>OY284480.1:41413155-41769801 GCA_958336345.1 Dorcus parallelipipedus | reverse complement strand
CCAATGACATTTACACGAATTTAGCGCTTGAGGATTGGTTTTACAGAAACAAGAGCTTCGAGCGTGAGCAACTCTTGATGTTATGGTCAAACGACCCTTGCATCGTTATAGGTAGGCTTTAATAGACACGCCACCGCGTGATTTTTAAAATATTTATCAATGTTTATCAATTCTTGCCATGGAATTTGGACGGCATGTCGTAGCTTTACTGTAAAACAGCATAGAGTAGTACAATAACATACTTTTCACTTAAGCTAAGACATACCAACCAAATCTCCTGGCAAGAGTTGATAAGAAATTTTAAAAATCACTCGGTATTTAAAAACACTGGTCTGCAGGTAAATTTCAAAACCCCTGGTTGGAAGCAAACGTAAGTGAACTTGATGTAATCACACCGAACGGGGTGAAGCTCGCCAGAAGGAACAGCGGAGGTGGCACAGTTTATCACGATCGGGGCAATCTGAACTTGACGTTTTTTACTGCACGCGATTCATACAAACGGAAGACCAATTTAGAAGTAATAAGGAAAGCCGTACTCAGAGATTACGGCTTGAGAATCGAGATATCACAGCGTGAGGACCTCATGATTGGCGATTGCAAGGTTGATCATGCTTTGAAAAATCTTTCGAGCCGACTTGACTTGTCTTTAAATTGTGCAGGTGTCAGGGACTGCATCAAAATTGGGGCGGTTAACTGCATACCACCACTGCACTTTGTTGGTGAACGCCAACAAAACCAACTTGAGTAAAGCACTGAGGAAACCGAACTATGAAATCAAAACGAATGCAACTCGATCAACCCCAGCAGAAATTGCAAACTTGAAGGATATTGAAGCAACAATGACCGTAGAGGATTTAATGGTGAGCATCGGTCAAGAGTACCTGCGTGGTGAGACTTTACATCCCCCACAAAAGGACGGTAAGTACACATCCCAGATTAATAAATTAATTGGGGACCTCGCATTTCGTACTTCAGAAAATAATTTAACTAAGTTCCGAATTCTGAGGCCCACCGAAGATGAATTCCCAGGTTTAACCGAAATCCGCGATGGCCTACTCGATTGGAACTGGAATTTTGGAAAGTGCCCGAAATTCACAGCCATGAAACAACATCCGTCACGAGTCAGTCTAGTCGTTGAAAATGGATTTGTCACGCAAGTTACATCTTCACAAAGCCCAGATGTAAACGCAGTTTTAACCGATGAATTTTCACAAAGGAAATTCGGTGAACACCTCTTTGGCGAAGTCTACGATTACTTAAAATTAAATACGAAAGTAGTAGCTGCGTCACGTGAATAAATCTGTTTTCTCTGAGCTTTACTTTGACTTACCAGGCAGGCGTAGAGACTGCTGAAGAACTTATATAATCTCTGAGTGGGTTTGTGGCTGGTCTTGTCTGCGTTGCACAGCCACTGAAGCGCAGACACGCTGATTGCACCATCGAAACAACCAGCTCGAAACGGACAGCCTTGCCCCATGTCATTCAACATTAAGTCACCCTCGACCTGGCGGTCGATTGCAACGTCTAACATATGCGTTGAAATATCCAGGCCTACCCAGTAATGACCTTGGTCTTCCAAGACGCCCCCACTTAAACCCGATCCACATCCCAAGTCCAGTATTAAGCATGGCACGTCTTCGGGCAACACTAAGAGTTCTAGGGCTCGCTCGCTCATCTGTTCTTGAATTTCTATGATCCTGGAACTGAAGGCGCACATTATTAGAGCTCAACGAACTGGGGCAACTTACTTTTGCGTGTATTTCTTCGCCTCGTCCTCGTTGTAAAACTAGAAATTTGACGAATTACAAATTATGTTGGGGGTTCTAAATTAGGTTGCTTACTATTTCCGGCGGGGCTTGATGTTCTGGCCGAGACATTTTCCGGGTTTCTTCAAATTCCGAATTAAACACAAAATAATCGAAAACTAACCTCTTCGAATATAGGTTATGTTTGGTAGATATGACATTGTGGTGGTTGCAATGGCGTACAATAGAGGGTGCCAGAGTTGCCAGATGTTGGAAGTTATGGCAGTGGTTATGGCGTTTTCGATTGACTGCTCCGAGCAGCAGTGTTGCCAGATGTCTGGTAATCACCAGAATCTACGATAATTTGGAACTCTGTCTGGTATTTGGTAATGAGTCTCTGATAAACTATAATCTACGGTAATTTGTGGCAAAACTTTTAAATATTAAAATGAACTTATTCGTTTCAACTGTATTAAGTTTTTACCAAATGAAAAAATGTTATCATATGCACAAAATTCTAATATACATATTATATAAGAATATAGAAGATAAAGAAAATATTTCTGAAGGTGAATTTGAACCAGTTAAACAGCGTTCACAATGACTTAACGTAACAAAATTAACCTCTAAATACAGGTTTGAAGCGTTTTGTTTTAATGTAAATTAATGTAAACACTTAAAATTCTAAACTGAAACTAATTAATGTGTTTAATTATGAACAGTAAATCATTTAAATTTAGAATTACTTCGTTTAAATTAACAAACAGTGCATTCAGATTATTAATTTACGTTACGTTAAGTGATTGTGAATGGGGTATTATTAGGTCTGTTCCAGCAATAGTTCGTAACTAGTTCGAAACCGTCAAAAGCATGCAGTCATCAAAATTATACATTTGACGGCGCCGTTAAAATCGGTCATTACTTCGGTGGGCAACTGTTTTTAACGGTTCCGAACTAGTTACGAACTCTTGCAGGAACAGACCTTTATTATTTGAAAGTTTTGATATGTATATCTATTTTATTGTTTTTATTTTTGTTGAAAATTACTAGTAGTGGTATAATGTAATTTTTGTAAAAAGTACCTATTTGTTACGTCATGTAGTTTTACGAACGCTGATAATAACCCTTAAAACAGTTGGCAACACTGCTTTTAAAGAATTAAGTTGGCAGTTGACTGCACGTTGACTGTTTTTGTTTTGATGTTGACAGGTTAGGAATAAATGTTATAAATTTTGAGCGTGTTTCCCTACTTATCATTTAATTTCAGTTTATTCTGTACGAAATCAACTGAGAAGATATCGTTTTATCATTTAAAATAGTATAACAGCAGTGATTTGAAAACATGTCGGATGCCGAGGAATCACAAACCCCGACTCCGAGAGCAACCGACTTGAAGCAAGAACCAGAAAAATCTACCGAAACTCCCCCCGCCGAACGCCCCAAATTCAAGCAAGAGTTAGATCAAGATGTAGAAATGAGCGAGGCACCGCAAACGCAGAGCGCGGAGAAGATTTCCCTGACGGTTAAAACTCCCAAGGAGAAAGAAGTGATCGAAGTGAACATCAGCGCAACCGTCGCGGAATTCAAGGAGCTCGTCGCCCCGAAATTCAACGCGGACGTCGAACAATTATGCCTGATCTTTGCGGGTCGTATACTAAAAGACGCGGAAACTTTAGAGTCGCAGAATATTAAAGATGGCCTGACGGTCCACCTCGTTGTGAAATCTGTGCCCCGCTCAAACGAGTCCAGTTCCGGCCGTCCCCCGGCCGACATAAGCCAAACTCCGTTTTCCTTGGGGAACGTCGGAGGTATCGCCGGATTAGAAGTTCTGGGAATGGGCACGGCGAGTTTCATGGACCTGCAGAATCGCATGCAAACAGAACTACTGTCGAACCCAGAATTGCTGAGGCGAATTTTGGATAATCCGCTCGTGCAGCGCCTCACCAACAACCCCGAGAGCATGCGAGTCTTGCTTAGCAGTAATCCGCAAATGCAGGAGCTTATGGCGAGAAATCCGGAAATCAATCAGATGTTAAATAACCCGGAGCTTTTGCGCCAGACTATGGAGTTAGCAAGGAATCCTTCGATGTTACAGGGGCTTATGCGAACGCACGAACGAGGTTTGAATAACGAGGGGGGTGGTTTTAATAATAGGATGTACCGCGATGCAGATGGAGATGGTACTCTAGCAGAGTCTGCCATTGATGGTATGGTCGTTTTAAATTCGTTTTAATCTCGATAAACAATTATTAATATTTCAGGTACAAATTCTGATGCGAAACCTAGTGAGCGTAAGCCAAACAATGAGCAAAACACTTTCTTTACAAACCCGCCCTTGATGAGTTTAATGCAGCAGATTTCGGAGAACCCCCACCTCATACAGAATATGTTGAACGCGTCGTACACACAGACGATGATTCAAGCTTCAATGTCGAATCCGTCTGTCACAAACGCTCTTTTATCGCTTAATCCGTTGTTGCATGAAAATCCTGCTTTGCAGCGGCAGGTGCAAGACATGATGCCCCAACTTTTAGAGCAACTACAGAATCCGGAAATGCTAAATATGCTGACAAATCCTCAGGCAGTGGATGCGATCATGCAGATACAACAGGGATTGGAAGTGTTGAGATCGACTGCGCCGAGCCTCATAGGCACTTTGAATGTCTCAGGAACAGAAGCACAAGTCGAGCCATCGCAGGAAGCGGAAAGTTCGGAGGAGGCTGCCCCAAGGACCGACGACTGTTTTTCTCAGTTTATGAATAGCACGTTGAGTTGGATGTCGAGTCAGTACAACCCTAATCTTTCTCCTGAAACGTTGTATCAGTCACAGTTGGCACAATTGAATGCAATGGGTTTTGTAAATAGGGAAGCGAATCTGCAAGCTCTTATTGCAACGTCCGGAGACGTAAATGCCGCTATTGGAAAACTCCTGACTGCAGGGTAACTTGCAACTTATTCCAATTGCTTTCCAGGTGACACCAAAACATTTTTTTAAATGATTAAAAATTACGGTCAATTTGTTTTCAAGTTAATTTTTTTTATTCAGTGTAATATTACAGGCATAACTTAATTAAAAACAAAAACCCTTGACACTTTAATCCATTAAAATCTCCTCTAAAGTATTATCATTTTTTAGAGGTGAAGGGCACAAACTCGATTCACTTTCCAAATACTGCCTCAGTTCCAATTCCAAATCGGAGACTTCATCGTTTTCCACAGCAACCCCCATCGCCTTCCTAACACTAACAACCGGTGCAATATCTCCAGGATTAACTTTTTTGGCAATGTCAGCCAAATTATCGGTTACGGCCTCAGCAAGTGAGATTTCTTCCTCCCCCGGTCCTTGCACCTGTGAGAGATGTTGGGGTAAAGGTTGAGACAATCTCTGATACTGTAATCTATGTAATTTATCAAGTAACTGACTCATCGTGTCAAGTTTATTCTGGAGTTCTTGCTGCTCTTCGATTTGCCTTACGTCTTCCTCCATGCTGCTCAGGAATTCAGTGTCGATTCCGTCATTCGCAAGCGAACGTAAATCTTCAAGTTTCACCTGCACGTTATTTGGAGGTTTTGCTTCTAAAACGACTTTTATGGCATCTTCTTCCTCCCTCAAGCGCTTGTGGTCCTCCAGCAATTTTTTAGTTTTGCTGTGCTCATTTCCCGTTAACAAATCCAATAAACTATCGACAATCCAAACTGTGTAATCGTTGTCCTTGGCGAAATCCAAGATGCTCTCTGCGTATTGCACCGCGGTTTCCGAGCCATAGGTCTGATATACGAGGTCGCTTTCTTCTTTGCTGAGGTTTGCGAAAGCAGAATCATAACTGGGCGCATACGAGCCGAAAGCCCCATAATAGAGGGGTTTCACAGGTTTGGCAATGTTACGTCTGTCTTCTCTGAAGCCCTGTAATTGACCCGTGCCTTCCATAAGTTTCCCGGTTAAAGCTCCCAGGAGGACGGGGCGTTTTTTAGTTCCGGGAATTACACCATCTCCACCAACCTAGGAAAAATTCAGAGTTTGATTCGAATTCGTTTGTTTTGTATACCCCCCCCATTATATTTATAAAAAAAAATAGTTATTTACGATAATATTTAAGTGTGTAGTGCCGTCTTTCTTCTGCCTTAAAAATCCCATGCTCGGCCCTCCTCTTTTTATGGCTAATTTTGCACGGGCTTCCCTCGCTGATGCCTGCGCTCTCGCTAATATCTCGTCAGGTTCTAAATCGTCGGGGACTGCTTCGAATTTGCTTACGGGCATTCGGCGTTTAGCCGGGGTCGGGGCATCTTCGTCTTGCTCGCTTTGCGCCTTCATTTCATGCCTGAGTTCCGGTGGAATTTCAAAGCCTGTTCGAAATGTGCCAAGTCATCTCTTGCAATATTTCTTTTTTTTTTAATTACTTACCGAAATCCTTGTTGACCAACTCCGGTATGAGTTGCAGGATCCACCCCATTTTATCAGGAATGAAGAGTTTCATTCCGGTGTGCAACAGCTTCTTGCTTGCTTTGTAGTAGACTGTGTCCACGTGGTTGTATTCCATGGCGTTGGTGCACATCAGTTTGAAGTCGGCAATGAATTCTTGCAGGTCCATGTAGAGGTTGTCATCGATTTTTTGCTTCATTGTGCTGAGATCCATAGGTTTCGTTATGATGGATGAATAACCGGGGGCGATGTTGTCGGTGACTGGCCACGCAAAGAATTGATTGGGATCTCGCTTTTCGATGGCCTTCAACAAGTGCTCTAGCATTCTTTGCAGTGGAGTCCTCTCTTGTCTCTGTCGTAAAACGCATGTTCTCGGCTCGCGCAAATGTCCTGGACTACCAACGTTAATCTAAAATGAATCGTTTATTGAATTATCTTTCTTTTTAATGACTTGCACTCACCCCGAGTTGTGAATCATCTTTATCATCCTTATCTTCGTCACATTCCCCTCCGTTTACGTTTGCCCCGTCCCTTCTTCGCTTTTTGTCTTTGTGATGGTGCTTGTGCTTTCGTTCTCGGTCTTTGTTTTTATCCTTTTTCTTCTTCTTTTTCTTGCTTTTCTTGTGGTGGGTGCGTGCGGCTTCACCACCATCCGGGTTGACCGCCCCTGGGTAGGGCCACTCCGAGTTGTGTTCGGGGGTGTTTTGGTTGCCCACTTTCAGTATTAATTTCAGGCCCTGCGGACGATCTGCTGAATTTTCGCGTTCGCGCTTCTCTGATTTATGCTTTTTGTGCCTTTTTACGCCTACCGGTAACTCCAGATCTGACATTACGACAGCTCAGGCGAATGAAATTTATCGATTACGTAGGTTATGTTCAACTTCAAAAGACTTCTTCTTCTTATTTTGGCAAAGACGCGCAAGCGCAAACGTCTAAATTCAATGTTGCCAACAACACGGTATTTAAGTAGATTATACGGTATGCATGGTGGAAAACACGGTAATTTATCTCCAAATAAGTTGATAATGAAATGATAAATCTTTGCTTATACCGAGTGACTTTTAATGATTGAAGCAAATTAGTATGTTGGGAACACTGAGGAATTGGCAGTTCCTGAAAGTTCGTTAATTTTGCGGGAATGCATCGTTACAGGTTAGAGTTGATGTTTACATTGATGATGAAAACTGTTTCATTAGATTATTATTATTGAAGACCTGGAAACATTAGCCCCCTTTGCGTAAACAGCACCGAATCCTTTGAGATATATTATTGAAGACATTACTAACGTTTTAGGTTGTCCGATATTTGCAATTACCTCTTCAATTGCCTGCTGCAGAATTCATCCAAATTGTTTAATACGTATTCTGAACACCACATGATTGAAATAAGGAAATAAGAAGTTCAAATTAAATTGAATATTAGAGCAAACGTTCAAGGCCCCTTTGCGTAAGCAGTACCGAATCCTTTGAGATATGTTATTGAAGACATTACTAACGTTTTAGGTTGTCCGATATTTGCAACTGCCTGTTGCAATTCTTCCAAATTGTTTAATATGTATTCTGAACACCAAATTATTGAAATAAGGAAGTAAGAAGTTCGGATTTAATTGAATGTTAGAGCAATTGCTCAAAATGTTGGACTTCTACATGTAAGCAGCACTGAACCCTTCGAGATAGATTATTGAATACATTAATTAACGTTTCAGGTGTGATATTTTGCAATTGCCTGTTCAATTGCGTGCTGTAATTCTTCCAAATTGTTAATGTGATTACGGAACACCACATTTTTTAAATATGGAAATAAGAAGTCCAGGGTTGTCAAATCGGGTGATCTACTAGGCCACAAACCAGCACTGATTAAACGACCTGGGAAAAACTCCTCTAAATAATTTATTGTGGCTCGTGCTGTGTGGGCGGTGGCAGAATCCTGTTGAAAGTAGCCGTTTGCTAATTCAATGTCGTCTAACTGGTTTATAAATGGTTCCAATAGAAGTCTTTGATATCTGTGGGCGTTAATTGTTTCCCGGAAGAATATTGGTCCAATAATTCTTCTTCGAGGCATTGCCACCCAAACATCGATTTTAAGTGGATGTAAGGGTACTTCAATTACATTATGGGGATTATCTGCTGACCAAGTCCTGAAATTTTGATAATTGATAAACCCAGAGAGATGAAACCAGGCTTCATCGGAGAAGAAAGTAATATTCTGTTGGTCAATATTATTCAGCAGATTATTGTTATACCACTGACAAAACTCAATTCATCGAAGAAAATCAGGTGGGTGAAGTTGTTGAACCATTGAAAATTTGTATGGTCGGAAATGAAGGTGTTTTTTCAAGATCTTCCGAGTGGATTCGTAAGAAGCTCCTAAATACAGGAAATTGAAATAGAAAAACTTAAAAGAACCAAATTGATTGCTAATCCATACCTATTTGTTGAGATGCACGACGTATGGAAACATGAGGATTCTGTTGTACAATGTCATTAACATTTTCTACAACATCGGGAGTTATTATAGTGGGGCGACCAGTGGATTTTCCTTTATCTACACTACCAGTTTGCAAGAAACGTTCAATTAATCTACCACAGTGTTGTGAAAGAGGACGAAACTCAATTTGTTGTTCAGGGTATAATTCAATAAAATCGTTATAGGCCTGCTTCCGTGAATAAATCCAATTACCATTTTCATTTCGCTCTCCGCTTCGAAAATAAGCCATTACTAAAAATGTATTCTGTTCTGTGCTCAAAGCCATTTTGATAATTAAATATCTGATTGTTTTCATTTTTTATTGAACAAATGAATTTATTCGAATTTGACAATCTGTACCAACCTATATTTTGAAATTTTGAAATTCAAGTTCACCAACATAAACATTGAAAAGTGTTGCCAATCTGATAAAATAAGTCTCAATCATTAAAAGTCACTCGGTATTATTTTACCTGAAATTGATATGTAGTATTTTTTGTTACTTTAAAATGCGAATTTGCGCGGTGGGCCGTCTCTATAGTCTACAACCCTTAACCTCATTTTTTACGGTCTGTGCGGTGTGCCCTGTGATTGAGAACTGAGAATGACACGTTGACAGAAGGAGAAGAGAAAGTGTTTTACGCTCGTATTCATAAACAAAACTTACGCTATGCGCTCGATAATCGCTAATAATTCATGAAATCTACACACTTCACGTGTAATGGACGCACAACCAACAAAGATTTAACAACAGTTTATGAATTACATTCCGTAAAAGACATCTTAGCAGCGCATAAACACATATTCGCAATGTTTTGGTGAACGCATAGCGTAAGTTTTGTTTATGAATACGGACCTTAATGTGTTGCCCAATAAGTCTGTAATATTTATTTTGAAGTAAATAAAATGGAAGGTAACTGTAAATGTTATTTACTAGATACTTCACACTAATAATAATAATAACGAAGTTTTAAATCAAAAGAAAGACGACTTTTATTACGGTTAGAATTTCAAAAAGTTAATTTTTTTAAAATGAAACGTTAAAAAGTTCCGTTTTTATTTTGTACGTATATTTTATTTTTTGTTTTGTTTAGAGATATTTTGAATTATTGTTTGTTTTTAGGAAAATTTCAATAAATGTACTATTTTTAGTATTGCCTCTTATTTAAACGTGTTAACTGGGTAACACGACCTTATTATTTGATAACACGGCAGTTAATTTATATTTTCACTCACTTGCATTGAAACACAGTCGTTCTTACTCACATTTTTACCTCGAGTATCGAATGAATATTTTGTAAACTGCTAAAATGTCATAAGCTAATAATCAGGGTGATACAAACCCATTAGAGAGTTTGCACCACCCCATTCTTACATTTTTTTATGGAATTGTTATAAATTAGAAAATGTCTAATTACTGCTTGAAAACAAACAGAAAAAATTGTAAACATGTACGCCTAATTTTTCAATAATGTGCTTTTTCTGTTTGTTTTCAAGCAATAATCAAATTTTATAATTTATAACTATTACATTTATAACATAAGAATGGGGTGGCAAAAACTCTATTATTTCTGGCAATGTTTTATTGTGCAACACATATTGCTCATGCAAAAAATATTATTCTGTACAATGCACAAAATATTACTGAAAAAACTGTTAAATATTAAATAGGAAAAGTTGTGAAGAACATTTTAATATTGTAGGAACTGATATTGCTAATAAATGGAGATACAAATCATTCGATGATTTGCAACTATCAAAATTAGCGCTGTGTATTCCTACTAATGTGAGTAGTGCAACAGAATCAGGGACAAAATAAAGGTAAATATAAGAAGGAAGCCATACAAATGTACAATAATAAGTATTGTAAAGACTAAAATTACTGTGCTGTGCTTGATGAGTAAAATTATTTCAGATTTCAATGAAGCATTAGAACAAAGCAGTCAGTGGCAAGCAGGATTACATAATGACAATAGTGCACAACCAGAAGCTGGTGGTAGCTTGCAGACCAAGACACCTTCTCATATTGAAAAGCCCAAACTCTACAATGAAACAAAAAGAAGGACCTCCAAAACTGCAGGTAAGGAGCACAAATGACATTTAATATGTTGAAACTGCAGTAACTGTGTTATAATAAATAAGTGGTGAAACAAAGTAAAAAAAAACTGTGCATTTTAATTTATTGATATAATTTACTTAAACTGTAATTGAGTGAATGACCAAAAAGTAATATGATTTAAATTGCAGGTGTAAGGCAAACCTTATTACGTGACATTGGTGGTGCAACACGTCAGTTGCTGTTAACACCACGGAAAAAACACCTGTATCAAGAAGTGGTACGAATGAAACGTAAAATGTTGGAATTGCATAAGCAGAAATTATCAGTACGACGAAGGTTATTTGGTTGTTTTCACATTGGCATATCTTTTCTTATTTGTAGATTACTGGTTAGCTTTGAATGCTCTGCCTGTATACATATAACTTGACCTATTAAATATATATTACACAAGAGTTTACGTTTTATTCATATGACCGCAAATTTAAGAGAACATCTTTCATTTCTCCTTCTGTTGCCTTGATTATTAATTCATACATTCAAAACAAGAAATTTCTTGGTGAAATTATTTTTTGTGTATCAGAAAACAATATTTAGTCCTGAGCACACTTTTATACAAGGAGACTATTCGTTACCAAAATCATACAGCACCCTCAAGCAGGTCTTTAACTTTTCTTAATAATTATTACATTTCAGTAGTTCTCCGCTGATTAATATAACTATTCATAAATTCAACAATAACTTAGCGTTATGAGGCGTCATTCCTTCGATATCCTCACTCATTACCATTTGCCACCTTACATGCTTCTTTTTTATTAAAACTGAGAACTTAAGGTGGGAAAACTGTAGAGTAGTGTTGAAGTAGGATGACGACCCCTTAATGTTATAGAAGAAACGAGTGTAGTCAACATTCAAATTTAAATAATTCCCGCCTATTACTGAGCTTTAACTAACGACCACCTGTGGCGCTGAAAACAGTGTGGTGGATTCTTACTATTGAGTTACCAATCTTCTATCTATCTTTATCTATGATTGGGCCAGATGAATAAAACGAAGCAATGCTTTTACTTCAAATTTTTCAATGAAAACTGCAAATATTTGAAGAAAAACGAAATTCTAAACAATTCTGCCTGTAACGTAGTAAACATTTTAATAAATAGAATCGTATAATGATTTGCACTGGAAATTTTTCCACGTATTTAAGTTTTAAAAAAAGTTATAACAGAAGCAAAAGCATTTGCTTCGTTTTATTCATTTGGCTCATTGTTTATTTCAAAAATGGTTTATTTTATTCATAAGTAAAGCAACAAAACACTTTTTTCTAGAAAAGATAAACTTTTATTTCAATTGCGTATTTTCGATCTGCACAATTTACTTTGAATGTCTGAGACGAATGTGTCTTCGAAGCGCACTGTTATGTATCGTAGCGTAAGTACAGAAGGTGCATTTGAAGGGCCTTTCCCCGCTGTGCTTCAACATGTGATACTTAATGGACATGACGTAATTAGTTCGGAAGTCACATTCCGTACACTTCAATCTTTTCTCCTGACTTACAGTCCTGTCACCTCTACAAAAACCTTCAGTTACACGACGAGTTTCCAGTTGCAAGGGTGCAACAGACCTCTCCGAATTGAAGCAGCACCGCTTCAAGTGCGCCTCGAGTGCCGGCTCAAAAGTGAAGCTTTTAGTGCAAAACTTGCAAGTATGCTTTCCTGAAAATCACATATATCATGAATACGAAACTCAAAACACTTGGGGACAAAGCTAATAAGCATAGCGCATAGGCCTTAGGTTACGGAAGCAGAATTTTTAAAGGATACGTTTTAAGGATACGTCAAATATTAACGTTCGTTTTATGTTCCTTTTTTCTTTTAGATTAAAATACGCTGAAATGAAAAAGAAATTTGATTTCAACAATATCATTTTTTTAACCTCTTTCTGGATGCGTTCATTGAAGTAGATCGCGCAGCGCCATCTATAAACAAATTTGACCTTGTCGTTTTTTAATTAATTTATAAAGTATTTAACGTTCAATTTTGTTTATAAAAACAGCGTGTTATTAAGTATCTTCATTTTGAAAACTCGATTATACTGTTTATAGCAAGCAATCTCTCTGCGACTGCGTTCATTAATTGAAACAGAGTTTTACTTCAGCGCCATCTATAAATAAACTTGCTCCTTTTTAAAGTTAATATTAATTTCTGCTTTATTTGTTAATTTTGATCGATTTGTGACAATAAAAGCCAACGCAAAAGCGGTCGAAATACCCTGTAACTCTGGAATTAAAAAAAGTATTTTGATTTCAAAAAGTTAATTTTGAACCACCTCTTTCTGGATGCGTTCATTAAATTAGATGTCACAGCGCCATCTACGGTATAAACAAACTTGACCCGATAATTTGTTAATTTAGAATAATTTGGCGTTTCATTTTGTGGACTGAAAAAAGGTATAGGATTAACAAAGTTTAATTTTAATAATAATTTAATAAACGTCTGTGAATGCGTTTATTAAATTAAATTAAGCGCGGTTTTTTAACCATCTAGCATGAGCGCCACCTACAAACAAATTTTACCTGTCAAAGTTAGGTTATGCACAAGTATTACCGTACGGTCAAGGACGACTAATGTATTTAAATTAATTTTGGCTGAAAGTAACTCTTAATATCGAGCGCGTTTACATTTAAAGTCAAGCAGAATGAGTTCAGAAACGACTCACATGACAGCAGGTAAGCCACACTTACAAAGCATGTAGAATCAAGTAAAACAGCGTTTTTGCTGCAGAGGATGCGAACTACATTAAACAAGAAGCACCAGAAGAAGAAAGCGACCCGGAAGTTAAAGTGGAAGAGGACGACTTAAATTTCGATATAAAATACACAGCAGAAGAAATGGAAGTTAAAGTCGAAGAGCAGAACTTGAACTGTGATGCGAAAGGCGAAGGGGAAGTTAAAATTGAAGAACCGAACTTGGACCTCGATGTCAAATACGAAGAGGAAGAAAATTTAAAGCTCGGTAATTATTCCAAGACTCCTGTAGTATTCATGATCACCACCAAACAGTCTTACAGATCATTCCACCATGATTAGATTAGAGCTTCGCAAAGAAGTTGCGCGCGATATGGAAGAAGGTGTAAGTGATTTCGATTGGGAACCGGAAGACGAAAGCAGTGACGACGAGGACTCCGGTAAATCCCCCTAAATTTGAGCTGATACAAGTAACGTAAACTTTACGCTTGCAGATTTCGAAGACACAACTTGCACCGATTGTGGATTGACGTTTGCCACTGAGCTCGAGCTTAAAGCCCATGCCAACTCACGTAATTGCAAAGACATGTCGTAAGTTACTCTCTGAAACATTGCCGAAATTATATTTGTAAAAAAAATCGATGCTTGCAGGAAAGCAAAACGATTTAAATGCGATGATAAACTACTCGAGTGCCCCCACTGCGATTACAAGGTGAAGCAAAGGAATCACTTGTTGATGCATTTAAAGTGCAACCACCCAAGCGAGCTGCCTTTCGAATGTGATTTGTGCGTGTACAGAACTTTCAATCAGCAAGGCCTGGACGAACACAAGAAGATGCACAAACAAGAGCCAGTGACGTGCGAGTTTTGCGACGACTTTGTAACCACGGATTTGATTCAGTTCAGAAATCACAAGCGCAAGGTCCACAGGCGGAAATGCCCCGAGTGCGATTACAAAAGCTTAAGTGCGGATCGTTTGAAACAACACGTGTCGATGCATAAAACTGAAACGATCTTGAAGTGCGCGCATTGTAGATATAAAACAATTGCGCAGGATAATCTCGATAGACACATTGCACGCAAACACACGGGTGCAAATGCGAACGATAAAAAGTACAAGTGCGTGCACTGTCCGTACAAGACCAACCACCTCGTCAACTACAAGACGCATCGTTACCAACACACGGGGGAGCGGCCGTTTTCCTGCGATCAATGCGATTATAAAACGACGCAAAACGGTCATTTGAAGACGCACATTTTGCTGAAGCACAAGAAAGAGAAGCCCTTTAAATGTGATATGTGTTGGTACGAGTGTGCAACTCGTAGCTACCTAAGAAAGCATAAATTCGTGCACTCGAAGGAGCGACCTTTCGTCTGCAAACTCTGCCAAAAAAATTACGTTCGCCAGTCCGATTTACAAACTCACTTGCTGACGCATTCAAACAAAGATAAGCCATTTCGCTGTGACGAGTGCGATTTCACGAGCACCTACAAAGGCAACATAAAGACGCACAAGAAGGCGAGACATTCCAAGGAGAAGCCCTTCCCTTGCACGGTTTGCGATTACAAAGCGGGGTACGCCATCGATTTAAGAAAACACATGAGTAGGCATGAAGTGGTCGAGTCTGAAGCTGCAGCGTCACCTTCCACCCCTTTGAAGTGTTCCGAGTGCCCTTACGAGTTTTTAACAGCCGCCGGATTACGTCAGCATTATGATCGCAAACACAAACCGAACGCCGGGTATGATTACACGAAGATCTGCGACAGAAAAAAGACGTAACGTGCGTGCGTGTCACAAATGAGGTGATTCTGAACAGTAAATTTTATTTTACTTAATTTTTTTTATAACCATGCAATTTCACATTCTATATACAATTGCTTTTATGTTTAATCATATAAGAGTAGACGCCTGCACATACCTGAAAATAGAAATTCAAAGTGAAATGAGTTATGTTTAAAATAAACATAGAAAAACAGTTCTAAAAGTGATTAAAGTAACAACGACTTGATTTTTTCTTTAACTTAATCCTACGATAACTGCAACGAAACAATAGCTACATTAATATCACATCATGCTGCATTGGTCGGGGTTCCCCTGTGAATCAAACTGCAAGCCAGGCCCGACGTTTCCCACCAATTCCGTCGGGGGTTGTCCGTAATCTTGAAGTTTCTGCATGAGGCCGAGGACTTTCTCAAATCGCTGCCGCTTCACCTCGGCGCTGTCTGCCTCGTTCTCCATTTCAAGCTCCTTGCAGACGTCCTCCATCAACTTCTGCTGCTTCTCATACCTTCGGAGAGACTTCTAAATTACACTATCTTAAAGTAATCTGGAGAAAATGACCTTTGTATATCTTCTGTGGATAGGGTGCCGGCGTTGTGTTGAAGCCAATCGGGGTACTTCTCCAGGATATCCTTGAGGCTGGGGTACAAAACTTCTTTGCTTAGGAGACTCTGCATCATCCCCTGCATGAACGGGAGGAATCCATTTTGTTCACCTGCTGCATAAAGCGTATTAGAAGAATAAAAAGTTAAAATAGCGACATCCTGCCATTGCTTTTTGACCTGACATTGCATTACATCAAAACTGATTTGCAGTAAAATGTATTAGAAGAGTTTATTGATGACCGAATGCTCACCTTCCGTCGTGTTGAACATGTTCATTAAATCTTGCTCGGAAAATGGATTTTGTAAATTGTCGGTACCTTCGCGCAACCCCTGCAATGTCTGCGTGATCGTAGACGAAAAGTCCGCCGATGAATCGCTGATTTCGCCTGGGTTTGTCAGAACTTGCTGCGCCGCTTCTGCCATTCTTTGAAAACTTTGTTGAATCTGTACGTTTCAATATAATTATTTAAAATTTGATGTTATGGAGTGTGTTACCTGTTCTGGAGTTAAAGGGTTGCCCTCTGCATCTCCCAACAACCTTGACATGTTGCTCTCAAACTGCACGGCCGCCTCTCGTATAAACTCCTCCGACCATTCTTGCTCCTCTGGGACGGCTTCATCCCCTTCTTTTTTGGCGACTTCTTTGGCGTCTTTCTTGTCGGTTTCCTTCTTGGGGAAGTCGTCTAAAGCACCTACACGGTTGAAACAATTAGGGAAGGTGAGGTGATGGTTCGGGGGGTACTTACTGTCTAATAGGTCGGACAGTTCTTTGTCTAGTTCTGCGGGCTTCGCCGGCTCCTTCGTTGTTTTCTCTTCGCTCATGGCTGTGCTGCAGTTACGACGAGAATTTTGTGGAAAATGTTGCGTAATTGCCAGCTGAAGGATTAGGTTAGGGTGTCACTCTGTCGTAGTGCCAACGTAATTTGGAAAGAGACGAAAAAAGAACTAAATAGATGGCTGAATTTTTGTAATAAAGAAAACTGTTGTACATATTATAAGACGAGTTAATTTATGATTAATCCATTTCCATTAAATTTTTCATATATATTTCATTCCTAAATATGTAATTGAGAAATGAATTTTTTTTTTCTAATTTGCTAATTTCTTTCCTAGTACAGGGTTGCCAGATGTTGGAAGTTACATGTGGCACTAGAACTGAACAGAAATCGCCCAACATCGCAAACATCCCTAGAATTGTTTAAAATCCGAAAATCCAGATTTTTAAAAATAATTATCAACCTTTCTAGACATGTGATTTTTAAAATTTTTAATTATTTTAAATCTATTGTTTTCTTTTTGCTTCTCAGTTCTGCGATTTTGTTTAATAAGTACATATGAAAGATGAGCAAAAAATCAGATTAGAATAGGCGGTGTAAAAAAAAATGTATGTCTGTGATTAACTGAATTAATTAATTGATAAACTTAACGAGTCTGCGTCTCGAACTTCTAACCATCTCTGGCGGGGCAGCGGTAAGGGACGAAATGCAACGAAGGCGGAACCACAGGTGGGGCCAAATAAGGAATCGTGTCTTGTCGTTGAAAATCGCACGTTGTACAAATTTGAGCAGCCCGCGAAAATTTAAAATTTAAAAAGTATCATAATAAATGCCTCATTTATACAGCTTTTTTAACTGTAGGATTTAAGCTTTTGATTATACATAAATTAATTATTATTAATTTTTAAAAAAATCATTTTGGCACTCAATGTGTTAATAATGAAAATCTATTTTTTTGTCAAATGGGTAGGTAGGTATGTGTTTTTATCTAACTAACTGAATGAATAAAAAGTTGTCCTTTATTTGATTTTTTAATTTAACTTTTATTCATTTTCATTAAGTTCATAATTTTTTTTTATTATCAGCTATTCCATAGGAATCTTAAAGGATTAACACTCAAAATATTTAGGTATTACAGTCCAAGTATCGTAGAGTTTAATTTAAAATTTTAAAATGTCATAAAACTCAGGGTGTTTCATTTAAAAATATAACTATTTCATTTATCTTTTACACGATATTCAATTGTTTTTGTGAGTAGGTTATATGTCAATTTATGTTGACCACAAACAAGATTGAACTTGCGCACTCTAATTGCTTGATCGCATTAGAAACTAAAATTACCAAATGATACATATTCGGACTCGCAATGATCTACAGATTCCAAATATGTAAAAATATACAGGGTGTTCAATTTAAAATAAAAAAATTGACGTCACTTCCGGTGAAGCCGGAAGTTCACCGGAAGTCCTACGGTGCTCAATAGTATGTCGGAAAATGCGTTTTTTTGCTTGATTTTTATATTTCAAGTTTCATTGAAATCGATTAAAAATGAAAATTCTAGAGGGGTGAGCATATGGCGTGGAACACCCTGTATAATGTTTTTTCTTTTACAAAATCCTGAAACACGTAAATTTTATATTTTAAAAAGTCATTATTGAATTTTCTCATCCAGATTTTGATCGTCCAGTTAAATGGCGATAAAAAATAGTTTTTTCGAAAAAAGAAAAACAAACATGATACAGACCAGTGTTTTTATGAATTTTATGAAGAATTTATATTACCCTGCAACGAAAATTCGAACAATTAGTTCATGGGAAACGGTTTGAATAGTTTTTTTTTATTTATTTTTGTTTTCAATTTCAAGATTATCTTTAAAATAAAATAAAATAAAATTGTATTTTTCAACTGTTTTTTTTCTTTGAGAAATTTGTTTTTGTATCACCATTTACCTAACTGACATGAAGGACGATCAAAATCTGGAAAAAATTAGCGTGTCATTTAAAAACTTGTGTCTTTTAAAATTTATATATTTCAATTATATTTTATTATTCGAAATAACCTTCAAGACTGGCATAGGGAAAAATTTTTCATTTCATACCTATTCTTACTATTATCACAATTATACAGGGCGGTGATAAAGTTTCGTACCAAGCTCGTAATTAGCTTAGTTAATGTTTTTTTTTTTGCAAATTAAAAGAGATACCTTCTCGATACAGTAACCTTAAGTGCAACAGATGCAGATGAATCGAAAACACTATTAATCGTCAGTGGCTTGATACCCTTATGGAAATGTATAAATAATATAATTTGCAAATCAGTAGGTATCAAACAAAATGGCAAATATGACAGTTATACTCGAATGACGCTACTGTGTAGATTCTTATACTGCGCTATTCGTAAAGTGGCGTGCCAACATCACACCACGATATCGCCAACTTTTAATAGTTAAATACCCGATTTTCCCCGAAAACTTCAAATACCCGAACGATTACCGGTTAAATCTCAAAATACCCACTTTTCGGATAATTACCCGCATATTGGACATATATTTTCTTTGCACCGCCTACTCTTATCTGATTTTTATTTGCTCGCCGTTTATTTAATTTTCTATTGAAAAAGTTGACGTTTCTGAACTGTTCGGCGAAATCAGTCGTCTTTTGTTTTTCTTTATGAGACTGTAGAAACTGTAGCTTTCGATTCTTGTTATTTAATTTTTTTTTTTTTTTTCAATTTTTAATCATTTCAAATTCGTTCGCGAAATAATCAGCAGTCTTTTCTATTTCCTTTTGCTCCTCAGTTCTTCTTCATTTTTATTGAAATGTTGATTATGTTTTTAAACTGCCCGGCGAAATAATCGTTTTTTGTTTTTAGTTTTTTTTTTTTATGAGACTAGAAACAGAAGCTTTCGATTCTTGTTAATTGAGTGTTTTTTTTTTTTAATTTTAATCGTTTCAAATCCGTTCGCGAAATAACCAACAGTCTTTTGTTTTTCCTTTACCTTCTCGATTCTAGTTCCGGTTTCTGGTTTGAAGTTTGAAAATTTCGGTTCTTTTCAAATGGGCCCCGAAAATTCAAAAATCCGCAATAAATGTAAGATGAGTAATTTATTGTAAAAAATTGTAAAAAGGAAGTGGAAAATGTGAACTTAACTGCTTGGTTACGACATACTTTTACACTACCCTGGCCTACCTTTATAAAAAATTTATTTGAACATATGGTACATAAGAACACTAGTTAGTAGTTAGATTTTGGAATGCAATATTGTTACGATAATAACTGATTTAGCGTAGATAAGGGGCGTAGTTTTACAAAACAAGACATTTATTAACAATAATAATTAATAGACTTACATGATTTACACACACAACACTACAATACAACAAGAGAGCAGTTTGCTCTAACTGGAATGATAATCTCATAATGCTCTCTCTACGACATGAGTTTTGCCAGTAAATGTATAGGGTATCTATTTTTAGATGTTTTTATTCGGAAAACTATACCTATGTAATTGTTTCGTGATATATAATTCATCGGGAAATTGTAGATGAATCGCGCTTATTTACTCACGTTAACATCGCCTTTCTATATTTATTTATGTTTTTCCTGGAAGCACGATGATTTGCTTCTTGCAACTATAATTTCGGAGGTCTTGCGTTGGCAGGGTTCGAATTTGCGATAAATCGCGGCATCTGGCAACCCTGTCCTAGTAGATGGCGCCCGCCGCGCCGTGCTCTTTAATGTTTGTAAATTTGTTAGATATTAAATTTCTTGTTAAATTTTGGTTTTTCCCGCTTGGAATTGGCGTTATTATTGTTGCCAAAATACGAAAACACCGGTGCAACTCCTTGTTTCATAGATGAGTTGGCCCGCTGTTTGTGAAACTAATGGCGGTTAATTCAAATTCAAATGGTTTCTCATCAAGAGATTTCTAATTTAAATTTTCCCGTCACGAGTTAAAATCAATTTAAATATATTAGCAAGTAAGTTTTATACGACATACGTTTTATAATCTACAGTAGCCTTAAGATCAAAATGGAAATTAATTAATTAAAACACTTATACTTTGTTATTCCACTAATTTTATTAAGTCGTGACTAGTTTCGACATAACATTGTCATTTTCAAACTAACTATAATTTACCCACCAAAACTAGTAGGTAAATTACTAAATAAGATTACAAGTAAAGAAGCAATAAAAACAATATACCCAGCAGTTAACATCAAACGAGATCAACAATTCAGTTCAATCACGTATTTTGGTCCAGTCAGTGAAAAAATAAAAAAAACTTTGGTCAGCTGTAATAGTAACTTAACTGTAAGTTACAAATCAGTTCCAAATATATCAAAATTAGTCTTCAACGCAAAAGATAAACTTAATCCGCTAAAAAAAGAATTGATTGTAAAAATTGTAAAGGCGTATTGTTACGGTAAAGATTGAAACAAGGGGCATAGCTTAAATATTATATTAGAAATATGACTAGACAAACATTAATTATACAAATACAACGTAAATACTTACATCCTTAATTCACAACACAAATCAAAGTACAAGAAGTTACATGCTGTACTCACAGCTGATAATAATCTTCCTTCTTTATGTAGATCGCGGGGTTTTTATAGAAAGTGCAACTCGAGCAATTCCGAGTTGTTACGAGACCGGAAAGATTCGACAAAATACGAGATAATTTAAATCCGTTTTAACTTGTTCAAGGTTTACCACCTGCATCGGACGTCGAGATCATTTCCGTTGGCACCGCTGAGATGCATTTTCTCTTATCTCAAGTTCCCTAAATGAATCTAATATTTTATTTTACTTCTATCTTGTCACAGTATATATCGGCCAAACCGGACGAAGTAATGAAACGCGTATAAACGAACATATTAAATCGTTCCTAAATAATAAAACAGATTCCACCTTCGCAAAGCATCTTCTTGACAATAATCACACCTACTCAGATAAAATTGATGTATTACATAAATGTAACAAAGGATATAAACTTAATCTACTAAAATCTTTAGAAATTCAAAACCCCGAATTCTCCGTACTGAACGAACAACTTGACCTGATAAATCCGCCTCTCCTCGCCATCTGTGCTACTTAGAATAAGCCGCTATTTATGACTTACCCTTAATATTTAAGCAAAAGTAAACGTAAATTATAGTTAATTTGAAAATGACAATGTTATGTCGAGACTAGTCACGACTTAATAAAATTAGTGGAATAACAAAGTATAAGTGTTTTATTAATTAATTTCCATCATGTTACACTTCCACAAAGTAACGGCCGCCAGTATTAATTTCCTTAAGATCAAAAGATTATTTGAGCGATAAAAGCTCTGCAGATTTTATCTTATTTGTATTTTTTTTTCTCTTCGAACACGACAAGTGAGTTTAAAATTGTTGTGTAATCGTTATAAGTTCAATATGAATTATGCAATAAATAAACCCGGCAAATTAAAAGGTAAGTACAAATTTATTATTTTTTTTTAAACTAACTTTTAAGCTTCGGATATCTTTTAAGCTGGTTTTATTTCTTAATCTGATTTATCTACAAGCAGGGTATAGATAATGAGACGTACCTATAAATACCCATTCATTACGCCTAGATTTTATATCTGCATTGTGAAAATGAATTAACTGCTTTAAAAACAACCTCGTTTTCTAAGCAGGTTATAAAATTATTTATTTATACACAACCTAATATCTATTTTGATGTAAAATGGACAAAGTTGTTGTATACCAAAATTAAAAAACATGAAAAGCTCAATATTTATTTGAAATACTTCAAATGAACATTCATTTTGAAGACATCGCTTGGTCGCGACATCGCACAACTGGTTTCTGAGCTAGAAACTGTGAGCAAATAACAACGAATACTGCTATTTCACACAAGAAGTCAGTTGGGTTGCAATGGGACCTCTGTATTTCGGCCCTAATTGGGACCTCAACAGCAGGCAATTCTGCCGACCAACAAGACTACGAAAACACCAAATACATCGCTTGGTCGCGACATCGCACGACCGGTTTTTGGCCTAGATTATGCGGAAATAGGAACGAATACTACTGTCTCTTTTTGTGAATAATTCAATTTTAAAATCAGAATTTACTTTATAGCTTTAAAGCCGTTAGAAAACTGGATTGACAAAACAAGGAAAATTTATGTTTTTTTTTTTAATTTAAATACTACACCATATAATTTATACATACAAAACAAGAATGAATGTTTTACTTTAAATACGATTTAACAAAAAAAGCGCTTCTCTTCTTCACTGGAATTATTACATTTCATTGTTCATTACACGGACAATTTGAAGCAGCAAATCGCAGTTAAGGATCAGACAGGGCGGCCACACCAGGCAGAACTTTCCCTAGAAGAAAATATAATAATAACAATAATAACGAGAGATAGATCGTACCTTCCAAAAGCTCGAGGCTTGCTCCACCCCCAGTTGAAACATGCGAGACTTTATCTGTCGTACCGTACTTTTTGCAACACGTGGCAGTGTCGCCGCCTCCGATTATGCTGATGCAGCCATTTTTCGTGGCCTCGACGACATAGTCCATTATGGATTTGGTCCCACAACTAAAGTGGCTGACTTCGAAGACGCCAGGCGGGCCATTCCAGACTATAGTTTTGGCCCGGCAGACGGGGGCTTGCAACTCTGCGATTGTTTTCGGACCGATATCCAACCCCATCATGTCATCTGGAATTCCAGACTCAAGTGTGGCCTCTCCCACTTTCGCATCTTCAGCTAGTTTATCTCCGGTCACGAAGTCTACAGGTAGATGAACAGGAATGCCTTTGCTTTGGGCCTTCTCCAGAAGGCACTTGACTATTTTCGCCCCCTCCGCGTCGTACAGGGACTTTCCAATCTGCAAAATAACAAATTTCGAGTGGGATCAAAGTCGCAGGCTGTCAAGTTTTTTGACGAACAAATTGGCCACATCAAAATTTCTTCACATTTTAAACACGACCTCTGCGAAAACACCTCCACCGAACCAAGGCAAAATTAACCCGTGAAGAGAAGTCGGCATGGAAGACGCGCACCCAGGAATAACCCCGATGAATTCGCAATGCTACATCTCCGGGGTGAAGCAATGCGAGAGCCTCATGCACAGAATCCGGACCATACAGGGAAGAACGAACCTCAACCTAGCCGAACCGCACTTCGCAAGCAACGACGACGAGAAACAGTCGCGAAGCCCTGCGGGCGTAGACTTCAAGAACCGCATCAAATACCAGCAGGAAATCCTGGAGAGATGCAAGAGGAAAGTCGCAGATCAACTTGATCGGCTGTACAGGACAAGAAAGTCGCTGAAAACCAAGAGAGGCGACTGTAACGAAACTGGAGACAACATCGACGTCAATCAGCTGAAAATCTCCCAGCTTTTCCCCGAATGCAAATCAAAGAAGAGGCACAAACGCGCTGAAGCATCCACTGTTAAAAAAGGTAGGAAAATCGACGGCGAAGCTAAACCTAAAGCGAAACAAGAAGAAGACGTGGCCCTCGAACAAAGCCAAGCTGTAACGAGCTTGAAGTTAGTTCAAAAAGCGGCGGCCAACACAGAGGGGGTTGAAGAGCCAATCAAGACCACAACTAAGAGGAGGAAACGACGAGTGTGCACCTTCAATTTAGAACAACCGGAGGAGGCGAACAAAAAAGAGATCGAGCCCGAAACAAAAGCACCAAAACTGCCCGAGACGGTTTCACCAACCGAGCTTTCCAAGGAGTCCCGCCTGAAGAACATCGTAAATTCCGCCATTGCAAGGTTGAACAAGGCCAAAAGCAGCGTGCAGAAGGTCATGAAGGATGATAACGCGCAGACCCCAAATTCGAACGACTTGCAAGTCACCGCGACGCCTAAAAGAAGAAAAACTAGAAGGCAAGAGCAACCGGTGGAAGAGGCGCAGAAGCCCCTGCACGGTATCTTGAAGGGCTCCTCGATTAGTTGCATGTCGAATAAACAAACGGAACAGCCTGCTGTTTCGCAAGAACAAGAGACAGTCGCTAACTCTGTGATGAAAGAAATTAATTCGGCTAAAACAATTGCGAGGGCGCAGAGCGCGAGGATGACTCGAAATCCCCAGCGTCTCTGGAAGAAACAAAATAAAAGCACCGGGTGTTTACTGACGCTCCAAAAAAAATCTCTGCACGAGTTGGAGAAGGCACCGGATGTGAAAGTTCAGGATTGTAAAGCCGTCAAGGTTCCGAGTGGCAAGGACGTCTGCAAGAAGGTCACACAGAATACCAACAAGACCTTGTCGAACCTCAACGAGCAAATGAGCAACACGCTACAGGAAAGTATAGCGCACCTAAATGAGCTTTGCTTGCGCGTCAGAAATTGCTTGACAGACATCGAGGCAGACGAGTTGAATTACCAGAAACAAAAGAGCAAGCAGAAGCAGTTTGACAAACCACCACCAAGTGAATGTGTTGAATGTGAAGTCTACGACGACAAAATAATTCACGAAGAGGAGCCACCAACATATCAAGTATGTTTGAGCTCGTGCACTTCATTGCACATTCACTTGGTTTGGGGCGCTCAAACTGCAATGGGGTGCACGCAACCACTGAAAAAATAATTCACATTTGACATTGCAGGTTGAGGAACTCCAGTGCATACCACACTCTAACCAGTCGTTCAAAATAACCAAGGAGCCCCCAGTTTTGACCACCATAGAGCAAGTGATCACCGCGATAAGTCTTGGGAACGGCGAAATCCAAATGGACATGCCGCCCAAAGTGGTGGAAGACCCACCTGCGCCCGCCAATAATCCCCAGCCAGAAGACGAAGCGAGCCCCAAGAGGAAGAAGAGCAGCAGCAGCAGCAACAAGAAGAAGAAGCGCGCGAAGAAATCGGGCTGCTCGTTGACCAAGTTGCCTTCGATCCACAGTAGAGTCTCCAGCTCGAAGCTGCCCATTTGGCAGAGGCAGCTCCCGAGTATCATCGAAGAAATTCAGCAGACGGTGAAGAAGCAGGCCACGCGTACTCAGTACAAAGACTTTCTGAAGAACTTGAAGCAGCTTGTGGGGAGTGAGAGGTGCGTTCTGCCTCAGAAGTACGTACTGCCCCAACAAATGCCGCCATCGCCACCACCTAGGGGTGAGAGAACGCAGGCGAGGGCACCGAAGCAAGGTGAGTGCTGCTTGTACAGGAAAAGAAAAAATTTAAATGTCCATTATTATTGTGCCAAATAAACTTCAATTGTAAAAAATAATTTCTTTTAATTAGTTTACCAAAGACTCAAGGATGTCAAGAACGTTATCGAAGTGACCGGATTGAGTGACGTAAAAAAATCAAAGCCCTGCACACAGTGTGCCCTCAGCAAGTGCACGTGTGGCGTGAAAGTCGAGAACTTGTGCCCCACTTGTGACTCACTCTCGTCCCGTCAAAAACTGCAATGGATCAGGACTCGATCGGACATGGGAAGCAACAGTTTCCAAACCTACGACATTCTGGACGAAATCTCCCCCAAAGACGTCGAACCCATCCAGTCGGAGTACCCCAGGAAAGACCACTTGCCCTCGGCTGCGAACTTGAAGAAAGTAGAGGACACCCTCCTCTACCAGCTCGTGAACAATCGGAACCCGAAGTTGCTCGAGAATTTCCTGCAGAGCACCTCGTTCGTAGTCGACGCCCTCAAGCAAGAGAAGAAAGGCACGGAAAAGTCGACGTCGGAGCGCCACGTCACGCCCAACAAGGTGGAGCAGAAGCTCCGCCCTAAATCCGCCTCCAACGCCTACAGGCTGTACGAGAAGTTCGAATTTGACCGGGAGCTTCCGCCCCATCCGGAAAGACCGATCTCGAGAGACTTGATTAAGGAGATACAGGTCGTTAAGGCCCCCAAGAGCAGGCCGAAGTCCTCCGCGAAGAAAATCGACGATTCCTACTCGTCGCAGAGCGTCAAGAACAAAAAAGGCGCTAAGCCACGTCCAGAGAAGTCGTCAGCCCGCTCCTCTAGTAAAAGCTCGTCCGCCAAGAGCGCGTCGAAAAAGGGGAAGAAGGACCAAATCAGGGCGAAGCTCAAACCTTTGCTGCAGGATCCGAACTTCCAAATGAAGAAAATCTTGACCATCATGCCCACCTTTATAGACCAGCGCGAACAAATGTCGCTGACGGCGAAGGAGGCGATAAAAGCCAAGCTGAGGCCTTACATAGAGAACCCCGATAAAATGTTCACGGCTTACCCCCTCCACGTCAAGTATCAATCTCTTGAGTCGACCGCAAAGCGAGATGTGATTCAGAAATTGAAACCGTACATTTTCATGAATTTTTCTTCCGCGAACTTACCCCGAAGCGAAAGCAACTCCGAGAAAATTTTCGCAGTTTATCCCGTGCAAGTCAGGTATCAATATCAGAAGATCGACGGAAAACAAAAGACTGTGAAGGTCAGCAGGGCTATAAGCGAGCTGGAGTTGGACGCTTCCCACAAGGGGGCGTCCGAAACAATGACGGCAAAGAAGGACGTGGTATTTGAAGAAAGCCATAATGGGGCGTCACAGTCAATGATGATGGTTTCAGAACCAAGGGCAAAGAGAGGCGTGAGCTTAGAATCAATGGCGGCGGAAAAGAAAGCATTAAAGTCAGAGGGAGCGTTACAATCAATGACGAAACGAGATGTGATTAAAAAATTAAAACCGTACATCTTTATGAATCTTCGCCCCACTGAAGTGACGGTGATGCCCGTTTCGGCCAGATACAATGCGAAACCCACCGAGTCTAGGGCTGGGCATAGAGCAAGTGAGAACCCGGCTTCGAGACCATCGACTTCCAAGAAAACCCCCTGGTTTCCTAAAGACCACGGCGATGATTGTTACACGGGCAAAAAGCCCTGCAAGAAATGCCAATTGCAGATCGGGGCGGAACAAGTGAAATACGCCCAGGATTTCACGGTGATGACCCACATGGAGCCCAATTATTTACCGAGCAGGTTGGGCGACCGCAGGCAATACTGGAACAACAACCGGAAAGCAACGGGCGAACACATGGTGTCCGTCGTTGTCAAAAACGCGCAAGAGGCGAAGCCAGTCAAAGCCAAGCAGCCGAACGTAAGAAACACGTAAGTCGATTCGCGCAAAATATTTTTTTTTAAGTTGGCATTACAATGTATAGTTTGCAGGAAACAAGAGGCGGCGGCGAATAAGGAGTTGTATAAGAACGCCGCGAATACACGCAACAAGTTGAAGGAGGTGAAGAAGATGGTGAAGAAGAACGATGTAATAAGCCACGACTTGCAGGACATAATCGACACGATCGAGTTCAAAATCGTCGACGTCTTGTCGAATCAGAAGAAGGACTGCAGCGGGGCTCTGCGAAACATAGAGGACGATATCAAGTGCGTCTTGGAAATGGTTAACCCCAAACCGGTACGTGCTACATAAATTTGATTCAATTAGGAAAAACACTATTGATTTAGATTTACGAGAATGATTTTGTTATCGAGCGCATGTATTTTAAAATAACTGACACAAAACTCCACGGAAAAAGCTTCTACTTTTTCTACTCCGAAACCGATATCAAAACTTTGGAAAATTTTTAATATTAATTTAAAAATAAAACCGAACTTAGAACAAAAATTAATTAAACCAAAATTACGACGAGAAATTAACGCGGACAAAACGTAGTGAACCGGGAACTGTCTACTTTTCCTTTGCGGCGGCTATTTAAGCCTTCGCCTCCACTCCACCAGAGAGGGATTTTTTTTACAAAGTCAGCAATATTCAAGTAAAACTATACTTTCACCATTTGAACCACGTGTCGCACGGTCAAGGCTGGAGAAGCTGGCCAAACGGCGTTTTCATTTAAGAATTTTCGGGTGATTGGTATTTTGAAGGGGAGAGAAGATGGAGTAATAGATTTGGGTTTCTTATTCTTAAGGTTCTGTTTCAATTGGGAATTGAAAAAGATTTTAGGAAATTTGGGCACTTTCTAATACGGTTTTAATCTGTGGGGGGTTTTATGGAAAAGTGCCCAGGTACTTTAAGGTTTAGAGGGAAAATGGAACACCCGGAAAGTGGGCACTTTCTAGTGAATTTTTTATTTAGCTGAGATTTAGAGTGGAGAATCGAAGATTTTGAGAACCTGGGCACTTCTTAAAAATTTAAAACATTTAAATTTTCCCCAGAGAAAAGGACCGAGAAATCTAACTATACTTAAATTCAAAAAAATTAAACTTAATGAAACTAGGTCCCATACCCGGAAATCAAAAAACATCTTAATTTTCCGTATAAATAAATCTCCTGAAATTTCCTATTCCTTGTCCATTTTAGAATAAGAAATCTTTAAAACCCAATGCAATTGGGGTCCTCTCCTGGAAATTATGTTTCCAACTGAAAATTTAAATTTAGTTGCATGCCTAAACTTAAAATCTCCATACATTTTAATTTTAAAAAGTGCCCAAGTTCCTAAAATCTCCAATTACTTCCTATTAAGTCTCGGTTAAACAAAAAACCTTATATAGAAAATAACTTCCTCTAAATTTTAAGATGTGCCCAAGTTCTCAAAATCTTCGATTCCCCGCCTCAAATCTCAGCTAAGTACAAAATTCCCTAGAAAGTGCCCGCTCCCCAGGCATTTCCATTTTTCCTCTAAACTTCCAATTTTAAGATGTGTCCAGGTTCCCAAAATTCGATTCGATTCTCCGCCCCAAATCTCGAGGAATCGGTCTTCTTCCTTTCGACAAGATGAACAAAGACAAACTGGAGTTATTTTTTTTTAATTTTTAATCGAGAAAAACAAAAAAACGATCGATGGAGATATTTTTTAATTCTTAACTACCGATTTCAAAAAATAATGCCATTTTGAACTTGAAGCTTTTTTTTTGTTAAATGACAATTTGTATAAATGACTTTATGCAGCAAAAATTAATCAAAATATAATCCGGCTTTTTATAACAAAATTGATATTAAAACAGATAAAACATAGAAAAAGCAAAATAACCTGAAAAATGTAGAAAAACAAAACAAAAACTTCGATAAGAAGGGAGATTGGAGTAATACACTTAGAAAAATGCTTTTTGATAATAATTACCTAACTTTTCCAGCTTACCGACGACGAATCTGAAATGATTTTTGTCGTAGCCGTATTTTAGGAAAAACTATTGATTTAGATTTACGAGAATGATTTTGTTATCGAGCGCATGTATTTTAAAATAACTGACACAAAACTCCACGGAAAAAGCTTCTGCTTTTTCTACTCCGAAACCGATATCAAACTTTGGAAAATTTTTAATATTAATCTAAAAATAAAACCGAACTTAGAACAAAAATTAATTACACTTAATGAAAACACTAAAATAGCGAATTTTCACAAATTTTATTAGTTTAAAACATGACAATTGTTTCGACACACAGTGTCTTCGTCAGATGTGTATTGAATCTGCATAAATTTACTTACTGAAGGATAATTTATACCTAGTATAGGATAATTGTGGCAGTAGGTATAAATTATCCTTCAGTAAGCAAATTTATGCAGATTCAATACACATCTGACGAAGACACTGTGTGTCGAAACAATTGTCATGTTTTAAACTAATAAAATTTGTGAAAATTCGCTATTTTAGTGTTTTAATTAAGTGTGATAATGAATTTTCATCAAGTAAAGGCCGAATCAATCCAAAAAATTAATTAAACCAAAATTACGACGAGAAATTAACGCGGACAAAACTTAGTGAACCGGGAACTGTCTACTTTTCCTTTGCGGCGGCTATTTAAGCCTTCGCCTCCACTCCACCACTTTTACAAAGTCAGCAATATTCCAGCAAAACTCTACTTTCACCATTTTAACCACGTGTCGCACGGTCAAGGCTAGAGAAGCTGGCGTTTTCATCTCTGAACGCTGATTCAGTGAGAAAGAGAAATTTTATCATCGCAACCTAATATCACCTCTGGTTTGAAAGCACGTTCTAGTCTGATAAAAGTGATACGTGTTTCCTGTTCTCTGGTTTCCGCTAGGAATAACAGGTATAGCTTAAAAAAAAAGAGAAAATAATTTCGAAAATTCGCATTTTTCGTGTCCTTACAACAGAACTACTCCGACTCTCGAAATAGTTTACGAACAAAACATTGGTCCTTCGCTTTTTTTTTATCATCCGGTATTATTAATCGGCCAATTTCTTGTCTAACTTGAGTTTTCAATCTCATAATAAATAAACTAAAGATGATCGATCGTCAAAACTAAAATAAAATCTCGTTCATTGAATTTGATTAAAAATATGAAGTGACGTTTAAAATATTATTTAAAAAAAAAATTTTAATTTTTTTGTTGTGATATAAAAATGATAAACTGTTTTATTTAAATTGTATGACATGGCGAAGAAAAAATTAATTAAAATAATATTTTTGAATAAAAATGTGTCGGCTAAAAATATCGAATTTAATTTTTTTTTTTAAACCTGATATTAAATGGACGGTTATTTGATTGCCAACTTTCCTGCTTGCCGAATTTTTCGATTTCGTCCCCGTTTCCAAAAACACCCTTTTTTTGCCCCTTTTTTTCTATAGGAATCCGTAAATATGCCTTCTAGGCACATCCTTGGGATGATTTTTGGTGGCCCGGGGCGAAACGTCAGGGGATGGGCCTTTTCGGGAATTTTTTTCGACCCTTCAACGTGGTCGGATCGCGACGAGCCTTTCGGCATCGTAGGGTAAAAAATACTAAAAAAAACCGACGGCGGCGTCCGTTTTGCGATCGGACGTCGGGGGAAAAAGATTTTGTATGGGTGTTTCCAAAAATTGCCCTTTCTAACGGTTCGAAAAATTCCACGGCCCTTTACGGACCGAATCGGACCATACTGGGAACGTAGCTATGGAACCGCTTGCTGTTTACATCTGCGGACGCTCGGCCCCGAGTCCGGTCCTGGATTTCAGTTAGTGCTCGAAGACCGCCGTTTAGAATTCGGCTCTGGTCAGGTGACGCTCCGGAAAAAAATTCATTTCTCCCGAACCGGAAGAGTTATCGTCGAGGTGTTTCAACGGGAGGATAGCCCCCTCAACCCCCTTCGCGATGCCGCGGTTTCGACCCGATCGCACCATAAATAACGGAACGACGAATTTTTTTTTAGAATTCAGCCCCAGTCAGGTGACGTTCCGTAAAAAAAATTATTTCTCCAGAACCGGAAGAGATATCGTCCAGGTGTTTTAACTAGAGAATAGCCCCCTCCTCAATTTTCACGACGCCACCGGTTTTGACCCGATCGCACCATAAATAACGGAACGGCGAGTTTTTTTTTTTTTAGAATTCGGCTCCGGTCAGGTGACGCTCCGTAAAAAAATTATTTCTCCGGAACTGGAAGAGATATCGTCGAGGTGTTTCAACGGAAGGATAGCCCCCTCCTCTCCCTTCACGACGCCGCCGGTTTCGACTCGATTGCACCATGAATAACGGAACAGCGAATTTTTTTTTTTTTTTAGAATTCGGCTCCGGTCAGTTGACGCTCCGGAGAAAAGATTATTTCATCGGAACCGGAAGAGATATCGTAGGGGTGTTTCAACTAGAGAATAGTCCCCTCCTCCCTCTTCGCGACGCCACCGGTTTCGACTCAATTGCACAATAAATAACGGAACGGCGAATTTTTTAAATCGGAAATGCGCTTTTGTCGGAAAATTAATTGGATCCAGCCGGTCAAAGTACAAACGGGCCCGGTGAAGTTAGGCGGTACACACACAAATAAACAAACAAAAGGCGATCGATTTTCTAAACTAAATGGGAAACTGAATAAATCAAAACTTAAAATTGTGTAAAAAAAACCTAATAGTTTTTTTTTTGTTTGGACATCTGATATTATTAAATAGGCAAGTTTTTTTTTAAATTTCATTCAAATGAACAAACAATTGAATTTCGAAACTAGATGGCAAACTAGAAAGATCAAACTTAAAATTTCTTTAAAAAAGAGAAACCTTAACAATATTTTTGATCACCCGATATTATTAAACGGACAAATTTTTTATCCAACTCCAGTAAGCTTTGTCAAATAAATAAACTAATAAAGACGATCGATTCTCAAAGCTAAAACAAAAGCTCGTACTATTTAATAAAAATAAATGAGAAGGAAGTATTTTTTGTTTGTTAAACAGCAAACTTTCTTATTTAAATTGTGTCGACTTTACGAAGCAAATTAATCATAAGTAATGTTTTTAAATGACAATCAGTGATCTGGTAGTTTTTAAAATAACAATAACAAATCAATCAACCCATGTACGTTCCATTTCAGCCGCTGAAATCACCACCGAGCAGCAAAGGCAGAAGCAGCAAGCTTCCAACCCCCAAAACCGAAAAGACTTCGCCAGTCCGCGAAGAGACTCCCGTCAAAGATTCACTCACAACCAAGATCGACAATGCCCTATTAAACCTGGAGCAAAGAAAACCAAAAAATGACAGCGTAGACAATAAAATGATCTGCATTTACGCCAAGGGACCACCGGACAACAGCTTGCAGATCGTTGCTAAGAACGAACCCGAAACGACCAAGGCAGAGATTGAGATGGTCGACAGCGAACAGGAGGATGCAGAATTGAGGAACATCGATGAAAACATCGAGAAGGTCATCAGTGAACTGAATAGTTTGGTTAACCCCAGCAGCCTGGAAGCTAAAGACTTAACAGAGAATCTAGAGAAGCCAGCCCCTGACGTTGCTAGTGAAGACGTGCCCACAAAAGATGTCGAGGGCTTATCCATATCTTTCACAGATTCTCAAGGTGATTTAAAATTAGGCTTTACCTTTCGGCCTTCGAATTATTACTTTCAAATTAACTTCAGCGGATTCATCGGAAGAGGCTCCCCTTGTCATCAGCTGCGAAAACATGGTGAACAACTTCTGCAAGCAAGTGGACACGGTTATTAAAAAAATAACGGTATGTAACTCCCTTAGTTAGTTCCCCAATAAATCCGCTTCGATTTTGCAGTCGGAAGAATCACTGGCAGAAAAACGAGACGCTGAAGATGAAATAGTGACAGTTCAAAGCACCGATGAGTATCTAACCCCCTACATGCGTGCAATCAAAGATTACAGAAGGGCCCCCAACCAAACGCAGAGCTTCATGGATTTCCTAAATCAACTGAGCCGGCTGTCACAAGAAGAAACGGCCGTTCATTACAACTACAAGCACACGATGAACAGAGCTTCGATTGAAAACGTGCCCGAAAACAAGGAAGTAATTCAAAGGAGGTTAAAGCTGCTCGTACTTGGCCCCCCTTCCGATGAGAAAAAGCCCGCAAGGAAGAAGACGAAAAATCGCAGGCTGCAAACCGCACTCTCGAGTGACTTTAAAGAGCACGAACTCGAAACCCCCAACAAGAACAAAGACGTGCAAACGGAAGGTGAGTACATCGAAGAAGAAGACGATGACTGCTTTCAACCACCGAAATACGCTGAGACAGTCCGAATACAAACGAGCGAGGTGACCAATCGGGGCACGCAACATGAAAGCAACCCCTTCCAAAGCGAATCATTTACGTGGTCATTACTGTCAGAACCTACTGCAGATGCAAACCTTGCAGAGATCCCCGAGAAAGTCGGATTGGTTGAAACGGCCACCGAGGTCAACCTCTTCGAGAACACCAAAAACAAAGACACTCAAATCCCAAGCGGTGAGAACCATCGGTGTTTCGCGAGCATCGAAAACCAAATAACTCAGGTCACTGATGACCTGAAGCAATTGTGCACGAACACCATCGAGAGTCAAGTCAGCGAGTTGCATTTTAAGAGCCTGAGTCACAGTGTTAGTGTAGGGACCGAACCGAAGCCCTGCAGCCTTGATCAGACGTGCTCTAACCTTTCCACAGTTACATCCAATGGAAGTTTCGATCAAATAAAAGACTTCATATGCGTCAAGTCTCAATCCAAATTGTCTGGATCATGTCACCAGAAGGAGTGCAAGAAAGTGCAAGCTGATTTTAGTTCGTCGACTGTAGAGGACCCCAAAAATAAAGAAGTTGTCAGTATTTTCGAGTGCAGGAACAGCGTGAGCTCGGCCACAAAAGTGATTGATTACCTCGAGTCGAAACATGATGCGACTTGCAATGACCGAGTTTCTTTCGGGATCAACACTAGCGAGGTTTTAATGGGGGACGCAAAATTGTACAGGCGCTTGGATGAATTGTGCCCGGTTAAAGCCGAAACCGACTTGGAGATCGCGGACGTTCACAAGCGTTTCTTGGGTTCAGTGTACGGCTTAGTGTTTACGGTGGTTTTCCTCGGCTTAAACTTGCAATATTCCTGCTGATTTACTCTTTATGAAATAGTTTTGTAACCCTCGTAATCCCCTTTAATCTAGACAAGCAATAATAAAGCGTAAATTACCCCGTGTATACACAGCTTACTTTAGTTTATTTTTGGCCTTGAACCCCCCCAGTGTTTAATAAAACAAATTACCACTTACTTTCATTTGCTTAGCCTCCTTTAGGAATGTGTAGGCCATCCCACCTCCGATCACCATCTCATCCACTTTCTCCAACAGGTTTTCAATCAAGAGGATCTTGTCTGCGACCTTCGCACCCCCCAAAATGGCCAAAAATGGCCTCTCAGGGTGATCCAAGGCCTTGGCGAAGTAATCGAGTTCTTTTTTTAGCAAAAACCCGGCGGCTCTCTGCTCGAAACCCTCTCCCATCATGCTGGAGTGTGCCCGGTGGGCCGTACCAAACGCATCATTCACATACACATCCCCCAACTTCCTCAAGCTTGCCCGGAATCGCTTGACCTGTTCCGCCTCAGCTTTAATTTTGTTCCCGCTTGCGTCCATACCTTTTCCCGTTTCTTCCACGTGGAATCGCAGATTCTCCAGGAGGATGACCGAGCCGGGTTTCGGGTCCTGACATGCAGCTTCGACTTCAGCCCCCACACAATCGGGTAAGAACAAGATTTCTCTGTAAAATAAAGTTTGCATTAATGTTGGTTTAAGCGGTGCTCTCTATTGGATCAAATTCGGATGGAACCGGGAAAGGAAAAGGAACGAGGGGCACATCACCTTTTATACCTTTCAAGCAACTTCTCCAGTTCAGAAGCGACAGGCCTCAACGAGTACTTCAAATCGACGTAACCTTCAGGTCGGCCCAAGTGCGACATCAGGACGACGCTCTTGGCTTTGTTGTTCAACGCATATTTAACAGAGTCTAAAGCGGCAGCGATTCGTTGATTGTTCGTGATGACGCCGTCTTTGAGTGGTACGTTAAAGTCCACCCTGAAACGATTTAAATCGAAATCTAGTCACCTTGCAACGTTTGCAAAATAAAATCGACAAATTTTACATCAAAATATAAATGTCTCTAACGTTTAATTAACTTCTTACAAATATTTACTTACCTCATTAAAACCCTTTTATTGACCAAATTTAAGGCGTCGATGCCGAGTTTATTTAAAGCCATTTTGTCGTGTCTCACTTCTTCGTTTCTCGGTTAAATTATTTGGAATTTAAACCGGTCAATTTCTGCGGTTTTTTGAACTGTGTATAACCAATGACAACCCTTCAATGTCACTCGGAGGTCAACGAAATCTGAAAGTGTCAAACGGATTTGGGGTACGTTCAGTATTGCATTTGAATTATTTAAATCAGTGTTGCCAACACGCGTTCGCAAAGAGATATGAGTATTTGGCTTAAATAATCACTAAAATAATTTACTCTAAATAAAAGCCGTAAAAATCAAGTCGTGTTTTACTTTATTGTTTATTTATTAACTCATAATAATTACAAAAAAAAGTAGAGTTGTTGGTTTTAGTTAAAAACTTTAACTAAAGACGCTCGATTGCTTAACAAGTGCAAGAATAACTGGCCTGCGATCAGAATCATTGCCCCGAGGGCGTGTAATGGCGTCTTTCTCAATCATGTGAGAAACTTCCTTTGTTTACGTTATTTCCATGACAACGGACGCACTTTTCACATCCCACTAGGATGCTGAGAGTGCGCTCGTTGATATAGAAATAATGTAAACACAAGTCATTTGGAATCAGACGAGTGAGACACAAAATATGTCAAAAATCGTGAGTGAAAAAGACGCGATTACACGCCCAAGATGCTCCCGGAGTTATGATTGTGAACGCACCCCTGAGTTCATTTTATTCACACCGTGCAGGGATGGAGTAAAATTAGAGTGAGAGCGATTCGGTTTTAATACAATTAAGAGTGAGACAAAAGTGCGAAAAGAGTAAGTAGAAGGTCCGTTCCATTCGTCAAGATTTCGAGTTCTGAACCGTTCAAAATCTTACTGAGCATGAGCAATGCATAAAATTGGATATAAATTTCATACTGCACATGATTTGAACGATTCAGAACTCGAAATTCTGTCAAATGGAACAGACCTAGAATGAACGGAGTTGAATAAACGAACGCAGCTAAAACATTTCATTTCATTGCTACTAGATGTCACTGGTTGAAAAAGTGGCACGGATAAAAATGATTGCAAGTAAATCATAGGGCGCATTCAGGGACGCTCAGCGGCTGAGAGGCTAAGTAAGCAATTTCCCTGAATGAACAAGTTGACAGACCGCTGAAAAAAAGCCGCTGAGATATTTACTCAGCGCATAAGTTGTAGGCTGAGTTCCTCAGCGCTATCAAAAAAAGTGGTGGGAGCATAATTTAAATTTACCGGTTAAGTCAGTATTCAATTTTTCCAGTCGATGATTGGTCAGCTAGTTTATTCTGACCGTTGATTTGACGATTTTGTGCAGATTGACGGGATTGACCGTTTATTTAACTCGCCCATATAGTAAGTTAAGCATGTGAGACAGCTGCTATTCAGAACTTCGTTCAGGGAATCACTATGTGCTGACACTTAGAAAACGCTGACTAAATTACAGCTTAGCTAAGCCGCTGAGCGTCCCTGAATGCGCCCATAGGCTTCGTTCAGTTGAAGAAAATATCGTAAACAGTTTATGATTAATCATAAACAGTTTACGCTGCTTATACAGTTTTCAGTTGAACGATCGGTAGCGTAAACCGTTTTATTAAATATAAATATTCTAGTGCCTAGTGTGTAAGTCCTATCTAAGAAGCATGTCGAACTAAATTAAATAAAAATGAATTCAACAATAATTATTTTGGACGCAATAAACCTCTGGGAACCCATGCAAAATTTGCGGAGCAGAAATGAACGACCTCCAAATGAGAATTAATAAACTGCTTAATCGTTCATGAACTTCTCTGTCACCAAACACTTCATATTGTACTTCGTTTATTGTACAGATTTTGTGATGCCATGTTTTTAAACACGTTTTCGCTAGGGTAGCGTAAAATCGAATCGCTTCAAAAAATGGCGTCCGCTACTTAAACATGTTTCATCCCGATCCTTGGAGCGTAAACGTTCAGATGAAAAATCGTAAACCGTTTATGATATTTTCCGTCATCTGAACGAAGCCATAGAATGTGATGTTTTACACAGCTTCAGACTTTCTACACAACATAAATCCATTATGATCTGAGACAGGCACGAAAATGTCACGCTTGTGCGATAGTCATCGAATTAGGGCAGTTGATTCTTAAAGTTTCAAAGAATAAAAACAAGTTATTGATTCCTGGACTTTTCTATTCGAGCCAGTTTCTTAATTCAGAATGTATAAATAGCCAATTACAGAGTATAATAAAGATTGGGGTTATACTGGTTTTTAATTTACTACAAAAACTACATTTACTACATCAAAAGTTACGTGTACTGTAATTTTTGTTACATGTAACTTTCCAAATCCTGATCTAAAGGCGTTTGATCGGATCAGTAGTGTTCTTTCGTTGATCATGATCTGTAATCCCCTTGCCCCTCTGGATCATCGAATTTTTGTGATTCAATTAACGAATCGTGATTTATATGAAGATTTCATATTTGTTATGTGGCAGTTCTTTCGATCTTGATTACTTGATCGTGATCGATGGATCACGATCTGAAGTTGTTGGCAAAAGAACACAGCTTTCAATTCACTGAAAATTATCTGAAATTTCAACAGAAAATCAACAGAAGTAATGACAAAATCAGATTGATTTAAATGAGAGTTGGCAGAAATGAAACTGGACTTGTATACTGGTGCTTAAAAGTATCCGAATGAAAACCAATAAAATCTTTCGAATTTGACCCTTGTGGTAAACTTCCAGAGTGCCAGGCGGTCATCTTTTAAGCACCAGTGTACTATGCTTGTAGGTACAACCTCAATCAAAAGTAATGAAACGCTCAAAACCGAAACGCTGTAGTCAGAGAGAGAAGATACCGAGTGAGATGAGGTCTTATGGTGAACGAATGTTTCCAAAGTCCTCCTGAACCCCACAACACGTTGCGCTCTCTCTAACTCGGCATCGTTGCACTCTGACTACAGCGTTTCGGTTTTCAAAGTTTCATTATTTTTGATTGAGGCTGTACCTACTTAGCTTCAATTCAAAAATCTGACATTGTGATTAGATGCGAGTGATATGTGTTTGTGTGCAGCTTGATTGATGGGAATGCGCCGTTTTAATAACAAAACATACATATAATTGCCACAGCAAATAATTTTATTCATTTAACTTGACTGCCGAGCGTCATTTCAAAATTCGTTATTCGGCACAAAAATTGATTTCTTATGCCAATTTTTTTACTAAATTCTGTACCGTACAATTATAAAATCATTAAAAAATAAAATAAAAGCAAGACATTCAAAAAAAGCAATCGATGAGTTCACCGCCATTTTTGAGCTCATTCTAGCTAAAACCTATTGGCCTTGCTACTTACATTTTCGATTTCAGTGTGTTCTTAAATTCGCTGTTTGAATCTGAACGAAATAATAAATTCAACAACGGTTTATGTCGAGGCATCTTACCGCCGATTCTCGACCTAAAATAACAAATTGCAAGAGATTTCAAAATAAATTGAAATTAAAAACCTGTTTGTAACGACTGTCTTGCAGCTTTATTATGCAAAAAAGAAATTGATTCTGTATTGTGTAGCTTGAGTACAGAGAATGAGTTAACGCATTGACGATTGGTAACAATGAGACCAGACTTGCGCAAGTTTCAATTCAAAAGCTGTTCAAAAGTCTGTCATTGCAGTTTAGAACGCGAGTGATGCATCTTTACTTACATATTTATGTAAAAAGAAAGTGATTTTAAGTAGTTTGAGTGCTGGGAGTACGGTGTTTTAATAACAAAACAGGTAATTGTAATAACAAATATTTTCATTAGGTTGATAAGTTCATAAGACTACCAACTTTGATGCGTAAATAGTAAATACCTATCAATTCAAAATTGTTTACTCTTAAGCTAAGTTCACATGCATTGCGGATACGCAAAATTTTTATTGCGGGTCGTTTCTAATTGGTTTGTTTTGAAATTTGAACCAATTAGAAACGATCCGCAATAAAAATTTTGCGTATCCGCAATGCATGTGAACTTAGCTTTTATAGTCGACACGAAAGTTGATTTATTACGACAAATTTCTTACTAGATTGTGTCCATAAAATAATAAAATCAATTAATTGCAAGAAATTTCGATAACGTGCAGTCAAAACACATCAGATTTGAGGCAATCGATTAGCTCATCGTTGAGATTGGGATACTTTTATGTAATTACAATAGGTTTTTAAGCAATTTCTTATTATAAAATTATTTCCATTTTAATTTAACCGTATTATCCATTCACGTTCTTTTTGCATTCTAGAAGGCCATGTTTTTTTGTTTTTTCGTTAAGTTACGTACATGAATTTTGATAGAACTCAAAATGTGACAAATGTAAAATTCTGACATTTTAATGTCAGACCCATCGACCATATTGCTTTTTATACTCTACGATGGCATGAAGAAAGTAAAATAATAGCATTAGAAGAAATAATTAGAAATAATTACTTGTGACTTTGTAATACTAAGTCAGAATGATAAAAATCATCAATGTTTTTCTGCGTGAGTTTTTTAAAAATATAACCAAATTAAAATGGAACATATTCACTTGGAGGTACCAACAAAAATGTCACCCTAACACGGCCTACTCTGAATGCAAAAAGAACGTGAATGGATAATAATATTGTGACAAGACAGAAGTAAATTAAAATATTAGATTCATTTAGCGAACTTAAGATAAGAGGAAATGTAACTCGTCTACGTAAACAACGGAATACCTGCATGAAAAAACCTTGAACAAGTTAAAACGGATGTAAGTTACCTCGCGTTCTGTCGAATCTTTCCGCTCTCGTAACAGCTCGGGTCGCACTTCCTTTAAAAACCCCGCGATCAGCACATAAAGATAAGATCATTATCAGCTGTCAGTACAGCATGTAACTTCTTGTACTTTGATTTGTGTTGTGAATTAAGGATGTGAGTATTTAAGTTATATTTGTATAATTAATGTTTGTCTAGTCATATTTCTAATATAATATTTAAGCTATGCCCCTTGTTTCGATTTATACCGTAACAATATTTGAAAATTACAATGCTGCCAACTTAAAAGTACTCTGCAATGTGCCTGAACACATATTTTTTTTAATAAAATTTGTTTCATCCTGGAGTACTTTTGAGGTAAGTTTAGAATATATAAAAAGTAAAACCCACTTTTAATAATTTATTGTACATATTACACTTAAGAATAGTGATTGTATACTGTTAATATTTACACATACTAACCATACTATTTACAATATAAGAGATCTGTACAGACGAATCTGTGTACAATTAATAGTAAACAGCTATTGCAAAAAAATAGCCGTGCCCCGGATCGATGCTGGTATGCACTCTTTTTTTCGAACGGTAGACTTATTTACAATACTGCACGAGACTCAATTAGATTGGCTGCGAGACAACATCGACTGAATCCGGGGCCTTATAACAGAAAAAAAAAAATACTAAAAAATAAAGTATGATCACAATAAACGGTGCCCATTGTTTTTTTGTTACACACTTCAGATTTGTACTGTATTACTTTGAAATTGCAACAGAATACGTGAACGTGAAAAAAATAAGAATAAAATGAATTCAGAGTTAAAACAGTTTGTCTTTAAAATCGTTAATTAAATAAGGAATATATATAAAAAGGTAAATTAATAGTTTACTTGCAGTGAGTTAGACTGTTATCGCTTCGTTTTAAATAAAAATTAAACGCATCAGTGATAATACTGTATGGTACCGGATTGTTTCGTCGTAACAGCGTAACACTGCAATTAAATAAATAAAGTGGCTTAAAAATCAGGTTTTTAAAAAACATGTTGCGCGGCATATAAGGAAAAAAAAAATCATATGGACACAGTATGTACACGAAAAGTCACTTCTGGCCAAAACTTTTTTCGTTTTGACCCACAAGGCGCCAGCTAAGACGAGCAACACCAACACACAGGGCTTAAAACTGCAGTTTCAGATATTAACTCGGTCTGGATGGGGTGCTGACTACGACTACTGGTTTGACGACGTACTGGGCGTTCACTATGGGCACAACCTTCCCACCCAATTGTTGAGGAGCTGCTATGAACGTTGCAACGGTCGGATTCGATGATACCAACGGGGATAGATCCGTCAGGCCCTTCGGTACCAGAGCAACCTTTTGCAACACCAGACCTTGGCTCATCGGATAACTGACAGGTACGACTGATAAAGCTGTTGCTTGAACTTGCGCGCTCTAAAAATAAACGCGTTTATTTTTATGCAAATTCAAACTTCAGTTTCTTTTCATCAATACATTATAAATTAGAAAAAAGTTCACCTCTTTCACTCCATTAACTTGAGCCGGGATTACAGATCTCTGTACAATCGATTGTTTCTGTAATTTCTGCTCAATGCCGACTCCGTTACTATCGATGATGCCATTTTTTATTTCGTGCGTGCTCTCCTGACTTTGCTGATTGTCATGGTGTAACAACGGGGGTGTTTGTAGCGGTATCTCGGGCAACAAAGTCGTGAAATCGATGCCCTCGCAAATCGCAGACACTTCCTTCTTCAGGACCGCCAGCTTCTGCTGGTAGGAGATTTTATCGCGCGCAAGTCTTTCCATCTCGTGCTCGAGCTCCCTCTCTTTCTTCTTTAAGTTGCTGATGTAACGCAGAGCCGAGTGCAATATGCTGAGGTTGGACGACTTCCGTTCGTCCTGTGTTTTTGGCAGCTGTTTCTTCAACGTGTCGAAGCACTCCTTCAGGTGCGCCCTTCTGTGTTTCTCCAGTTTGTTGTGCACTTCGCGTGTGCCCGATCTGAATACCATCGGAGGTTGTTTTCGCTTTTGTTCGCCACCTTCATCGATGACCAACGGGTTTATTATGTCGAAGCTGTTGTTTATTATACGGGGGGTCGGCGTTGGGGCAGTTATCGTCATCGTAGTTGGAAGATCTACAATTTCAAAAATGGTTCTTGAAAATTATCACGTTATAATCAATTGAAAAATTTGTAAAAGTCGATGTAGATTATTTATTAATTTAATGGTAATTTAAAAACGTAAATAAACAGTTCTGTCAACTAGTTCAGGTGTAGTTTAATAGATGGCGCTCGTTGGATCACTGGCGCATTCGAACTACTCGCGATTTTAGCTAAATACAAATGTGGTCGGGCGGCACGTGCCCTTATTTACATATTTGCATACCTTGCCTGGCCCTTATCAGTGCGGGAGTTGTCGGTTGTATTTGGTTTTGGAGCGGCGCGGGCCTGGATGTCGAGATTTCGTTGGTGGTATGATTCAGTCTGAGCTTTTCTTTCTCTTCTTGCAGTTCGATATACTTTGCGGCTTCCAACAGTGTATCAACGTTCATGTCGCCCTATTTCACGAAAAAAAAAAAAAAACCTTAATCTAATGGGACAGATTTTGCAGCTGTATATAACACGCGCCGCGGACTTATCATGGATTAAAGTTTCCTACTGATAACAATAACAAAGTCAATATTTAGGTTAAAATTTTTTTTTTAAGCAAATGACTACGAGAACTTTTTTTTCTTACTGGAATTAAAGCGAGATGTCACACTGTGAAACAAGCGAACGCGAAGAGTTGTGACTGTACTGGCGGATTTCACAAACGTTACTTAAATTTAATCATCCGTTAAAAGTAAACGTTTCCATGGTTACATGTGTTGAAGGTATAGGAATGATTATTCTTAATCAATGATTAAAGTTAAGTGACGTTTGTGAAATCCAGCGTACATAATTTATTTATACCGAGTGATCCAATTTTTTTTATTTTTTTGAGAATTGAAATGTGGAGGCCACAGCCACAACGTGAAAACATATAACAAGCGAACGTGGTTTTAAAATAAGGGTCATGTCGTGACGTAACGTTCATTCACGTTGGACCTTTCCGTACCAGTTGAGACTTGTAGGCAATTTAAATGAAGTAAAAAAAATACTGCAAGTTGCGTAAACAAAAGAAGAGAGATTCGTCAGTCAGGGTCGATTACTCACACACTAAACGCACACGTATGGAGGCAATGAGGAATAATATTTTCTCCCACTGTTCCCGCCGTGCGATAAATTACATATTTGCATCGGCCGCGGAAAAGCACGCGCTAAAAACAGAAGAACGAAGAAAGAGGAGAAAAAAATGAATTTGAATTCTCGTTTGTCAAGCCAAACAACATTCACGTCTGCGACCTGGATCGCGATTGTTAAATAGGAAGCGGCGATTTGCAATTTGATTGTCCTCGGCCGCGGTGTTAACGCGCTCGCTTTCACGAATTATCTTCGAGAACGACTCCCTCGCCGAACGCGTATACAGTTGCCTGACATAAATACGCCCCTAAAATTCCACGTGGCACTTACATATACCTCAGAGCACGTGTTGGTTTCGTTGATGTTCGTGACGAATGCGCGAATGACTCACTCTTTATCGCGGGCATCGATAAGGACCAGAATCGCGCGCTGACAAACGCGTGTACCCAGCCACCTTGCTGGATTGACCGCGAGGCTGCGGCGTTGCCAAACCTACCAGGAAACACCGTTATGAGTCCTTCAGACAAAAGAAATTCGCCGTGTAAAGACAACTTCGTCGGCCATGGCGGATGGATATTTATACGGCGGCGACCCTCGCATGTTTCTGCTGAAAAACAATAGAAAAACGCCGCCTGTACAAAGGCATATGCTGTAAATGTAGCAACCGTGCGCGCTAACACGAGCTATTATAGTACGGCTATACGTGTAACGGATGCAGAAAACCTAGAAAAACCGGTCTTGGAAAAGTAGCAAATGGAAATGTTCGATTTCTCGACCGTCTAAATTTCTTCGGCGTTACGCAAAAAAACAATCGAAAACTTCCCTGGTTTTATCGCAGTTATCTGCGTGTGTGTGCCTTTCACGAGACGTCATAAGAAAAAAACAACGGAATATTCGAGCAGGACTCACCTGATTTTATAGTATCCACTCGAGCTCCCTTCAGCTTTGAGCTAGTGATCCATAAACATTAAAAAAAAAGAAACTGACGCAACGTCGCCTAAACACCACTCCGACGCACCCGATGAACTGACCAGGTCATAACATTCAAGATGCATCACGTGTGCCGTGGTATATCGACCAATGACAATTGCGCTTTCTACCAGTGCGCTAATGACGTCACCGCGTATCACACCCAAGACAAAACGTGATTCCCAGCACGTTGACGCCCCGAACCCGAAGCGAATTCAAAATTTCTCCCCTGCACCAGGTCCTCGGGGTGAGATGCTTCGATTTCAGGGCGAATTCTAGCTGCCGGGCGAGAATTCGACGTCGACGCTTTTTTAAGCTCGTTGGATCGTCACGTGAACCGACCCCCCCCACCAAAATACAGTTTGTTGCTTGTGGTGCGCGATAGGATTGCGCCGTGCGAGCATAATATGTGACGGCGTTATTCATCGTCGCGTGTTTAATTCTGTAGAGTCCACAAGGTCATGTGTGTGTTTACAAACACTTTCGAACACAATTCCATTTTTTCGCCTTTTTTTTGCTGAGCGCAGAAAAATCCTCGCTTCGCATTTGTTTAAAACGTAAATGACCGTAAATTGAAAGCGAAACAAAAAAATACGCTTTCTTATTTACAACTTACACACGCATCACACGATACAACAGGAAAAAAGTATTTACTGAATTTATTTTCAAAGCTTATTTATTAATATTATTATTAAAGTAGAAAAAGGAGAAACTACTGTTACAATTTGAAAAATAAATTACTAGCTAAATTTAGTTGCCTTTAAAAAAAGACAAAAACAAAACAATGGAATAGGTGTAATGCAATGCTTACTTGATAGATCGTCTTTAATTACTACAGCGTGATTCATAATAAGTGTCCGACTCGTTAACCCCACCTAGTACATGAACAAACAAAGCAAAAAGTTTATATCAATAGGGTGCATAGTTTTTGAGATAAAATTAATTGAAGATGCACATGTAATAAATGGCACTGGAATAAATGACCTAACTCACAAAATCATTTACCCTTGAATAAAATTCTAAAACGCCTGTGTTTACAACTTTTCCGAGAGATTTATGATGGGCAATTCAATTATTGCAGACACGTGTTTGGGAATACAGACAACGAGAATGAAATTTATTGTCGTTATAAAAATGGTAACAAGCTATTCATATTGATATTTATAAACATCGTACCTCTCACATTCTAAAAATAGTTGTCAGTGATACTCTAACGGTTTCAGTTTGGGATTCAAAAGCGTCAAATTTTTGAAATGCTTCTGATAAATTTATTCCTTGTAATTTCTTACTTGCGTAACCGTAGTGAATACACTCCTAATGGGTCGGACACCTATTACGAATCACGCTGTATAATTGAATTAAAAAACAAAACAAAAAAAATTTGAACGTCTGTAAAGAAACGTGTGAAATTTGAATAGCATTTGTCGACCGTAACAAAAAAATGGTAAATTTTAAAAACCGTTGATTTTCCATAAAATTAATTGAGTTGCCGGGAAGAAAATTCATAAAAAGAAAAGGCGATCGTTGATATTGAGATAAACTGTGAGATATGGCAACCCCGAATGAAAGCAGAGCAACACTCGAAGGTAAACGAATAAGGACGAATCGACGTCGACGACTTTCGGCAACTAAATTGAACTGTGACGACGAAAATTATTAACTACGTTAAAAACAAATCACGATCGGACGAGTCTAACAAAAAAAAATTGCTAATATTTGAAGGAACACCTTTAATAGCGAGAGAGAGAAGAAACTGAAATTAATTAAATTTACAGATTGTAACTGAAATTTGAATAACAAATGACGACCGTACAAATGCTTAAATTTCAAAAATCACCCTTTTTCGATAATTACATAAACTGAATTGCCGGGAAGGCAATTAACACAAAAGAAGTGCTTTGAAAACAAAAAAAAAAGATCGTAAATTTCAAATGTCCAGATAAATCGTGAGATATGGCATCCCTCTGGGGGTGCGTTCGGCATTACGCTCGGGACACCCTCTGAGCAAAAGTATGACGGAGAGCGAATGAGTTGCAGTGTATGTTAGAGTGAGAAAAAGGAAGACCCCGAGCGCTCCGAGCGTGATGTCGAATGCACCCTGGATGAGAGTAGAGAATAATCGAAGAAGGTAAACCAATACGAACGAATTAAGAGCTGACTTTCGACAACTAAATCGATTTGTGGCGAAGACAATTAACAAAATACGATCAATTTAAGGGTATAACAAAAAAAAAAACACGGCTTCCTAGATTTATAAAGAACAAACTTCTTATCCGGCTAATCGCGTTCTTAGTTCAAAGCCATTTTTCTGTGCCGTAGAGGGAGCCACACTACAGGAGCTTTGGCTAACTTCAGAGAAGTAATTGTGAGTAAACTAGCGCTTAATTTGTTAAATGCAGCATTTTGGGCTGATTAGAATGCAATGTATTTATGATTTATTATTCAAATTATACAAAATTCGAATGAAAACGTAATATTAAACGCAGTAACTATGGCAACGGCGGAAGTTCAATTCAAAATTATCCAGAGGGAGCCACACTAACGGCAGTTTTCGTAGAACAGACTTTTTTCAAACGCGACCGACCGCTGGTGTTTCATTAATCTAGGCGGCCGTGAAAAAAAAGAATTGGGTTTTTTTTATCTCCGCTAGATGACGCTGCATATCACCACTTCTTAAGGTACTAAATCAACAAACAGGTGAATTACAAAAAAAAAACGGGAAATGAAATTTTTACAATTGTAAATTTGGTTCTATTTGTCAATTAATTGTCTATTTGACAATACATACATACCTTTCAAAAAAATTAACCTATTTACCTATAAACTGACATACCGTCAAATAATTCTAACCTATTTCTAATAAATCCACTTGAAAATATGTAGGTATTGAAAAAACGTGTCGATTTATTTTGACATTTCCCGATTTTTTTGATTTAAGCTGTACTTCGTATAGAGGTAGCGCATCTATTCTTGTCGCACATTATTCTCATCTAGGGATAAAAAAAACACAGTCGAAAGTTTGTTATAATTTGAAGTGACGTTTAACGAAGTTACTGTCAATGTGTCAACAACTGCAGCTTACCTTTAGGTCCGTTCCATTCGTCAGGATTTCGAGTTCTGAACCGTTCAAAATTGTACTGAGCATGAGCAGTGCACAAAATTGGATATAATTAAATTTCATACCGCGCATGATTTGAACGGTTCAGAACTTGAAATTCTGTCGAATGAAACAGACCTTTTAAATCAATTTGTTTTGTATCAGTGCTGTTTTCACTTTGTTTGAAATAATTTCAATAGGTTTTTCTTTGTTCTTGTTATATTGTTTATCTTACTTCATTTTTTTAAGTAATAGTTTAGCATGGCTAGTGATAAGTGTTGTGTTACTGGCTGCCGAAGTTCCAGAAATAATGGTTCTAAATTGTTTTCTGTACCGAATGGTAAGTTGCACTCTTAATACTGATTAATCTCTAATAAATTGTCGTTTTTCTTTTCCTTTGTGTCAATAAAAGTCAAATAAAAAGTGTAAAAATAATGGGCTTTTTCCATCCTCCATTATTTTTTTCGATAAGTTTTAATGCAAGTAAGAGTTAGATAAAAATGCGAAAAGAGTAAATAGAGTGAACAGAGTTCAATAAATGAACGTAGCTGCTGAGTGCAAGCGGTGCAGGTGAATCGAAAACGCTAATTATTATATACATCTCACTCTCTCAGGAGCGGTTGGTGCAAAAAGTGTAGAAAAGTGCAGAACAAACGAACAGACCTTATACCTATAATCACGTTGATATCAACCTAGTTGATAACCTTAATACATTTTTGACTTCAAACTAGTGCCATTGTGACAAACAGAAATCCCTAAAACTGTTGTCTTCCTTGTTGCACTTGCGACAATTGTATTTGTTATCCTTGTTTCTCAATGTTCTCACGAGAGGAATGGCATTGCGTTACCTGAACGGAGTGTTGATTTAGTACCTTACCACTTCTCCGCCATTTTTGTGTTAAAAACGTAGGGATACATAGTTTTTTTGCGGTTTTTATATTGCGGTACGGAAAACATTACAATTTATACGAAGCAATAAGCGAAAATAAAACACTTTTTCCACTGATTTGACTCCCTTCTTAGCAGCTCGTACCAACAAACCAACTGTCAAACACACGCATATTTTCATCACCAGTTTTCAGGTTCCACATAATTCCGCCGCGCGGCGACTCTTTCGTTCAGAGACGCAAATAGGTAATTGAAAGTACGGTTTTTAATAGAGCAAGAGTAAACTGTCAAGACAATTTAAAAAAAAGTCTCGAACAACATAAACAAGAAAAAAGCAAAAAAGCTGAAATTTGAATAATGGCGATTAAAGAAAAAAAAAATTGGTGAAAAAACGATGGTGAATTTCGAATATTGATACATCGTGAGATGTGGCAACCCCGAAACTAAAGCAGGGGTTCGTTCAGGAATAACGCTCCGACTAAAAAGAGCGCGCCCTGGATAATATTCTTTCTCTCTCGTGTAAGTGATTTTGCTTTCCATTTTAAACGGGGTCAAAGTGCTGTCGCGATACAGTTTCTGAACGGACCCCAGAGGAATAATCGAAGGTAAACGAATCAACACGATTTAAAGGCGCCAAATTTGAATTTCAAACTTACTTGTCACAAGAAACATCGCATTTTCATTATTTATTTATTTTTTCGTTGTTGCTGCTTTAAAATTGTTTAGTTTTCGTAAAATCTGCTATGAGGTCTCTCCGAAATTGAAACAAAACGGAAAAATAACATTTTTTTACTACAAAAAAGTTGTTTTACATGTACAGGGTTAACGTAACTAAAACAATATCACAATCCTCAACTACCTGACATAAAATGAGGCAGCCACAAGTAACAAAAAAAAAGGAGATTTTCCACTAATAAAAATTCAAACATGTAAAATTAACTAAGAGGCAGTTTATATTGTCATAATATTCTGCATTATTTTATTCTACACCAAATAAGTGATTAGTAATGTTAATCAAAATAATGCATAATAGACGTGTAGGTGTGTGAAAGTGGTGGTAAAAAATAAATAATAAAACATTTACCTAAACAGTTTAAAACAACACTCAGGCGCTACAAAAATAATGAAAAATCCCTTGCATGAAAGGACTCTTGGTATAATTAAGCTAAATAGAATTTCTCTATTAAGTTGTTGCTATCGGCTAAGATTGGTAACGTATATATGTTTGAGCTCCGTCTTGGGTTGATTTTCAAAGAGAGCCGCCCTGTTTTGGCCTTCACCCTTCTTCACCCAATGCCCGTAAACTCTGAAGGCACAGCCATCGATGACCTACCAAATAAAACTCACGCATAACGGAAGCAATACAGGAATCGAACACAGACCTTTCTAAGTAGTTTAATCCGATACGGATCAGTTCGGGCTGTCGCCACGCTCATAGGCTCGGGGGTATATCTGAGCCTTTGTATGCGAACCACCGCACGCACCACCAGAATAGCCCATTGGAACTTTTGTTTCGCGTTGAACTTCCTTTGCTGCAGTTTCTGGAAAACACAGTGGCGTCATTATTGAGTTTGAAAAGGACAACGGACGGAGACATCAAGCACTCGGTTGGTTATTCATGCGTAAGCAGAAAATTATTACGATTACAAGGACCTGTCGAGTACGCATGGTCAGAGAAGGCACAAACTCAACGGAAGGGGGCATGCAGTATAACAATTACCAGTGCTAGCTCTGATATTCTACTAAATCGACGGCTGTTTTTCCTTAAAGAATATTTTAGAGGTGCTATATCCTGATCCCACAGTTGCTAGAAAAAAATACATCGAACATGTACTACACATGCAAAGCAATGAACATGTAATCGGTGGTTTTGGGACAAACATCTTTTTGCATGTGTGGGCAAGCAAGGACTGTCCCAAAACCATACGTAAAGCTACAGCATTATCAGTGTCAGTCAATTTAATCCTAATGGAATAATGAATTAAACTATTTATTTACAATTATGACTGCAAGTAAAAGCATGATTTTACCATGGTTTGGAAGAAGGGGTGTTCCAAAGCCTCGGCCAGCGAGATTCTTTTGTAGGGATCGACGACCAAGAGCTTCCGAATCAGATCTTTAGGTGGCTCTGATATGTCGGCCCATTCCGGTGAGCTGAACGAGTACTTACCCTCCATGATATTGCGGAGCATCAGCATTTGCTTGCGGTGCCAAAACGGGGGGCACCCGACTAACCTGTAACGCATGAAGTAGGGCAGCTTGAATAAATCAGTTGGCGCTGTCGATACTCACAAAGTGTACATGATTACCCCACAGGCCCAGCTAGAAACAAAAAACAAATTATATTATGTAAAATCGAATTCAGCGTTGCCAACTTACATGTCGACCTCGAAAGAATATCCGGGTGCGTTTTCAATCATGTTTGCACGCAGCGTTTCCGGTGCTAAGTAACCAGGAGTGCCGCACAAATCTGAAATTAATTTTTATATTTAAAGTAACCACCATCATGTTAGGGGCAAACCTGTCAGTAACTCGCCGGGATTAAGTTTCCTAGCGAAACCGAAATCGGTGATTTTAACGTTTAAGTTATCGTCTAATAAAATGTTTTCCGGTTTTAGATCGCGATGTACAACGCCTCTCGAGTGTATATGCTGAACCCCCTCTATGATCTGCTTCATGATATACCTCGTCTTCTTTTCGGAGAGTGTGACAACAGAAGTTAAATAGTCGAAGAGTTCGCCGTTTTTACACAATTCAAACACCAGGAAGATGAACGTGGTGGATTCGAATACGTCTTGAAGCTCAACTGGTAAGTCAATTTGTTCGTATTGTGTTGCTGGTATGAGTTGAATAAACTTACTGATGTACGGGTGTCCGGCGACGTGTCTCAGGATTGTAATCTCTTGCATCGTCGCCTCATACGAAGAGGATCCGTCGCTGTTGTCATTGCTCAAGTCAATTATTTTCGCAGCGTATTCCCTGCCCGTTTCTTTGTCGATGCACCTTCGGACAGTCGAACTGATCCCCCTGAAAACAATTGAACTCTAACTTTCATACTCGGTGGTCATTCCAACATAACCTCACCGTCCCAAGATCTCCTTCGGCTCGTACTTGGCGTAGAACTCCTTCGCCGCGTCTTTATCGGGCAGTTTGTCCTCTTCCTCTTCCTTGGCCATGGTTTCACGGCGAGTACCCTTCAAGACGCAGAGGTTACGTGCACGCGCACGCTCCGAATTACGAAATTAACTCGGCCCGCGATTGTTGATTCAATTAAAAAATGCTCTCGCTCGTTAAACTACGCGGAAGAAAAAATATTTGCGTCACGAAGTTATTGTTTATTATTATTGTTCCCCCCAAAGTCGAAAATTGTGTTTTTTGGATTTCGAACCACCGGCGACATCTAGCGGTGGAGAATTAAACTGCGATTTCAAATTTGTTCTGACAGATAACTTTTTTTTTTTTTTTTTAAATTATTTTTAAAATAAAAAAAATTGTTTTATATTTTAAGTCGGTATCTTGTAAATCTGGGCACGTCGTCAAATTTACAACGAACGCAATTTCGAAGAAATGTTTTAAGTCGATGAATTATTGGGGTTCCTCGTTTCGTGATGATTAACGTTTCGTGCTTGTATTTAATTTCCTAATCTAAAATTTTCGCCATTTTCAAGAAAAACTCTTGAAAACAGTGAAGGCCGAAACTTGTCGAGAAATTTTTAAGACCGTATTGCTGCACAAAATACATAGAAGATGTTTTCTGGAATCCTTTAAGCTCTGACATGTAGCATCTAAGCATCTTATACATGAAATGATTCAGCTGTTTTGAAAGAAATCGAAATATGTCGTTGAGAAAATTTATAGTTCTCGCTCAAGAAAACTTCAGGTGTGCGTCGCCATTTTACCTCCAAAATGCTATAAATTCAGTTTTAGTGGTACTTTGTCAATGTATAGGGATTTTAGAAGTTGGTGTAAGAATGGCTGCGTTAAGGTAACTGCAGCAGCTGAGTTGCTTACTAAGCAATCGTTTGTGATTGGCTATTACTTTAATTTGAACCAATCACAAACGATTGCTTAGTCAGCAACTCAGCTGCTGCAGTTACCTGAACGCGGCCAATTTCATTATTAACTTAGTCGCGAGCTACATCTAATGAGGACAAATCGATCTAAATTTTGAAAATTACAAGTGGGAACATACGGCATGGGTGAATTCAATTACATTAGATGGAAGTTACCACTTTGCGCTGCAATACAGCGGTTTATTAACATCCGTTGTCGTAAAGTAATTATCGGATTTTGTGTTTGTATTTGAGTGTAGTACAGTAGCAGACTATAAAATCCGGATCAGTCATTTGCATAATGTAAAAGCCCGTTCACAATGACTTAACGTAACAAAATTAAATTAAAGAAATTAGAGTGTTAATTTATGTGTTCACAATGAAGGAATTTTTTGTTCCTTGCATGCGCAAGTATTTGCAAATTGTTAGTGGTTGTCTAGGTTAATAAAGAATAAAATTCTTTTGCTCAACTCCAGGACTCAAAGACTACACTCACTATATTGTTTTAGAACGCTGTTGATTGAATGTATAGTCCGTCTAGAAAGTATCCGGAAAATAGAAAATAACACTGTAACTTCCAGTTTTTTAATTTATGAACGAAACAATTAAAGCGATTAAAACGAGTAAAGCGATTCTAGTTATTTGTTTATGTAATTCCAGTTTAATTCTGAAAGCTATATTAAACGTTTAGGGAACCTCAAATCATATCAACTGCATCCTGAATAGATTTGGTGTTTCATTCGTGTAAAATTTATGCTGTTATTTAATTTTTTTCTTACATTTTTGGTAGAAACAGTTTTACAAATCCTTTTTCTTTAATAAGGCACCCCTTTGTTGAAAATATATTCTATCAGTTTTCACTTTTCTCAAATTTGACACAATTACTCAAATTTTTCTGTTTGTTTAAAAGTGTTATCTTTGGTCACTTTTTTTTGTTAAATTCTTTGAAAAATATGATTTTGACAAAATACTGCGCTCCTAAAAATATCATAAATATAACATGATATTTATAATAAGCAATATATTGATAGAAATTTCAAAATTCCGGATACTTTCTAGACGGTCTATATTTAAACTGTTTAACAAAAACAAATCTTTTCTTCCCTTAAATCACAAATTCAAATCTATAGTATTTTGCTTAACTCATTATCCTTGAAGACCACGATTTTTCACCAGAGTATTCGCGACCTAATTGTCAAGGCGAGAGGTCGCTGTTAATCGCAACATGGTCGACAAAAGGGTGAACAACAATTCAGCTGCATTAAATATGAAAGTTTGATTGGTGCATGTTTTCAACGGATTGGTTTAATAAACCAATCCGTGAAATATTGTTCACCCTTTTGATGGTATCAAGATTTGCCACCAGAGGTCGCCTACTTTGTTTGATTTCGCGATTAATAACACCGTCGAAATTCTACATGTCACAGATAATTTTAAAGATTTGGAAATTTTTGAACAATTTGAAATTTTAAAATCACTCAATGATCCAGATTAAAAAAAAATACTCTTAAGGCCCGTGTGCCACTATGATATTTCTTGTGCAAGATTTGTTACGAAGTGAGCGAGAAGTACCAATTCAACCAATCAGAATTCACTGTGGTAGCTCATCTCTCTCACTTTGTAACAACAATGTTATCAAATCTTGCATGGTGTCACACGGGCCTAACACACAAATTGAATTTAAAAATTTAAAAATGTTAAACAATTTAAATTTATCTTTCTCCGACAGTCTCAGCTGAACTCGTTACTAGAATTCACAATTACCTACTTCATCGACTAACTAATTACTTTATCGATCCGGTTATAAATGTCTACAGGGCTGCGTTCACAATCATTGTTCCTGGAGCTTCTTGGAGACGTAATCGCGTCTTTCTCACTCACGATTTTTAATATATTTTGCGTCTCGCTCATCCGTTTCAAAACGTCTTTTGTTTGCGTTATTTTCATGACAACGGACGCACTTTTCACATCCCACTTTTGAGGGTGCATTCGACATAACGCTCCGAGCAGTCGGAGTATTCCTTTTTCTCACTCTTACATGTACTGAAACGAATTCGTTCTCTCTCACACTTCTGCTCAGAGCATGCCTGAGTGTTATGCCGAACCCAGGCTAAGTAGTATGTTTAGAGTGCGTCCGTTGTCATGGAAGTAATGTAAACACAAATCGCTTTGAAATTTTATTTTGAAATTGCCGATCGTCTTTTGTTTTCTTAACTGATATGTCTTTTGTTTCTCTGTTTTTCATTGGAAGTTCAATATACCGAATGTTTTTATTGAATTTTAAAAAATTATTGTTTTTGTTATTAGAACTATTTTTTTTGGGTTAAAACGTTTTTTGTTTTTTCTTGGCTTGGGTTTTTTCCTTTGCAAACTTTCTCTTGTTTTTTTCTTCAGAAAATGTTCATTTCCGTCTCAATTTTAATGAAATTTTTAGTTTTTTTGTATTCAAATTTTTTCCCCATTTTTTTTCCTTTTTACGATTTTTCACTCAATTGTCGTTTTCAATTTTCGTTTCCAGAAATTTTTTATACAAAGTGGTCAAGAATAACTGTTTGAGTTGGCAACACAATTAAGAGCATTTTCTTATTCGGCTATTTGCAACACTGCAAATATGTTTTGTTGCTTTATTTGACAGCGCCAAGATTAAGGTTATGTGAATAAAAATTAGCGTTTTAATTTGAAATGTCAAGGTGACGTTGTCAAAGTGACTGCTGTCAGTGTCAAGCCGTCAACAACCGGAAGTTACTCCAGTTGTACCATTTTAAAACAAAATTCAGCACTGCCAACTCAACCAGTGATTCTTGACCATGTATTATATCAACATATCAGTGTGGTCTTTCATTTCCTTTTTTTCAATTTAGAATATTGTTTGAACTTTTTCGCTATTTTCTCTTTTTTACAAATTTTCTTTTAGTTTTTCGGTTCATTAGTTAAGTTGCAATTTACGAGTTTAGAAATCAATCACTCATTTGGAAAAAACTACAGTTTTTTCATTATGTTGGCACCACAGATAATTCAAAAATTACTGGCAGCAAATGAATCTTACCTTGCCGGTAACACTGACCTCCCTGAACATCCCCTATATAAAGGGTTTTTCATTAAGAGCGACGCATTTTGTTTTTAAAATAAAACACCGATGTCGTGAGAAATTTAAGATTATTTTTACTTCGTTTTAAAGTACAATTAATGCCATTATTGATGGAACCACAATATCCTTCAAATGTCCTCCACGGAATTTATTGTGCAGTATTTTATAAACATTCTTAGACTGCTTGAAGTTTCCAAATGTCTTGTACTCATTTACATACATATATTATGTTTATTTTTCCACTTTAAAAAAAACTAACTTAAAATACCATCATTAATCATTTATTCATGAAATGCAGAGGACACGATCTACTTGGTTATTCAATTTCATTATTGTTTCGATTATCACACAGGCGGTCGTTTATTCAATTTGGTCTGCACCCAATCTTTCATTTGTGAAACGATCAGTCCACCCAAGATGATTTGCGTCGGATGATAAACCAACAGGGGCAGGCTTATTTGACTTAAATGCGAGAATCCGTGGAACATTATTCTCAAAATCGGAATGCCTTAAAGTAAAAGAGAAAACAAGCACAAATTATATTTAACGGCACAAAAGTACTCACCTAAAGTTAGAGACTTGTGAGTCGAACAGAAGGAAATTGCAACGACGTCTCCGGCCGAGTAATACTGCTTAAAGCGCTTTGCTACATTAAAACTTATGTAGAGCAGACTAATCTGGACTGTTAGAACTGAAACGAAACACTTAAAGTCTAGACGATTTTATTTTTAAGTTTGAGACAGTACCTAAAAACACCGTAATTAAAATATCTGTCGCATCCAAACCCATGTCGGGGGCTAAAAACGTATCACAGAAAGTCGTGTAAATCACGAAAAGCAGGGCGCCCTGCCCGATGGCATTCAAAGGCAAATTGTGGCCTCTAAAATAGGTGTAATGACGGATGGCCTGGCCTAATAACAATGGGAACAGTACGGTTGTACATAACTGTAATACTGTGGCTAAGATAGGCACTATAGTCGTATAACCTAACTGCAAGTTGATTTAATTAGTTTAAAAGTATCACTTTAGGTGAGACTTACGTGAAAAAGCAGTGAAATAGGAGTCACCAAAATCCCTAGGAAACTCCCCAAAACCGAGTTAAAAATCGCTGCGGTCTCGTTTCCATATGCGGACCTCGTCAAAATCACAGCACTAGAGACAGGCGGTGGCATGCAAGCGACGGTGATCAGTCTTAAACAAGGCAAAGCTTTGATGGGACGGGTTGCAAATTTCAGGAGTGATATAAACACACCCTTTCAGTATCCACGAATTTACGCCACATTTCTCTAAGAACCACACAATTACCTGCATGTAAAACGGAATGAACACGAACGTGTACAACTGGATGAACAAATGCAAGCGATGCTGTTTCACCGTGTGATAGATACTGTCCGTCTTCAAAGAGAGCCCGCTTATGAAGAATATGATTGTTATGGCCCCATACTTGACGCTGTATTCTGGTTTTAAGGGACCTGAAATCACGGAGTCGTTAGAATTAGGGGTTATGTCGGAGGTGAGGGCAAACCTTCTTTGGCCCCAAATTTCGGGTACACGGCGGCCAGGAGGATGCAGCTCAAAATGCCCACTAAAAGCCAATGTTTCCGAATGTAATCGGCAGGCGTTATCCGTCTGCTCATCGCGTTTCACATAGTTTTCTTGGTTTTCTTTTTTTCAGCAAATTTAAATTTTGGTTAACATACGGTTGGATGACAGTTGTCTATGAAGTTAGCGTATCAGTGCTTCTATGTCAAAAGTGAAATATCCTAATCTCAAGACGTTACAAAAAATGAAATGTTATTATTGCAAATGTTGTCAATTGTTTAATTTTTAATGAGATCAACTACAAGAAGAGACGTTATGTATCTAGAACTAATAATTCATCTAGATTTTGGTTCGATAAAAATTTTTATTAGCGTTTTCGATTCACGTGCACCGGTCGCACTCAGTGTATTTGCATCTTCTTTTAACCTCATGTAATAACACGAGATGAAGATATTCTGAGTCTAATTCTGAGTGTGTACCAGTGCGGTCAATCGAAAACGCTATATGACAACGATGACAACTTGTCAACGGACAGCATAAAAATCGTGTCGTTTTCAACGTTTCGCTCTCAAACGATAGCAAAACGATGACTGTTTTTGAAATTCGCATGTAAATCATTTGTTTTCTGAACTTTGTTGTTTCTGTATCGAATTTAGAACGTTTTTTTATAAGTGAAACTCTGTTCTTTTTTGATACGATTAGTGATCAAATTTTCATTTGTTTTTTCTATTCACAGGAGCCGGCAAATTTGTTATTTGTTTCTCTAAAAGTTGCAGCGACCGTCATTTGTTCTTTTCCCCATAATAACTGAAAATAACTATTTGATTTTTGAAAATATTATAACCATCGTTTGTTTCTGTTTTTTTATTACTAAGTATTGTTATTTTATTGACGGCAGCTCGAGATAGCTGATTGTTACTCTGATGAATAAAAAAATTTGCGGTTTTGCAAATTTTTGTTGTGACCTTCACAGATAGACATTTATTTGATTTTATTTTTTCATCTTCTGATAATCGAATTCGCACAGTCACGGCGGATTTCACAAACGTTACTTAAATTTAATCATCCGTTAGAAGTAAACGTTGCCATGGTTACATGTGTTGAAGGTATAGGAATGATTATTCTTAATCAATGATTAAAGTTAAGTGATGTTTGTGAAATCCACCGTAAGTCTCTTAAAATTCGATGAAAATTTCATAGAAATTAAAATCTTGTTTTCCCTTTTTTCGTTCCTTTCTTTTATTTTTCTTCTTATACATTCCGATTTTTCGTTCTTTATTTTTCTTCTTTTCTTCTTAGACGACTGTCGTTTATTTTTCTTCACCGTAAATTGTTTCGCTCGGGTTTTTTTTCAATCTAACGAAATTGATACGCAAGTCTTTTGTAAAATAATTTATCCGAGGCTTACAGATTTACATTGACAGCGGGAGTTTTTTTTAACGAAACTTTCCATTGACACTACATACAGGCTGGTCCCGACATAACGTGCCAAAAAAAATCAGTTACAGGAGATGATGAGTAAAACTCATATACAAAAAAAAATCTATTTTTTTTTCTTTTTTATCTGTGGTGGTTGCCCAACGGGGTCCTAAGTCATAAATAAAAGTCTTTTTGTTTTTGAGATAAACATAATGGAAAGTTTGTTGAAAATTTGCTGTATTCTAATGAGTTTATACAAATTTTTTTTTAAAATTTCCCCAATTCCTCCCGAATTTTTGGTCGTGACCTTGACTCGACCTTTACAACGAAATTGTTATCGAAATTCAATTTTTTTATCGTGACCTTGACCTTTGGGACGCATCGCCGTCGAAATTAAAAATTTGTAAAAATTTTCCCAATTTCTCCAGAATTTTTGGCGTTGACCTTGACCTTTAAGCTGATTCACTGTCGAAATTCAAGATTCTTTAAAAAAAATTCTATTTTCCCCAAATTTTTGGTCTTGACCTTTGACTTTTGGGACGCCTCGTTGACGAAATTTAAAATTTTTTTAAAACCCCGATTTTTCCAAATTATTGGTCGTGACCTTGACCTTCGGGACGCCACGCCGCGCCGTCGAAACTCAAGTTAAAAAAAAGAATCCCTCAATTTTTACCAAATTTTTGGTCGTGACCTTGATCTTTGACCTTTGCGATGATTCGTCCAAAATTCAAAACTTTTTTTAATTAAAGTTTCCCCCAATTTTTCCTAATTTTCCCAGATTCTTAATAATTGTTTTCGTTGACCTTGTTTCCTTGACCTCGACGTTAAAATAATTTTTGTTTTTTGTTAGTCTGCAGATTTTCAATCGTCGATTTTTTTGTTGTTCATTCATTCTTCAAAATTGTTTGGCGCCATCTATGTAAACCTTGTCAAATTGCATTTTTTAGACGCAAGATCTGAAATTATTGAAGTTACATATTTAATAGTCAAATTTTTTAACAGTTCTAAATCTTTCAAATTTCAGTTCTAGATTTTTCATTAAAAATTATTTTAGTGTTCTGTATATAATTTTAGTTAAGGTATTAAAAAAACGGAAACTACGAAATTGCACTGGCGCCATCTCTGAACATTTTATTGAACTAATTTTTTCAGCGCGAAATTTAAAATTTTATCAGTCGGATAACAACTGTCAACCTTCTTCTGTTTTCCTTTCACTTTTGTTTTTGGATTACATTATTCTTCATATTTTCATGTTGTTCGTTTCGTTTATTTTTTTGTTTCCTTTTGTCGATTTTTTTTTTGTAATAAAATTTGTTTTTCTGACACTCAGTGGTAAGTGATGTGTGAAGTGTGAATTGATACATAAGGGGCCAGTTTACAGAAAATTTAATTGCAATCAAATTTTAATGACGTTGTTAATTTGACAGTTCGCAATGTAATTCTTATGGCAACTTAATCGTAATATTAATAATAATAATAATTAATATTTGATTTGCTTTCTGTAAACCCACCCATGAAGTTTCATTTCCAATGTTGCCAACTTTAATTAAGTGACTTTATATGACGTTTTCCTTAAAACTAAAGCAATAACTACTGAAGTCAATTTATTATTGCTATTATTTAAGAAAAACAGTAAAAACATCATTGTATCAACATGTCACCAGCGAACTAACTACAAATAAAGATCAAAATCAATCCTGTTTGATGTATAGAAGTTCGATTGCTCCCCGCATTTCCTGACCCAAACCCCGGTTTTAAAATAGCCCTCGTTGCTCCACTTTAACATTTGTTCCGTGGTGTGCGGACCTTCGACTTCGTCCTTGTTCTGATCCCACTTGAACTCCCACATTAATTTCGGTGGTTCCATCGGTTCATCCTCTCGACTGCTCTGTTCTTCTTTATGGTCTGCACTGTTTAGTTTTTGTTTCTCCTGGACATCGAAGTTGTCGGCGTACATGTCTAGCTCTGCTTCAACGATTCCCACTTTAGATTTGTTTTTCTTGTTGTAATTTGCAATCTAAAATAATAGAAAATTTAGAAGTAAACTGTTGGTTAAAATAGTAGAAATATAAAAATACCTTGTGGGATATTTGTTCGTAAGTTTCTTGGTATATGTCCATATTGCCAGTGTTGCTAAGGACTTTATTTGCCAGTTCTGTTAGTTCCGTGACTTGATTGTTTGTGTTTAATGTCCCAGCTTTTTTTCTTTTCAGTCTCTCGATGCTCGACAATTTCTCAGTGTTACCGCCCAATCTGCGCAGCGCCTTAGTTATATTTTCCTTTGGTTTCATGTACGTTACGATGACCTTGTAGGTTTTGATCTCGTCGAAAACCTCCTCGTCTGAATCACTGTCGTCCGCGAGGCTTTTGATTTTGTCGCCGGTAACTTTCGCGTTCGTTTTGATCATCTGCCAGTCGATATTGTCCAGCCAATTATCGCGCACCTCCTTCTCGTTATTCCACAGGAAATGCCCCTCCTTGTCGAAGTGTCCCAGCTCCATTTCCTCCTGCATGTTGAACGCGGTCATGCGGACTTCGTCTTCTTGCGTCGAGATGCCTTCTTCCTCGCCTGCAAACTCGTGATCTCACGCACGGCCGGGGTGTATTTTGACTTACCCTCAATTTCGTTTTCGTCCAAAACATTGCCCGCATCGTCGTTGTCATCCTCCTCGTCCGAATCCAACGAATGTTTCTTGATAGAGCCACGATCTAATCGCACAGTTTTCACTGAATCCCTCAAGTAGTCTTCCGATTTTCTTTTAGACATGATAATCTCCCAGACTCCGTAAAATACGGACGTGTAAAGGTGTAAATGCAAGGTTAAGTTAAATGTTGACAGTTGTTTTTACTCTAGGCGGGTCGGTAAGTTAGAAAACTGTAAAAGTAGATTTCCAATTTTCATGAATTTAATCGTATTTATTATCGACATTTGCTAAAGTATTTTAATATTATGTTGACATGAAGCGCATGGTAGTATTTTACTGAAAAGAACGGTGGGAAAAGTATCATTTCCGTTTTCTCACGAGAGGTCGGTAAGTCAGAGAACTGTAGGGTTTTGTAATTTTTCATGTAATTAATCGATTTTATTATTAATTTTGCTAAGGCATTTTGTTATTATATTGAAATGAAGCGCTTGGTATTATTTCAGTGGAGGAAACGGTGAAAAGGTCAAATTCCAGTTGAATTTTTTCTCACGACAGCTTTAATTACAGGAAACTGTAACTAACATTTTTTAAATTTTTAAAAAACGAATTTAAAAAGCAAGCTTTCTTTAATTTTCAACTGCAAGTAGCCTTTAAGAATAGAAAATCAACTCAATTTCTTAAGCGAATACGTGGTAATTTATTAATTAACAAAAGACACTGTGGCGTCTTCTCAAACATTTATTTTCTAACAAAGATAATACAAGTACAGAAATAAAAAAATATCTTAATTGTCAACTGCACCCCAACAAAAGAAAATTAAGTAATTCTCACCTACCTTCCAAGCTATTTAATTCTAACGTGCTCATTTTCTTGTCCCTAACATTAATCGCGTTAACCGGGGGGCTTCGCCCCAGCGCGTTAAAACTAGACGCGTTCAAGGAATCCAAGCCATTGAGCGACAGAGAAACCTTCTCGTTGCAGTCGCATTCCCTTTTATTCACGTGGTCCACAACATTTAGAGATTTGTGGCAGGAACAGGGCAGGCATTCCACGGTCTGGAAGCTTTCGGGTAAATCCACACTGCAGTTCGTTTTCTCTTTAACCGCAGGACGCATCTGCAAGTTGTTTTGCTTGAACGGATTCGTCTCGGTCTCCTTGAAATCCAAGTAGATGCTCTTGGCCTGTTCGAGAGTCAAGTTGGGGAAGTGAGAGGGTGAGTTGGTGTGGCTTTTCGATTGCGCCTGAGTTTTATAGAGGGCGTTCTGTTTGCACTCGTTCGGGAAACCAACTTCAAGTTTTTTATTGCTGTTGTTGCAGCTTGAGAACCTGCTCGGTGTGTTGTATTGGCTTGAATCGGATAGGTACAACGAATTCATGCTGTTTACTTGATTGGCTTCGACGGGCAGGTTTGTTACGAAGCTGTCATAAAAACTACCATCCGCAGGCTCCGGACTGTTCACAAACAAGGAGTTATTGCTGCGAGTGGTGCTGTTGGAATCGCCCCCGAGTAAACTCTTCAGGATGAAATTGGGGTCGTATTTCTTTTCGGTTTCAATCACAATCTCCGCGGTGCAAGACGGCATGGGGGTTAAAGGACTGGCAGCCGATTTGAATGTAGAGGTCAGCACCGGCCATTTACTGTCCTTGCTGAGGTCGTTCTCGATTGCAAGGTACTTTCGTTTGGACTTGTAGATGTCGTGGAACTTGAACCTCAGTTTTTTGAACACAAGGTAATCCACGATGAAAACCTCGACTATTATACTGATTATAAAGTTGAGGACAGCGTATGCCACGAGGTAAACCGCGAAGGTGTTATCATCGGGGACCACAAGCTCGAATTGGTCACGCAGGAACTTGAACGGATTAAATGCCATGTAGACGGAGAATGCGGTCAAGAGCACCGAGGAAATCAACAGACCGTAATTCGTGAAGATACTCTTGCGATAGGGCTTGCCCTTGCTGAACACGATGGCCAAAATTATGTACTGGAAGCTGGAGATGGTGAAGATCGTGTAATTTTCGGTGCAGGCTACGTCGTCTTTATCTTCTAGACTGGTCGCATTGAACGGGGTGTACCAGTCCTGCAATTTTAGGTGCTCGAAGCTCAACACTTGGAAGAAAACGACTACGAGCAGTTGGAGCAGCAGCGAAATAATCGGGGTGAAACTAATTAGGCTGTTGAGTGGAGTTTCCGGAACTAATTTGCCCTCGTACGCAGCAGTTCGTCCGAAGAAGAAGGCAAAGATTGAAATGATGAATAGGTCGATGTACAAGAATTCTATGTCTGTTAGATTCGAGTCGATGCTGTACAGGACCATCACGGAAATGAACTGGCAGAGGCTGTAGGCGGCCATGTACTTGAAGATTCCGAAGCTCGTCACCAGCGCAGCCCTACCCTCGCGGATTACTTTTAAGACGCAGTTTATGTTGGGGGTTTTCGATGTGAAAGGGCTGGCCACTGACGATTCAGCTTCCGAGAGTGATATTCCTGTGTGCGCTGCCTTCAGGGCTCCACAATCGTTCGCTCCATCTCCACACATTGCTGAAATAACATGGTAAGAAGCTTTAAAAAATATTTGATTCGAGTGAAACTAACCGACGTAATAGCCTAGGCTTTGCAACTCGAGGATGAGCTGTTGCTTTTGGTCAGGTGACATCCTAGCGAAGATACTTCCTCTGGTTACCAGGCGAGGTACCAAATCTGGATGGAAATCCCTAACGGCCGCCCAAGTCTTTCCTGTCAGTGCAAACCTGGAAAGGCACTGCGTAATTTCCACATGTTAAACACTACTAATATCAACCTGTAATTATTGAAGAGTGACTGCGGCTTCTTTACAGCAACATCATTCTGCACGTTATTCGTAATCGTTTGAGATTCCATTGTATCAAGGCTGATGATGCTCGCGGAGTTCGACAGTAAACTAAGATCATTTTGATTTGCCACATTTTTGGTTGCGGTCAGAGTAAAATACAAATTCGGAGGGTTTTGGCTGTCGCTGTTTACGGCAATCACACTCTGGCCCTGTGTTATGATCCCGCAGTCTTTGGCAACGCTCAAAGCCGTCAGGATGTTATCCCCGGTGACCATTATGACACGTATGTTTGCCTTGTTCAAAGTCTCTATGCACGGGGTGGTGTCTTCTTTAAGCCGATTTTCCAGGACGATCAGCCCCAGGAGAGTCAGATCCTTTTCGATGGCATCCCGCAGGACTTTCTGCACCTTTGTGTATGACATCTTTAGCTCTTTGTGGGCCATGGCTATGACGCGGTAGCCTTCTTGAGTGTAACTCTCCAGGACGTCGTGGAAGTCACACGGGACTGTATCGGGCTTCACGAAATTCAGGATCATCTCGGGAGAGCCCTTGCAGTAATACTCGAAGCTATGAGCCCCCAGTTTACGTATGATGACCCCCATGCGCTGTGAACTGCTGGAGAAGGGGAACTCCCGAATGATGCCGATTTGAAAATCGAAACCCTCCTCGCCGAGAGCCTCGGGGGGTTTTGGACGGTCTTTCGGGGGTTTTAGGACAGTCGGGAAGATCATGTTGAATTTGGAGTTGTCTGATATGTCGGGCTCTTCGATTGTCCATTTTGTGCTTTCAAACATCTGAAATACGAGCGTGAGAACAGCACCCCCTAGGCATGCAACTAAGTATGTACTTACTTTCAGATCTAAGGGGTCACCAGTTATTTGTTTGTTTATTATTGTTAGCGAATGGCAAGTGACTAGGCCACAAACAAAAGTGTTGTAAGGTAAGCTTTCTACAACTTTCACGGATGGCAGGAACTTCTTTTGTTCTATTGGGGCAACGCACAGCAAATCCAATCCGTCTTCTGTTAAAGTCCCCGTCTGCAACACAAGGATTAGTTTGAGGCCTCGAGCAACTCGTTGATGATTACCTTATCGAAGCAGACGCAGTCGATGGAACCTGACACGTTAATCGATCGGGGTGATATGCAGAAAATATTGTTTTTCTCCAACCTTGTCTGTGCATAATAACGTCCTACGGTCATCGCAGCCGGAAGGGCAGGGGGAACAACTATTGTTATTAAATCTAGGGCTTCCACAATGATATCGCCAGTCGGGATGCCTCTCATTATCTACAAAAATTTTAATCATTACCAACTCGCAGTATTGGAAGAAAATAGTTCAAACCTTGGTAACGATGGTGTAGATAAAACCGATCCCCGCGATGAAAGCTAGAAGTGCCACAAATCGATAGGAATCTTTCTCGAAGCGAAAGTCCACGGGGGGTGGATAAAGGATGCTTCTTACAAGGCCACCTGCAAGACAATGTGGGATTAAACATAATGCAAACCTAGTTGAGTACAGTTGAGCTTACCTTTGGCAGTTGCAAAACCAGTTCGGATGACAACGGCTAGAACTTTTTCACCCCCGAAATAACGGGTTTGGATCACATGAGTGCCACAGAACAGGGTGTGCCTGGCATGCTCTTTCGGGTCGTAGTGGAAATTGGGTAGATTTGGGAACGGTGTCTTGGTAACTGGCACAGATTCACCTGGAAATTTAATTACCGCCGTTTTTTAAAAATAAATTCATCTGTGAAGTCAGAAACTTGTGACATTTGATTAGTTAAATTATGCTTTCAATTTAAAAATGGCATATTTTAAATTAAAATTTCACATTTCCTTCAATTATTTTAATTACGTTTAAAATAAAATTGAAAATAAATAGAAAAGTATTCGCCTGTACAGGAACTGATGCGTTTCTACTGTTGGCAACTCTGCGTGTTCATTGTCATGGCGGACGTCCATCTTTTGAATAGTTGTCAAACAATCTTGAAATTTACGGCTTTTTCGGCCAAAATAACTTCATCTGCTGTTTTAAATCAATCATCGCAAATATGTGAAAACTTTACATCACATTTGAACATACCGAAAACTTGGTGCGTTTAAAAATAAGAAAATCAGAAAATGTGGAAGCGGAACGACGTGGAATCGATGGGAATTATGCAAAAGTCAAGCTGGTGAGTCGCTTTATATTTTTATATAATATAACCGAGGTCCCTCAACAATTTTGAACTAATTAGCTCTTATTCGGCTTATGAAAAGAAAAAAAGTGAGGTTATGTCATATTTCCGTGTTTGAAAGATGAATTCAAGAATTGCTGTTTTGAATATTGAAAATGACATCGGACATTGATTGTACCGTATTATTTAAATACTATTTAAATATTAGTAAAAGTAAATAAAATTAAAATAGGAACTAGACGCCGATATAGCTAATGTTGGTAATAGTTACTATCTGCGTCATGGAAGTGGTTTGAATAGCCGCAACAGATTTCTGAAATTTCCACCGTTTTCGCGCATTTTAAGTTCTTTTCCGATGAATACGTGTGTTTCTACATATGTATGTTGAGTTTGGAAATTCACACGGTGCAAGCTCCGAGCGAAAAGTAAAGTGAGAGCGCAGCTGTTTTGATATACGTAAAAGTGAGACAAAAGTACTCGAGGAGTGAATAGAGTAAGCGCGGTGGACTTAACGAACCCAGCAATAGTATTTACGTTTTGATGCTCAATATTAGGTGTGTTTAAACGAAAAGTGCAAAAAATCAAGACAAGAAGAGGAATTCTTTTGGAATGCAATGAAAAGGATTTTAAATTGCAAGTGGTGAGTTCCTTTTCACTTACGCGTCATATGAAATAATATTTACGAAGTTTCTGTGCTAATTAGATCATGTGAGATGCAACAAGAAAAAAAATACGTGAGGTTATGTCATGCAATTTTATTTTAAATGCGAGAATCCCAGGCTGTTTAAATACGAAAATAATGTTTCGTGTTTACCTGGTTCGTTTTATTAGAGCTGCATTCGATTCACACGTCGAATCAATTCGTTTAGATCAGTTTGGATCAGTTCACAATCGTGAAATTAATGTGATCCTTGATAGCGAAACGAACAAGTTTATCTGTTGTCGCCACATAACCGACACATAAACTTAGTTTATCGATCTAATGATCTAAATGATTCTTTAAATAAGCAGGATCACTTTGAAGTGATTTGGATCACTTGAAATTATGGTGGGGGTTAACTGATCTGGCAGGAAACGAACGCAGAAAAGCTGTTTGGATCGATTTAGATCGATCCAAATCGGTGAATCGAATGCAGCTTCTGTCTGTTCGATAGTTCTGTACTTTTCTACACTTTTTGCAGCAATCGCACCTGAGAGAGTGAGATATATATAATATAATGTATGTAGGAGTGAGAAAAATAGAGTAAAGGTGTTAAAAGTGTAGAAAGTGCAGAGTTATCGAACAGACCTATTATATTCTGAAGCGAAAAATGAATTTCAAAAAGTCAGAAAATAGTAAATAACTAGTTTAAGAACTAACACATATTTAGTGTTGGCAACACTGTTTGCCATGTGTCATGGATGCCGTTTGAATCCTTTTCAACCGATGTACGAAATTTACGCAATTTTACGTAAAAAAGCTTGTGTTTCGCGTATTTTATTATTATTATTATTATTATTATTATTAATTAAGACAACAAAGCAGCACAAGCTGGTAAGTGTTGTCATACGGTTTAATTTTTAGAAATTTTATCGAGTTGATTTTTAAACGCGTTTATGTTGTTGGCGTTTACAACATTGGTCGGAAGTGCATTCCACGAATTGACTGCACGATTGCTAAAAAAGTGTTTTCGACAGATAACGTTATTGCGTTCACTTGACAGCTTAAAGTTATGACCTCTTAGTTGAGTATTATGATTCAGTTTTAGTAGCCGGATCAAATCACAATTGTAGTGTCCATTAAGTATTTTGTAGATTTCAATTAAGTCGCCGCGTTCTCTTCTAATTTCCAGTGGTTGTAGTTCTAGAATTCTTAGTCGGTCTTCATAAGCTAAGTTTTTGAGTACAGATGGCAACTTAGTAGCACGGCGTTGAACACGTTCCAATAAATCTATATCCTTTTGGAAGTAAGGGCTCCAGATAGTGTGTGCATATTCCAGATTCGGCCGGATGTAGGTCTTGTATATCGCCAAAAACGTTTTTATAGACAACTTTTGAAATGCTGTACGCACCATCCATATGATAGAATTGGCCTTTTTTGTGATTGTTGTAATGTGTTCGGCCCATTTCAACTGAGGTGTTACTATTACTCTTTTTGGCAAACACGTGTGATTTTGAAACTTTTTAACACATTTTTACATTTGCAGAGCGTCACGTAGAGCAATGAAAATCATGCAAAATGCAATGGAAATGATTTGAAAATACAGCTGGTGAGTCACTTTTTACTTCTATGTAGCATAACGGAACTTTTACCAAGTTTTTGTAATTATTAGATCATATGTGTAGCGCATCCGAGAAAGTAAGGTTATGTCATACTTTAATGCAGAAGTTTTCAATTTAAATTTAGCAAGTGCCAGGTTTAAAATATTTATTATTTAAAGTTTTTATAGGTTTGATGGTATTACATATTTTCATTTAGTAATTATTCCGGTAATCTGTGTGTTAACTGAATAAAACAAAGTGAAAATTGTCGGTCACTTACCAGTTAACATCGATTCATTCAGTATACAATTCCCCGTCAGCAGTAGAGCATCGCATTGCATCAAACATCCGTTGGCCGGTATCTCCAAAATATCACCGGGGACTAAATATTCGGTTGAAATAAGCTCCGTCTGCGTACAAGTTTCACCGGAAGCGTTCTTGATAGGCCTCAACACAGTGCAGACGTCAGAGCTTTGCACAGTCGACTTTAAATTGCGTTGGTTCTGAAAGTATCGCAAATTGCGAGTGTGATTTATTGTGGTCATCGTCACCTTACCCTTCTCGTCTGTATGACTGTCATGGTAATGCCGAAGACGGACATCCCTAAAATGGCTGCCGCATAGTAATAATAGTTGTCGACAAACCACAGAATAAAACTAAACAATTGAAAAACGTAGAACGGATTAAGTACTTCTAGGAACAACAAAGTTAAAATGGGGGTTTCCATCACCAGTATTTCGTTCTTGTTGTACACCAATCTCCTAATGAACTGTTCGCTCTGAGATAACCCGATTTTGTTACTGTGCAGAATTTCGCTGCTCACACCTTGATCGAGACCGTGGAGTTTTACAAATTCTCTCCGATCAGGATGCCAAATGTACGTCACTTTTTTGCACGTAAACATCAGCAATCTAAAATACACACAAACGTTTATTTAAATTTATGTGTTAATAAGTGCAAGGCCAATTAACCTGTCGATTTCGGTAAAGATACCGCTGCCAAAATGAACGGAGAGCATTACGTATTCCCCAGGTGATTCATCGGTTTGATGGAGTAATAAATTATCTGCTTTCTTTAATTTCTGAACCATCTCTGATGTTAATACTTTCAGTGGCTTCACGTAGTAAGTCTTGTGTTTCTTATTAAATAATTCCTGCAACGTAAAACTATGAATAGAGAGAGAGAAGATGTAGGGAAAGCGACTTACTGTAATAAGTAAATACTGGGCTTGGGTAACATCACATTCATTTGAAGTAGCTCTCAGGTACCAGTAGGGCACCCAGTGAAAAATTAGGCGTAACAGGCCAGCTGTTACAAGAATAAAAAAATAAGTTATGCTAGTTTTTAGAGTCGATCTTCTGTATCCACATATCGCCATCTGGTCATCGCTTCCCTTATTCAGGTACATTTTGTATCCTTTGTTTAGAGGAGTACCTGTTCACAGAAACATCATCTTTATTGTTACAGTTCAAATTAATAATTTACATAAACAAGAATGGTCAAAGAAACAGCAATATCAAAATATAAAATTAACATCAGAAATAACCTTTGAGTAGACCAGCTTCCTGCTCCCCCAAATTTTTGTCCCCGTTTCGCTCCTGGCGGAAGGAAAACTTCTTCCAACTTTTTCTCAAGAACCCCATGATGACGACGATAAATTAATTAATAAATTAACAACGTTACGACCGACTTTATTGTCAATATATAAAAAAAATATCACTAATAATATGTATATCTACTACGTATTAATTCACTCGGGTCCGTATAAATTACTTGAATAAATTATGCATTACTTATATGAAATATTTAAACGCCACTACAATTAACGTTTAAAATTCTTATGATACCACCATGAATACAGACGTCTGCCCGTCCTCTGCTGGTTTTCTGTATACACAGTGCACGTGAGTTTTAAACAACCGAACTGGATCGGAGTCCCTCCAATTATTTGTTAATTTTTTAAAATTATTCTGACACAGTATACTTAAGTCCTCAATCTTTCCGCAGGGAATTCTTTTATTTTCCTAAATCTTTCTGCTCTCGAATCACTTCCTCACACAATTATTATTCCAAGTCGTCGAATCTGCAAGGGTAAGATTAAAAAGAATGTATTATTAAAAAAAAAAATAATTGATAGGATTTACTTGCATCTTATCAGAATGTTCTTGATTTCTAGAGTAAATTTATACATGCAGTGTCTTGGGTTTGATTTGTTTTAATTTCTAGGCAAAGAAAATGAACTCTCTTTTAATTTAATTCTGTATTTTTATTTTTTCCATAATAAATTAGAAAATATGCAATTTTAAAAGCAAAAGCCATTTATTTGAACATAATTGGATCAAAGGCAACAGAATTTTAGTTGTTTTATATGCTTCTTGCAACAACGCTCCAAGATGGCGCTAAATTGACTCGAAAATCCAGAAAATTTCGTTAATTACAACTGTGTATGACAGATGGCGCTGGAAATTTGTGTTCTAATTTTAAAACTGCGAGTGTATTTCTGCCTTTAGTTTATTTTTTGAATTTTTTTTATTCCTGCCTGCCAAAAAATTCAAGATTTTGAAATATGTATGTATGTACATATTAAAAACAAAAGACTTTCGAATGTCAAACTATTTGCTGATCGTAATTTGTTCAAAATCAACAATTTGACGTGCATATTTTTATAAGTTGAAAATTTAGAAATTCTAAAAATAAAACCGAAAGTCTTTGGAGCATCAATCACAAATACTCATACTCATATTTATTTCCGGTAACAATAATAACATTGTATGGAAATGATTCAAAATCAACTGAATTCTGTTTTTTTGATATATTTTTTGCAAGGAAGTTCAGAGATGGCGCTAAATTATCTCGAAAATCAAGAAAATTTCGTTCATCACAACAAAGTACGACAGATGGCGCTAGATATGCATTCTAATTTTAAAGCTGCGAGTTTATTTTATACCTATAGTTTCTTTTTTTAAATTTTATTATCACCCCTGTTGTAAAAATTCGAAAATTTTGATATTTTTTGAAACAAAAGCCAAAAGTCTGTAAATGGCTTTCGGATGTCAAACAAGTTGCTGAGCATGATTGGTTCAAAACCAACTAAAGATCGTTTTTATTGACACATTCTTTGCAACAACGATCAAAGATGGCGTTAATTATCTCGAAAAGTCAAGAAAATATCGTTAATTACAACAGTGTGCGATAGATGGCGCTGGAAATATGTGTTCAGTTTTAAAGCTGCTTGTGTATTTCTGCCTTTAGTTTATTTTTTCTGTATTTTGCAACCGCTCCCCTCCAAGAAAACCCGAACGTTTACATTGAAATTTTTAAAAACAAAAGTTGAGAGTCTGTAAATTGCTTTCAAACGTCAAACCATTTGTCAGTTCATTTGTGGATCGTACATTACAAAATCAACGAGATCTTGGTTTTTGTCACATTTGCAATAACAAGAGTTCTAAATTTCATTCACTGATGATAACAATTTGATACAGATGGTGCTGGAAATAGTTCTCTGTATTTCTGACTTTTGTTTGCGTTTTGTGTGTTTTCTCTTGACCCTCTTTGAATTGCAGTTCGAAATTAATTCAAAATCAACCAATTTTCGATATTTGATCCATCCTTTTATGGTATCGCTCGATAGATGGCGCCACAGTGTTTAAAAATTAAACTGAGTAATGCTTCAAAAATTGACTTAATTTCGTCCGTTGATTGACATCCAACTAACCGCACTGGAAATATTCAAAATTTGAAAGTAATTGAAAAACGAAAATTTGAAGTTTTTTGCTTTTTTTACAACACACAGTAACTGGTGGTCGAATTATTTCAACAACGGCCAGTAGATGTCGCTGGAAATATTATAAATAAAACTGAAATGTAAAATGTCCACCTTTAATAGGATCTTAGGAGAAAAACAATTGATTTCATAATTAAGCTAACTGTCATTGTCATTAATTTCGAAGTAGAAAGTAGTGCAACAAAGTGGGAAAGCATGAAAGTCGCGTAGCGCCATCTACTAGATAAACTGTGAAAATCTGATTGCATAATAATAAATAATTTCATTACATTGTAAAGTTACGTGGATTTTTGAGCGTCATCTATAATAGAGGATGGAATGCGATAATAATTTTTCTTTCTCATTTATGGATCGATCGTATGTTACAAAATCAACGAAATCTTGTTTTTTGTGACATACCTAATAATAAAAGTTCTAAATTTCATTCACTGATCATAATAATTTGCAACAGATGGTGCTGGAAATAGTCTAATTTTTAAAGTTCTCTGTGTTCCTGACTTTTGTTTGTCATTTTGTGTGTTTTCTTTCCCTCTCCTAGAAGTAATCAGAAAGTTTTAAAACAAAAAACGCATCTGTAGTCTGTGTAGACCGTCTACGAAAGTTAAGCCATTTGCTGTTCATAGAGGTCGCCTTTGAATATCAGTTCATAATTAACAAAATTTCGACTTCGACGCATCCTTTACAGTATTGCTCGATAGATGGCGCCACAGTGCTTAAAAATTAAACTGAATGATGCTTCAAAAATTATCTTAATTTCATCCGTTCATCGACGAGAACATCCAACTAACCGCATTGGAAATATTCAAAATTTGAAACTAATTGAAAAGCGATCATTTGAAGTTTTTTCTTGCATTTTTGCAACACTCAGTAAATGGCGGTCGAATCATTTCAACAATGGCCAGTAGATGTCGCTGGAAATATTATAAATAAAATTGAAATGTAAATGCCCACCTTTAATAGGGGTAAGGAGAAAAACAATTGATTTCATAATGAAGCTGACCATTATTAATTACTAAATAGAAACTAGTGCAATGCAAGCGCAACAATGTGTGAAATGTGAAAGCGTGAAAGTCACGCAGCGCTATCTACTAGATAAACTGTGAAACTTTGATTGCATGATGGAGTGAGCAATAAATAATTTCATCACATTGTAAAATTACGTATAGGGTACCTATATCAAAGAGGGTAAAGACATGAGCGCCATTAACAGGCCAAAGTCAAATTAAAAGGTGTAACGGGCTTTTACCTTTTCCCTCATTTTTTTCGATACTTAGAAATTACGAGTAGGATACCTATATTAAGACGAAAAAAAATAAAGGAGAATGGAAAAAGCCCGTTATTTTTACATTTTTTTATTTGAATTTGGCCTGTTAATGGGGATTGATACACACTATGTCTTTACCCTCTTTAATATAGATACCCTAATTACGTAGATTTTTGAGCGTCATCTACAGAGGGTGGACCGTGATGATCAATTTGGATTTTCATACGCAGATGGCGCTGTGAATTGTATTCTTCAACCTTCAAATGTTATCGCGTCAAATCTTTCTGCGACATTTTATTTTATTTTGTAATTAACGTCACGGGATCTGTTGCGTTTGTACATTTTATCAACGTTTGTTAATTGAAGCAATTAGAGGCTAAAACACGATATGTAATAAATTTTGACTGCCACACCCAGATGACGTGAATTCTTCTTCAACCTTCAAATAGTGTCACGTCAAACCTTTCTATGACGTTCTTTTGTTTGTTTTTTTAATTAAGAATTGATAACGTCACGGGGGATATATCACATGTAATGAGCGTAAATTGGTTTGTTTTGAAAACGAATTATATTTTATTATGTACGACGTTTCTTAACGTCGATTAGAGAGTAAAATAAAATGTTGGCTGTCACACGCAGATGGCGTTTTCTTCTATTTTTAAATTTTGTCACGTCGCGCGGCATTCTTTTAATTTTTAATTAGAAATTGATAACGTCTTGGCCATCTGTCATATTATGTAATTTGCTCTTGATGAGCCGAAATTGATTTGCTTTGAAAACTGATTATTTTTATCGCGAATGACGTTTGTTAACTGAAGCGGATACGTGAAAAATATTTTCCGTGGAAGCTATGAATTACGTTCTAGGAATTCGAAAAAATATTTGCTGTTGTGTAAGTGTGAGTAACGTGGAAAAAAAATATTTGTTTGATCAATGATCATTCTGATAAGAGCGGTAAAGATAAAGACTTCGATTGCCGATCGTTGGAAATTATTAAAAACAAAAAACAAAAAAATCGAATAACAAACATATTTGCGTCGTTTAAATGAGTTCAATGAAGTTGATGACCTTCCAAATTGATACTACTTAATTGTCGGCTCTCGATTGATGATTTGAAGTTGAGAGAAATTAGGCCCGCTAGATTAATCCATCACGAACCTGTTTAGGGGAAAAGTAGGCGAGTGAATCAATATCAAATGTGCGTCAGGGAGGCATTTTTGACTAGGCCCGAACTGTGTCAGTCTCCGGGGTCGTTTTTCGCCCTATATCCAATTCTGGGTCTGACGAACACGGATTCCTCTTCCTTCGGGAACTTATTGGTGCACAACCAGCAGACTTTATCCTTCCGAACACCGAACTGTTGATTATAATCGACCTGTGTATTTTCACTAGTATACATATCGGCGCGAACAGTAAATTCCTGTACGTAGAAAATTATCTAATTTCGGATTCAGTTCTTCCTCGAGCGGAAAAATCGATGAATCACAAGAAAGTTTTCCGCGAACTTCTAACTCAGTCACGAGTCGACGAGTCCGTTGCGAAATACACGAGCGTCCTTGGACACGTGAAAAAACAAAATGCGATCGCCTTTTTGAAACAAATGAAATCCCGACGGACGTATGCGAGAGACGTGACACGTCTAACCTCACTTTTCGGCGGAACTCACTTAATTATTATACTGACGTTTAAGGGCAGTCCTGGGACTTCTAATGATCAATTGAAATAATAAAAATCTAAAGAACTTCATTTTTGCGCGAACTTCAACGGCGATGCACTGACGAACACCGGGAATTATCGAGTGCGAAATTTTGCGCAACGTGAAACATATATGGCCGGAAGTTGATCTTCTGGAAGGCAAGCGCCGAATTCGCCCGTATTTTTAGACACACCCGATCGATTTCACCGGAAAACACTTTATCACGGATTTCAGAGAAGAACACGCGGGACACACTGCCAAACGCACCTACACACAGCAAAAATGGTCGTTATGTGACTTCACCTCGGCATTTATTGGAATCACCAGCTCCGCTCGTGCGTCTTCGTGCGATCGGCAACGTGCGACACCTTACCGTCGGTTTTTGAAGTACTTTTTTAATCGAGCAGTGACCCTCAAACGTGCACGAGGTTTTAGAAATTTTATATTCGACTTGCAATTTATTTTTAAACTTCGGGGCAGTGACTTTCGAACGTATTTTATGATACAAAAGCGAAGGCGGCATGACCGTTTCATTTCGACTGAAATGTTAGCACATGGCGCCATCTTATCAGCGTTTCTTTGTAATAACAAATGCAGTATGTGCTAAATGCACTCGTGAGGTGGCGCTAAATGACGAACGTAATCGTAATTGAAACAACCAACCCTGGAGCCCAATTCTTGAAATCATTCGACAAATGTATGCGACATGACGTCAAAATGACGTAGACTCTTATACAAAACTACACAAATCGTTCGAGAATTGCGTCATTTTGACGTCATGTCGCATACGACATGATGTCGAATGATTTCAAGAATTGGGCTCCTGATGTTAATATAATTAACGAAAGTAGTGATCCACAAACTCTTTCAATGTTTTCTTAGAAATTTTAGGTCCACTTCGAAAATCTTTAAAATATTTCATTCTTAAAACTCTTTGGATTCAATCGATCTTAAATACGTGACTTGTACAGCACATTTAAGGGGCATTTACACGAAGCTAGTAGAGAGGCAAGTCAAGTCGGCAAGTTTATGGATGCAACTGAAATGGCAAGTTATGAAACCCAGACAGTGTTGCCAATGTGTACCAAATTGAACATTTATGTCAATGATTGGGGTCGCCGAGTGGCTTAGCGGTCTAGCCTAGCCGATTTGAAAAGTCGTGTCGCTCGGCGGTGTGGGTTCGAATCCCACCAGTAGCCATGGATGTTTGTGCTGTTTAAAGGACTTAGACTCAGCTAAACGTTTACTTCGTAATCATCTGGAATGGCTTACGGCCGTAAGACAAGCAGCATTGCTGCGCAAAGCGAAGAGAGAGAGGGAAGAAGATGTCAATAAGTTTGTGTTGCAATAAAACAATTTAAACAAATGACGATTTGGTAATGGTTGCCATGACAACGTTCATTACATATAAGAATAAACAAAAAGTGCCAAAATGTATTGCAGATTGTCAAAAAAATCACATGAGCGGACGTAATTATTAAAAAAAAGGTATTGAAGTTAAAAAAAATAAAAATAAATTTTTTATACTGTGTTTCTTATGTCGTGCCACCAACTTTGAAGTTGTATTATTAGTTTTTTATTTAAATGATTAGATTGGACAGGATTTTGGACAGAAAAAAAAGACATCTAACCAATCAGATGCCATAACATAACCTCTCAGTAACAATTTTGTGACGTCAGTGCCACCTACTCAGAAGCTGTAGCATTTTTTTATTCAATCGCGCGGTGCATTCAAAAATAATTCTAATTTATGTTTCTTCCAAAACTCATTTTTATTTTGTTTAAATGATTGAATTGGTTGGGAACAGGATGGACAGGAAACAAAACATCTAACCAATCAGAAGCTTGAATAACTTAAAGTACCGCTCTTGAAAAAGTATTCACCCGGAATACTTAAGAATTCATTCAATAATCTAATTGAGATAATCTAAGAATTTGGCTCCACGAAATCTAATTGTTTTCTATTTATAAAGTAAAATAACGTGAATCAAAAATATTAATTTGGCACAGAAATATAAAAGCGACCGTGGAGGAAGTAACTCGAGCACTTTCGGATTTCCTAGTTTCCTCCGCGGTTCTAAAAAAAATTATATTGAACTTTCAAATCGTGAGTGAACGTGAGCGTGAGTGAAACAAAGGAAGAATAACAAAAGCAATGCAACGTCTGGTTTGATAAGTGAAAACGAAAGGGAGGGGTGACCTACTGAACCAATCCCATAAAAAAATTGGTTCACTTCACCGCATGGGCAACCAATCGCCGAGGAGGCGAACCAAAACAAAACAAAAAAGAAAATGGTACACCGTTTTTAATTAATCGCCCTCTGTATTTTGTCTGTAGTACAAAAATCCAAGAACTTTATTGACCATTCTTGCCTGATTTAGTCATTCTAGAGTGAATTTGTACTTACTTGTTGTGATGCAAGCGATTTGGCGAATCTCATCGTGCGCGCTCACACTTTCACAAGTCTTGTCAGAAAAGTAATGTTATCAAGTCGGCATGGCCCATTATCTTGTCGTCGAATACTTGAAGATATATATGTGCGGTTTTTAATTCTCCAATAAAAGGACGGCCGTGTAAACAACGCGCTTGATAAGAGACGACCTGCTGCCGGTTAACAACATTTTTTGCGCGGCCCGCGAAGGCTAACGCCCTAATAAAGCGTCGGCGAAGATGTCGTGGAAGATTCGAAACCGGCCAACGTAAACTGGTTTCGCTCCAAAATCGTCACAAGTACCTACGGTATCCGAGGAGGAATTTCACTGCGACGAAAACGCGTCGGGAAACAAAGATAAAGTATGACTTAATGTTGGTTCAAATTACGGAGCAATTATTGTTGTTAAGTACCGTGTGGCCTTGCGTTGTTCCACGTTTTGACGTAATAAAAAAAAATAATAAATAATAACCATGATAAGGCAGATACAAGAATTTCCAGGTGTTAAAGTTCGTCTTTGAATCATCCTTCAACGTCAGTGTATTTTTTCTTGTGAAAAACCGAATCATCTTTATACTATGTTTATTAATACAGAACAGAACAAAAGCAGCACACTTCTGGAGTTAAGAGTTCCATTATTATAAGCGCTGTAAAGTATAATTAGTCATTAGTGATAAATTGAAATGGGCGGTGAAATAAAACCACGCCCCTCAACCAATCTCTTTTAAGATGACAACACAACCGGCGTTAACGAACTTCCTCAGAAATCGGAAATTTTGTGGTGGGATGAAATAATTGTCCGAAGCCACGCCTCTTATTGATTTCAAAAGTGCACTTACTGTTCAATAGTCAGCGTTGCAAATGTGCTTTTTAAAAACAATAACGACGTATATGCGATTAAGGTGGATGAAGAAATGAAGCCACTCCTCCAACAGACCTCTCTTAAGTTGACAATGTATCTAGCGTCGACAAATACTTTCGCAACATAATTAGTAGAAGAGGAAGGATAAAGCACGCCCTTTTGGGTTTACAGTATTCAATTGTAAGCTTTGTCAAAGGAGAAAAAATAAAGCCACGCCCCCAACCACTCTCTTGACAAATTGAAATGGGCGGTGAAATAAAACCACGCCTCCAACCAATATCTTTTAAGATGACAACCGGCGTTAATGACTTTCCTCAGTAATTTAAATTTTTGTGGTAGGAAGAATAACTGTCCGCCACGCCCCTTATTTATTTCAAAAATGCACTCGCTGTAATTGTCAGCGTTGCAAATGTTCTTCTTTTTTCAAAACAATAACGACGTAGGTGGACGAAAATGAAGCCACTCCTCCAACAGACCTCTTTTAAGATGACAATGTATCTAGCGTCGACAAATACTTTCGCAACATAATAATTAGTAGAAGAGGAAGGATAAATAAAAGCACGGCCTTTTGGGTTTACAGTATTCAATTGTAAGCTTTGTCAAAGGAGAAAAAATAAAGCCACGCCCCCAACCACTCTCTTGACAAATTGAAATGGACGGTGAAATAAAACCACGCCTCCAACCAATATCTTTTAAGATGACAACCGGCGTTAATGACTTTCCTCAGTAATTAAAATTTTTGTGGTGGGAAGAAATAACTGTCCGAAGCCACGCCCCTTATTTATTTCAAAAATGCACTCGCTGTAATTGTCAGCGTTGCAAATGTTCTTCTTTTTTCAAAACAATAACGACGTAGGTGGACGAAGAAATGAAGCCACTCCTCCAACAGATCTCTTTTAAGATGACAATGTATCTAGGCATCGACAAATACTTTCGCAACATAAAAATTAGGAGAAGAGGGCGGATAAATAAAACCACGCCCTTTTGAGTTTACAGTATTCAATTTTCAGCGTTGTCAAAGGAAGAAAATAAATCCACGCCCCCAGCCAGTCTCTTTTAAGATGACAAACTTCAAATTGCATGAGGAGAAGTAACTGAGCGAAGAAATAAAGTCACGCCCCTTTCTATTCACTTGTCAGCGTTGCAAATTTGTGTCATTAGTACTAAATTTAATGTGCCGTTGTAGGTGGACAAATGAAACCACGCCCCCAGCTTATCTTTTTCAGCATGACAACGTCGACAAAAGCTTTAATAATTAAAAATTTGCAGCACGGGCGAATAAATGAAACCACGCCCCTTTGAATCCGCGCTATTCAATTATCACTAAATATGATTTCGTTAATAAGTCATAAAATAATCGATTCAAGCCTTGATAAATATTTCTGATAATTTCTGGGCCGTGATATAAAGCCACGCCCTTTCAACGTTCTCACGAGAGTCGTAAATCTATGACCACCAATGAATATTTAAAAGCCATTCATTTTAAGGTGATCGGTAAACAATCTCGCAACATTATAATTTGTTGGAGGGGGAAATAAAACCACGCCCACAATTAAATCTAAGCAAAGTATCTATTGTTTCGTAACGATAAAATTCCGTGAGAGGTTCCCGTGGGCGGAGAAATTAAACCACGCCCCCAATAGTTACGAATATATTATTTTTGTTATTACAAGTAAAGTACATAGATACATAAAAAATATATTAACTATATTATAACAAGATATAGAAAGATAATAACAATTTTTTTTGACTAAGATAGAGCACACAGCCTTGAAAATTTCGAAGTTCGTTTTGATCGAGAGAAAAAACCGGAAGTGACGTAATACCAACGCATCGATTATAGGCCCTTGTGAAGGACCGGGCAGTTTTTCTTTTTGCGAACAGAAACGTTGTACTACTAACTTTTGTGTTGTGTTTTTTTGTACTTAACATTAATCATAATTATTATAATATTAATATTATTATACGAATTAAAGCTGCATGTAGAAGTAAGATAAACGATAATACATATAAAGGAGGAACGTTCTTGTGGTCGGTCGCTTGTCGGTGTTTTCGACGAACTTTTGGGGATCACTGGTTTGCAGGTGTTTGTAGATTACTCACTCATCAAATTCCAAGAGTTTTGAAAGCAACATTCCAAACGACTGGTGAAAACACGAAGAACGTTCCTCAAAATGTGCGACTTAAACGAAGAAGTATTTAGAAGTTACCACCGTCGATTTGTTTTCTTTATTTATAAATTCAATGCGATAGTTTTTTTTTGTTTAATTTTAAGCCGAAATTAAGTCCCAATTAAAAAAACGGATTTTCGCATTTAGAACATTCCCTACGAATAATTTTTTTTTCCTTAATTTAATTAAAGTTCATTTTAGGTAGATCACGCTATGATTGGCCGGTCGCGGCTAGTTAAAAGAGAGCATGAAATTACACGTGCAACAAATGACCGTCGTGGGGGTGGTTCTCGTACTGTATGACCACGCCCTCCTGGTTGGGCTTGACACTATCCGGCTCCAAATGGAGCTTCTTTTCCACTTTGACGGGTGTGATGACCAATGAATCATGGGGGCCTTTAACTAAACGTCCCGAGTCGAGCCCGACTGTTTGGACTTCCCCCACGAAGTGGTGATGCGTGTTTTCAGGGATGGCGTTGCTGTCTGGTGGTTGTATGCCCATCCCGATGTGGCTGCCTTTGTAATGCCCCAAACCTGCAAAGGGAATTGCTCGGCGCCCGTTAATTAAACGCGAAAGAATTTACCTAAGTGGCTACCTTCAATTCCGAAGTTCTTCAAGTTGTAGACCTTGCCTAGGTTGTCGATGTCCCTGTCGATTTCTGCGTTGATTTTGGTGGTATCCACGAGGTTACCTAAACCGAAAATCCTGTGTTTCTCCAGGATGTTCTGGTCTTGTTTAATGTTGAGTAGGACTTCCTTGATTTTGGCCAGGTCGAGTTTTTCGGCGTTGACCAAGTTGAAGAGTTGGATGAGGTTCTTGTCGCTCAACTCGTGCTTGGGATTCTCTAAGGTGTTAATGAAGTATTGGAGTTGGTTTTTATCTTCGACGGCATCGCCTTCTTCCATCGCGATCTTCAGCGTTTGGATCACCTTCAGCTTGAGTTGGATTTTCTGCTCCTTCAAACCAATCGTCATATTCAGGTTGACTTCCGATCGGTTCTGGGGGAGGTTAAGCAATTCTGGGATGTCTTCGTGGTGTTGGCCCAGGTCCAGTGTTAGGTTGGTGTTGTTTCCGTAGAGCATGGCGAATAGGTCTGTTGGCAGCTCTGCCGTGTGCTCGTCGGAGATTTCACAGTCTGTATTCTGCAGTTTGTTACAAGAGAGACACGTGCAGTTGGTGATGATTTGCACTCGTTTTTGGATGGTCCTTACTGCGTCCTCCTCACTTTTTAGTGTCACCTAAAAAAATGAGTTAGTCGTTTCGGATTGGCTTGATAATGTAGTTACATACGTGGTAACATCGCGTGTCGATTGGCTGGCAGCTGTCGCAGTAAGGACCAATCAACTCCCCGGGTTCTGCAGGTTGAGTCCTGGGTATGCTGTAGCTATAGCACGCCCCTACGCACACGTTATTGTCTATCGTCATTGGTTCGTAGCCAGGAAGGGCTACCACTTGTTTGATGGGCGTGGTTTGACACCATGAGTGCCTATCAGGGTACAGGACTATGTTATGCACCTGAAACACTCTAAAATTACTTGCGCGCCCTTACGAAAGGGGCGGACTCACCTTGTGCTCTCTGTCACAGAGAATCGGCGCGGTTAGGGTGAACGTCAATAGGATTATGTACAACATTGTTTCCGTGAGAATCTGAAACTACCTAAACGTTTTTTTTTGTGATCGCGCGGTGTATAAAGCAGGGGTCATTCACACTTCATTCATGCTTTTAGGACGGCGGAATAAAATAAGCGCAAAGGTCACGTGTAGGCTCGCACGCGGACTAGTTTGTCTTTTCGAGCCCGGAGGCAGGACCGGCTTACGTAACAGCGCGCCTTACTCGCTACGCCACTCAGGCCAACGTTGTTGCTTGCGTCATTCGAAATTTTAATTCCATTGTTTCTTTACAGAATTGATTCGTTTTTGTTTTACATGCGCGTGATTTTTAGCAAACTAGAATTTTTTTTTGTTTATTTCAAAGATGTCGCGGTGGTGTTGAAATGAACGAATAGTGCTTATGTTAAAAAGATAAGAATCATGAGACGTGCTTTTAAGTTCAGAAAACGAGCCGCGAAGCGTCCCTTATGAAACGCGTATTTTATGTAAAATTAACTTTGTAATTTAAATATATATATAGGAAAATTCTGTTTTGTTATGTGGCGGTTGGTGATACTGATGTCAATTTGGAGGTTATGTTTATAATTTGAGATGCCAAGGGTCAAAATAAATGCCAATTTGGAGGTTATTTTTGTAAATTGAAGCGTCAACAGATATCGCTACGTGTTATCGCCAACCTAATAAAATAAAATTTGGGAGCTACTTTATAAAACCCAAATGAGTTTCATAATGTAGTCATTAAAGCCTATTTTGTTACGTGGCGGTTGGTGACATTGATTGGCGCTTAAAATACATGAATTCAAACAAACGTCAATTTGGAAGTTATTTCTGTATTTTAAGATGAAAAATGCCGCTGAATGTGTTGTCGCTAACTTAACAAAATAAAACTTCGAGTACTCTAATGAGATACTTTATGTAAGTTTCATAATGGAATTTAAAGGAAACTTTAAAATTAAAGTCACGTTCAGATGTGTAAAGAAATGTGTTTTCATATTTGTTTTGACAACTGAAAGTTTGAAACTTTGAATTTAAAGTCTCCTTTAAATTCCATTAAAGTTCCTTTAAAGTCTCCTTTAAATTCCATTATGAAACTAGCCCTAACTCAAATAAGTTTCAAGAAACAATCATTAAAGAACTAAAACAGAACCAATTAATTATTTTAGCAAAATTTTATTTTTATTAAAGAAAAAATTTGACGTGACAAGTCTGTAGGCAACCAAATTAACAAGTATGTCAATAGGTTTGCCTATCTACTTAAATTTATATTTGGGGGATGCACGTCGCAGATATGAGGGATGATCACTTATCATTAATACCAACTTCATCGCAAAGGCGACAACTTATCAGTAATTTGGTTTTAAAAGCAAGTCAATTTTTGTTTGTTTTCGGGCTAAATATGTTGTGGCCAACCTAACAAAATAAAATTTCTGGAGCCCTGCTGGGGTACTTTGTGAAAGTTTCATAAAGTAGTCATTAAAGAACCAGAATTTAAATTTTTAATAAAGAAAAAAAAACATTAACGTGACAAGTTTGTAGGCAACCAAATTAACAGGTGTGTTAATAGGTTTGCCTATGTAGTTACATTTATATTTGGGGGATTCACGTCGTAGAAATGAGAGATGATGATTTATCATTATTACCAACTTCATTGCAACGGCAATAACTTATCAGTAATTTTTTTTTTTTGTTTTGGAGCTAAATATGTTCTGGCCAACCTAATAAAATAAAATTTCTGGAGCTCTACTGAGGTACTTTGTGAGAGTTTCGTAAAGTAGTCATTAACAACAATTGTCTTCGTAGTGGTTACTATGGGAACAAACTGAAAGTTAGAGTTAATTTGTGATTGATAAACTGGCCCTAAAGAACCAAAATTTTAATTTTTATAAAAAAAAAATAACGTGACAATTATGTAGGCAACCAAATTAACAAATGTGTTAATAGGGTTGCCCGCGTACTTATCTTTATATTTGGGGGATTCACGTAGAAATAAGGCATAAATTATATCGCACTGATTTGGTTTTAAAAACATGACAAAATATTTTTGTTTTTAGCCTAAATTCATTGATAACGGTACATCCTATTCAAAATCAAAATAATTAATTTAAAAAAACTGAATTTTATTGCCCCGTTTGAAACTTGTTTATTTATCGTTGTCAGAGTTTGAATGCCTAAAAGCCCATAAAACCCCCCCGGTTTTCTAAAATTATCTTGGCACAAGTGGCGTGTTTACAAAATCCAAGGGAAATTTAACGATATAAAAGCGTTAACTGTGGAATTTTGTAATTTGCGACGTTCGAAATTGCGCAAAACTTTTTTCTTAAACCGCGCGGTAATAACAACTCGTGGCTGGGTTTAATTACAGTGTACGATTTTTTACAGCAAATAACTAGTTGCATGGATAGGCAAATATCGAATTTCACCCGAGGCAGCGCCAGGCAATCGAAACAAACGCTTTGAAACTTTAGCTTTAACGGAAGAAATTAGGTTTCCAAGCTGTTGCCGGCTCTTCGCGCAAACAACAACGTACCTGTTTACCTTCACTCGAGAATCCAATTATTTAAATAATTGCAGAAATATGCGCGGCATGGTTTTTCTCGTCGCCGAAGGAAAATGCACACGTTGATTCGCCTTACCAGAGGCAGCCGCGAAACGAAACTAATAAAAGTTATTTCTGCTTACGAATGTGCGCATTTAAATTTTGTAATGTTATTAGCGAGATAAAGTAAAAATTTTGGCACGGAAGTCACCGTCTCGTCCTAAAATACACCCGTCTGAGAAATTTCCAGCGTGAAATCGGGACACACTTTCGAACTTTCCTACCTCCTGGCTCCAGGTGGTCGCCCTTTTTTTCCGGAGTCGATCGACGAATTTTTTTCCCGCGGTTAAACTCTCAGAAAATGTCGCAGCACTGGCATTTTCACGCTTACACGACGATCAAGTGCTCTTTCACTGAGGTCACAAAACGACTGAACGTCGACTTGTTAGGTGACTTGATCTCAACACCTGTTTCAATAATTTGTGGCCAGGTACGGCGCCAGTTTTAAAACTTGTCCGTCCAGACATAACTACCGCTGTTAGACTTCTTTTCCTATAAAAATCAGAGAACAAACACAGATTTCTATGTAAAAGTGTGTATATATTTTTCGTTTTCAAATTTCAAAATATACAAATTTACCGCCCTTAGTAACGACAACCAATCGCATTCCATTTTTTGCGTCACATTTCTTTCACAAGTACCTGTCACCGAGTAGATTTTCTTTTTTTTAAGTTCAATTTGGGAGTACTCTTATGCCCTTTTGAGACGGTCACATTTCTTGTAACAAATTTATTACAAAGTGAGAGAGATAAGCTACCACAGTGAATGTTGATTGGTTGAATTTCCACTTCTCACTCACTTTGTAACAAATTTGTTACAAGAAATGTGACCATCTCAAAAGGGCTTTACATTTTTGTGTTCAATTTTATGTGAGATTCATAACTAAGGTGCCTATCATGAAAATCAGATTAAAAAAAAAAACAACTTTTATTTTTCACTTTCGACGATGCTGTCAAACGAAAACGAAATTGTGCGATTTTTTGACGAATTATAACGAAACTGTTGCACAAATTTTCATCAGACATGGATTCAGTTGAATTTATGTTTAATTTTCGATATTTAACAATTTCTTCTCATGGAAAATTATAATTTAAAAATCTGTAAAAAATTTTCGCTTGACTTTTGTGCTATTCGAAATACCGAAGTTTCACTGTGCGTTGACTGTTTTCTCAAAATTAGATTCAATACCATTTCAATACATTTAACGTCTGTTTATTGAATTCTTTATTTCCGTGACAACCTAAAAGTCATGCCATTAAGTTAGTCAAAATGTTTCAACTCGTTTTTTTTTTAAATTCATTTCACCGGCCATTTTTTTATTACGTCACGTTTCCATGACAATCACGACAACCAAAGCATTCATTGTTTTTTTTTCGCCAGCTTCGAAAGCCGAGTGTTCATTAGAATATTCACTTTCTCTTTTGATTTATCCTCTAACAAAGCGAGAAAGATGGCGCCCTCTATTGATCCATTTCACTTCAACACTTGAACGAAACAAAGCATTCATTGTTTTTTTTTTTTTAATTTTCGCCAGCTTCGAAAGCCGAGTCGTTCATTGGAATATTCACTTTCTCTTTTGATTTACTCCCCCCCCCCCCCCAAAAAAAAGCGACAAGGATGGCGCCCTCTATTGATCATTTTCACATGAACGAGAAACTCACATAGATTTTCGTTAACTTCGAAGCCCTCGTGCAATGGAAGATTCACTTTTGATTTACCAAAAAATTAAAATAAATAAAAGCGAAAAAGGTGGCGCCCTCTATTGATCGATTTCACTTCAACACTTGAACGAAACAAAGCATTCATTGTTTTTTTTTTTAATTTTCGCCAGCTTCGAAAGCCGAGTCGTTCATTGGAATATTCACTTCCTCTTTTGATTTACTCCCAAAAAAAAAAGCGACGAGGGTGGCGCCCTCTATTGATCATTTTCACTTGAACGAGAAACTCACATAGCATTTTGTTAACTTCGAAGCCCTCGTGCAATGGAAGATTCACTTTTGATTTACCAAAAAATGAAAATAAATAAAAGCGAAAAAGGTGGCGCCCTCTATTGATCGATTTCACTTCAACACTTGAACGAAACAAAGCATTCATTGTTTTTTTTTTTTTAATTTTCGCCATCTTCGAAAGCCGAGTTGTTCATTTGAATACTCACTATACTATTTCTTTTTTGATTTACCCCCCCAAAAAAGCGACGAGGGTGGCGCCCTCTATTGACCGATTTCACTTCAACACTTGAACGAAACAAAGCATTCATTGTTTTCTTAAATTTTAGATTAAAAATTAAACGAAATGCTTTTTGTTTTAGATCAGATGGAGACAAGTCCACAACAAGTGTTATTTCAATATTTGAGTCTAATTGATTTAAATATATTATCTGTATGTTATAAATGGAAAAATATTTAGAAAAGCAAATGTATGTAAAAAGTGAGCAAATAAAAATCAGATTAGAGTAGGCGGTGCAAAGAAAATGTATGTCTGTGATTAACTGAATTAATTATTGTAATACATTCATGGACTGTCAAATTTATTGACTTGTTATTTAATCACAGACATACATTTTCTTTGCACCGCCTGCTCTAATCTGATTTTTATTTGCTCACAGGTTATATCGAAAAAGTTACATCCTTATTTTTATAAAGTTGGAATTGGATTATCTATCAGTAAATTATTATTTAGTGCATCTGGATTATCTAGTTTGTTTATCTCTTGGTGCTGGGGTAACAGAAATCTTAGATAAGAGATTGCAAATATCAGAAAGGATTGAAGAATATAAGTTAATTTATAAATTTTATAGACAGTTATTGCATTTATGTAAGACTGATAAAATAAATTAAAAAGAAATAAATTTACGTGAAGAAGAATTTATTAGTAATTTTAATTATTTTCCCAGAGAAAAATATTTACAAAAAATTCACTTAAACGGTAACTGATTCCTGAGGCTAAACCGATTCTTATTCTAATAAATGAGATGTATTATATTTTTATTATTTCTCAGTATTTCTTTTTCATCATCCTTCGACTTCGTCTCTGGACTGACTTTATCACGCTTGGAAATGAATATTACTGACTATTTAGAACAATTTGGATATTTAGAAAGTAATGATTCTTCATTAATAGAAACAAGTGAGTCTTTAATAAGGTTTCAAGAATTCTATAATTTACATGCTGATGGAACATTATATCAAAAAACACTTGCTTTGATTAGCAAACCTAGATGTGGTGTTAGAGATAATCCTACTGCTTATAGAGTATATGTATAATAAAAATGGACTAAAACAACTCTTAAATGGGATTTTTCATTAGCTACAAATGAAATGAAAGAATTGCAGGGTTGCCAATGTGCGGGCAATCACCCGAGTTACGGGTAATTTAAGCAGCCTTGCGGGTAAAAATAATACGTGGGTAAAAATGGATGTTTTCAAGGAAGAAAAAAAAAACTTCAACTTTGCTATTGGCAACAAAGAAATCACTAAAGCCTGAAGCCGACAAAAACTAAAGTAACTAACTATCAGCCAAATCCACATTGTCGATCAGTGCTGCCAACTCTACCGATAATTCGGTAGATCTACCGATTTTGAATTCAACTTTTTTTAATTTTTATTTTTTTGTAATTTGTTTTTTGTCTTTTGTTTTATTTTACGTCAAAAATTGCACAAATGTCAATTCTTAATTTTAGAAAGTTTTGTTTATTTAATGAGATTTTCGTTATCTTTCGTAATTTTATAAATTTTATTTACTTCTCGATCGTCTCTTGTTTTGTTTTTCATCAAAAAATGCACAGTTGTCAAATCTTAATTTTAGAATGTTTTGAGAATGAGAATTTTTTAATTTTTATTTTTTTGTAATTTTATTTAATGAGATTTTTTTTATTTTTGTTATTTTTTTCTAATTTTATTCAATGAGATTCTTTTTATATTTATTTATTTTTTTTAGTTTCAGAAATTTGTCAATCGTCTTTTGTTTTATTTTACGTCAAAAATTGCACAAATATCAAATCTTAATTTTAGAAAGTTTTGTTTATTTAATAAAAAAATTTTATTTTCTGTAATTTTTATAATTTTTTGTAATTTTGTAGAAAGTAGATTAGTTTATTTAATGTGAATTTTTTAATTTTTATTTTTTTGTAATTTTATTTAATGAGATTTCTTTTATTTTTATTATTTTTTTCTAATTTTATTCAATGAGATTTTTTTAACTTTAAAATAATAATAATTTTATAAATTTTCTTTATTTCCTGATCGTCTTTTGTTTTATTTTACGTCAGAAATTGCACAAATGTCAAAAGTTTTGTTTATTTACTAAGAATTTTTAATTTTATACAAATTAAGTTTCATAAATTTGTCCATCGTCTTTTGTGTTATTTTACGTCAAAAATTTCACAAATATCAAATCTTAATTTTAGAAAGTTTTGTTTATTTATTAAAAAAAAATTATTTTCTAAGAATTTTTAATTTTATAAATTTTCTTTATTTCTCGATCGTCTTTTGTTTTATTTAGCGTCAAAAATTGCACAATAACTGTCAAAAGTTTTAATTTTATAAATTTGGACCCAGTTTTGTTTATTTCATGAGAATTTTTTTAACTTTCAAAAATAAAAATCGCCCTAATAAAATCATGATTTTAATTAAGTGATTTAAGGCTCAACCTACCGAAATTCAGAGACATCTATCGGAATTTTTCACAACTACATATCTTCCGAAATGCTTGGCCGGTTGGCAGCACTGTTGCCGATTGCCGCCCACGGTTCCACTAGATAAAAAGAATAAAATAAAATAAATTTTGTACCATTTCATTCATTCATTTCAATTTCATTACTAAATGTGGGCTGATGTGGGTAAGAACGAATTTTTTAAAATTTGAAAAGGGTGATCGGCTTAGAGTGCATTGGCAACACTGTCGGTTTGGTTTGCAGTGGAATTCTCGAGCTACGGTTCTGCTGACGAGGCCCCAAGTAGGGCCAAAACAGCTGTACAGAGTATGCTCGAGGAATCCGCTGCAATCAAAACCGATTTGCACAAAATTTTTAAAACTTTCATACCAAGCATAGCCGCCATGAGCCAAAGGTGAATTTTAACTTTTTTTAATATACCTTTTTCTTAATATACTTTTTAAAAACTACCTTAAAAACAGGCCAAAATCCTAGAAGTATTTGCTTTTTAAATATACCTTTAAAAACAGGGCAAAAGCCATGAAATGAGTTGTGTGCTGAACAGGCCCATATAAATAGTAGTATATTTATTATTGATTTTCCTTAGTTCTTTTTTTTTAATCGGCAAATTCAAGCACTTTTTTGCCGTTCATTTTCATGACGTCTTTCACGTCACGTTTCCATGACAACCAAATAAACAGAAGTCAATTTTAAAAGATGATTTTTTTCAAACAAAATTCCCTGCGCTGCGCTGGTAACTTTTCGTAATTTTTGACATGCGGTCCTAGGCCATATTAATTTATTTAACGGCGACTCTCATCCTTATCAGGACCGAACTGAAACGCATTCGCCCCGCCGTTTATTTCCGCTCTGCATTTCGCTGCACGCCATTATCGTAACTACCTAATAACTCCTGTATATCCGGCGGTGCGCACACGTGTGTCGGGTAATTACGATTCATTTCGGACGACCTTCCACATCGTTTTTAATTACCTTTAATTTTGTTGGTGATTCAACATCGCTGAATGGGGGATTATTTAAGTTGCCCGGGCAAGTTCGAGGGTGGCCCCATCTGTGCGCTTACACGTGAACTAACAGAATCGGACGCCCAATACTTCCGCGAGATGTCGCGACGGATTTTAAATTTGACAAAAAATAATTCGCCTATTTCAAATGACGATAAACTCTAGCAAAATTGCGGCCCCGATAAGATTAGAGGAATTATCTGATTTCATAAACACCTGTATTTTGTTTTATCGGTTATTGCGCCCGTGTCCGCCGCTTAAAGTGCACCACCACGATGGACTTGCTAGATCTAGCTTATTATTTTTCTCTTTTCTCTTTGCCCTTCGTCTTGTACGTCTTGTGCATGAAGGAGCGCAAAAGAGGAAAATACAGTCGCCCCGGTGAGTGCGCCACTCGCTTAATTTCATCGCAATTTACTTTCGGACACGTAACACATATAACTAATAATTTCAGTGTGTCCTTCATCTCATTGTCAACAAAAAACACTCACTCGTTATGTGAACGTTCAGTAATAAGATGTTGTTGAGCGTTTCGCTTTTCGTTTCAGCTTGGTATCACGGCCTGAAGAAAGTTCTTGCAAAAGGGAAGGTGAAGCAGCTTCAGGGACAGCACAGAGACGTCCTGCAAGGTGTAACTGACGAAGAAAAAGAGCGCCCCAGGCTGACCTTAGAGTACCTTGTGAGTTCCTGCGAGGCTTAGGCTTAAATAAATAATAATGGAAAAACATTAATTTTTTTTTTTTATAGGAGACTGATTCGCAAGTGATATACGGAGCTGACCTCCACGGAAACTCCTTGGTCTTGCGAATAACACTGAGACATACGCTGCATGCAGAAATCTCTCTGGAGCTGAGGTTGAACAATGGCAAAAAGTATAGATTCCCAGGTATTTATTAAATTATAAGAAGACTGAAGTATAAAAAAAAATTAAAATTGCAGGTGAATCGGAAGTGTTGATTAGCAGTATTTCTGCGAGACAATGGAAGGCTCATGGTTTGACCTTGCAGGTGTTGGAGGCTTTTCAGAGATTGAGGATAACGTTCAATGGCCTACTGGACAATGGCATGGGGCAAATCGAGCATGTTCAATTCCACTTCCTGTTCGTATCAAATTAATAACCTCCCTGCGTTTTATTTGTTGAGATTTTCAGGTGGAATTCTGCTTCGGCCCCCTTTTATTATCCACAAGACGTCTCCTCTAATCTCTTATGCGATGCAGTTGCGAGAGAGCCATGGAAAGACGGTGATTGGATTCACTTACTGTAAGTCTGTGTAGCAAGTTGAAACTAAAGTGGAACAATTTTCTTTTTTGTGAAGAGGCAATGAATGTGGCTACGAACAATTCGGGGAACTCCAAGGCTTCGTTAAGGGCCCTGCGTTTGAGGAAGACCTCGAGCTGCACATGCCCAGCTGGAGACGAAGACACTGGGGCCTCTCTGATGCCACCTATTTAGCACGAGACGCCTTCATCTTTGCGGTGCTCAAAGATGGGACTGTGTTTGCGATCGGGGGCAAATCCCTGCAAGCCGGGTGTTCTCAGTAAGACCGCCAATCTTTGAACGACTTAAAAAAAAACCTGAAATGACTTGCAGAATCCGTTATGGAACAGTCGTGTGCAGCAATGGATTTACTTACGGGATAACTCAGAGCGACATCAACTTGGAACACCTCGCAGATCATGAGGGGGAAGTACCGGATGCTTTCACGGTGCATTTCGATGGTCTGCAAGTTTCTGCTTGCTTTTAAACGCTTCTTAATAAGTGATGTGTGATTGCAGCGAATGGAAAGACTTTCAAGTGCGTTGCACACCTTCGCAAAGACAAGGTTTCAACTTGGGTTAACGACGGATTCCAGCAGAGGTTTGTCACAGCGGAATGCGATGTCGATTCCACCCAGGCCACCGCAATAATTTCCTTTTGGTACCAAAGGCAGGGTAAGACTGGTTCAGTTGATAACAAATCAATTACTCTTTGCTTGCTGCTTTCTAAGGAAATGGCGTGGAGCTCCCAGAGGATTTATTAAACGAAAACAAATCCGAGAACCCCGAAGACATCTTCATAGCCGCTCTGAGCGACTTGGATTGCACCGACCCATCACTCACCGGGGGTAAAGGGACTTCCCTGGCTTTACTTTCAACCTTGAAACATCCCGAGGTAAATCCCCAAAATGTCACTCAAGTGTCTACAACTTTAATTTTTCTTTTTTGCAGTTTGAAATCCCAAGCGGATTTGTGGTGACGGTCACATCGTTCAGGCATCAACTGAGGAGGAACCCGGCTTTACAGGCCGCAGTCGAAAACCTGGCACACGCTTGTTACAGTCGAAAGGAAAACATTGAGGAATTATGCAAGAAGTAAGAGAGTGCCTCGCTTAATCCACCGTGTTTTAAATTCACTTGTTTCAAATAGCACGTCGAGTTTATTCACCAGGCAGGAAGTGGATGCGAAAGTTGCCAGGTTAATTTTGGATGCGTTGAGGAAGTTTGGGGGGGCCCAACGATGGGCTGTGCGATCTTCCGGTTTGTGCTTTGTAGTCTTAAATTTCATCGTGTGTTAAAATTCGTTCGCCTTGCAGCTGTTGGTGAAGACTCTGATCAGTTGTCAGCGGCAGGGCAGAATTCGACTTTCCTCGGTTGTGTGACTGAGAGCGATGTGTTGAAAGCGGTGTCGGCTTGCTGGGGGTCTCTCTTTACGTTTCAGAGCGTCCAGTATAGAAGGTAAGTTGACTTCCAATTTGTTTTCCTTTTTGTAACATTTCTTTTATGACAACAGGCAACATGGTATGGCGGTTAACAGCGAAATGGCCGTTGTAGTGCAGAGGATGGTTCCTTCAGATTGCGCGGGGGTCATATTTACCTGCCATCCAGTCACCGGTGATCCATCGAGAATGATCATCACTTCCAACTATGGCCTTGGTGAGGTAAGTCTTCGGTATTGTACAATTTTTGCCTTTCAGTTTTGATGCGAATCAAAAAGAAAAGAGTTCTTTATTGGATGTAACGGTTTCAAAATTAAGTATTTTATTGTACGGGGTGATCCATGTGAGATGTACAGTTACTTTTATTATAATTTGAAAAGTAATAGTGATTTTAAAATTTTGGGAATGTGGGATTCCCCAATTGAGATTGTAAAGTTCAGGAAAACAGAAATTTTAGTTTGATTGCCGTGGTTACAAACTGTTTATTTCATTTTTTTCTCAATCAAGAAGGTTTTTTCAAACAATCAAGTAAAACAAAACTTTGCATCTGTATTATTAGTCATTTGTTTTTCTTTTTCCCGAGTGTAAAAGAGTCAGTTGCTTATAAAACAAAACAAAAAATGGGACGTATTTTTCATTTGTTTTTTTTTTTGTTTGTTTGTTGTATAAAACAAATGAATAACGTTAGTGTTGGATAATTTTTACTTGTGACACAAAATTGTGTTCATTTTTTGTTTTTTCTTTTTTTTTTCTTAATGCGAAAAACAAATGAACGTTGGAATTTGATAAAAATCGTAACTTGTGAACAAAAAGAAAAAATAGCACCATATTGTTCATTTGTTTTTCACCTTTTACGAAAAACAAAAAAATTACTTGTAAAACAGAAAATAAAAGTAGAAGCATATTGTTCATTTGTTGAATTTTTTTTAATGAGAAAACAAATGAAAAATTTAGTAAACAAAATACAAGCTTACTGTTCACTTTTTTTTAATGTGAAAACAGTTGAAGAAATAACTTGTAAAACAAAAAATACAGGGTTACTGTTAATTTTTTTTTTTTATTTAAAAAAATGAATAACTAGAATTTGATAGTGTTCTCACCTCTAAAATAAAAAAGAACAAAAGAATATTGTTCATTTGTTTATTTTTTTTTTAATGCGAAAAACAAATGAAAGCTAAAATTTAACATAATTACTTGCAAACAAAAGAAAGCATATTGTTCACTTTTGTTTTATATTCTTTTAATGAGAAAAACAACTGAATAACATTAGAATTTGAGTTACTTGTAAAATAAACAAATATAGACGTGAATCATTCTTTTGTTTTGTTTTTTGTTTTAGTATGAAAACCATGAAATCATTTAATTGTTTTATTTTATTTTAACCAGTGCAATAAGTTTATTGTTAATTTTTAAAGTGAAAAACAAGTGAAGTAATGATTTGTGAGACAAAACAAAAAATACAAGTTTTGTTGTTCATTTGGTTTTTTTTTAAATTTATTCTAAAAGTTAAACAACTTTAGAACTTGATACATACCTACTTGTAAAACAAACAAAATATAGAAAGAAGTATTGTTGACATGTTTGTTTGTTGTTGTTCCAATGTGAAAAACAAATGAAGAACGTTAGATTTGATATCATTACTTGTAAAACAACAAAGTGATTCATTTGATTGATTACTTTTCAATGAGAAAAACAAATGAACTTTAGAATTTAATAGCGTCACTATTTGTAAAACAAAAGAAAATGCAAGCATTTGTTTTTTTTTTTAATTAATCAAAATGAATAACTTTAGAATTTGATAATATTACGTCACTATCACTTTCAAAACAAAAGAAAATTTAAACGTATTCATTTGTTTTTTTTTTCTTCAATGTAAAAAACAAATGAAAAACGTTGGACTTTTACAACAATAATTGTAAAAACAAATGATGCTAACGTATTGTTCACTTTAAGTGCAAGAAACGAAGAGAAATGTTCAATTTTGATAAGCTTTGATGACATCATTGATTTTTAAATTTGGGAAGCATGCGTCACGGTGAATTGAATACTAACGGTGGCAGCATTCCCGCAAGTGAGATAGCGAATAGTTACGTCATCGGATATCCACTCTCCCTTTACACAATATTAACCTATATTAACTATCAATCAAACTGTCAAAAGTGTTAGAGAGAGAAGCAGGTATGCGATGACGTAACTGTTCGCTATCTCACTTGCGGGAATGTTGCTACCGTTAGTATTCAATTCACCGCGTCAGCTTTACATTCATGGGACGCATCTATAGAGTTGATGCTCTAAGGTCTAGAGCATAAATCTTGGCTTCATCATGTTTTTTGTGTTAACACCAATACAACAAAAAAAAATTATACAGGGTGTTTGGTAATTGACTGGACACCTTCAAACCACGTATTGAGAACACTGTGTAGAGTAAAAAAGCCTTTACATTCGAGGGTGCTGCGGCTTTCGTTTTCCAGGAAAAAATCGATAAAAATTGATTCGAAACCACTGATTTTCTTATCTACTGTTACATCTACCAATCGGGCAGGCGATCCCTTGCCATAAATTGCCAGATGGTTTATTGTTTTATGACAAGCAAATAACGCACGTTCAGTGTCTTAACAGATGTCGGAGTGTGCGGGTCAGGGTCAGAATGAATTATTACACAAATAATGAAATTGTTGATATTATTTTAACGTACGGAGAATGTAGGTGCAATGTACGTGCTGCAGAGCGTAGATATCGGCGGCGGTGTCCCCAGCGTCATCAAACAATTATTGCAATTATGCAACGGGCAAGATACATCTGCTTTAATAGGCGCTCGCTCCATAAGTACTATCAGTGGTCCTCAATAGTTCGCTCTTTTTGCATTTTTCAAAATGTCCCGAAAATCCATACTGTCTAGGTACTTTCTGACACCCTTAATGTACAGTTTTAATTTGTCCAAGCAATAACCTAACACCCTGTATATTTAAGTGAACTGATTTCTTTTTTTTTTAAATTGTATTTAGAGTGTGGTATCCGGAAGTGCAGATCCTGACACAATCGTGCTTTCAAGGACATGGAACAATAACGTGTCGATTTTGTCTTACAACGTCGGAGCAAAACGCACCCAAATCAACATGAAAACCACCGCAGCCGACAACATAGGCACCGAAGAAACCCAAGTAAGCGAAGAACTGGCCAAGACTCTAAGTATAACTGAAATGCAGGCCCTGAAGTTAGGAAGAATTGGGTTGATGGTGCAGGAAAAGTTCGGGAACCCCCGCGATATCGAGTGGGCCTTCCATAAGGTTGGTAACAGCTGAGATTTACGGACTTCGACTTTAACTGTCTTGTAATTTGTCGAAAGGATAAATTGTACTTGTTGCAATCAAGGCCGATCACTACGTTGAATACCTGGACCGACTTCGAATTGTTGCACGAATTCGACACTCCGATTTTGACGGAGCGCTCCATGTACACCAGAGCGAATGTAGGGGAAGTCCTGAAGGGTGCTCTGACTGTCCTAACACAATCAACGATTGCAAAAATCGGGGTGGAACATGGAATTCAATATGAAGTATCGGGGTATATTAATAAATATTATCGTAAGATCATGCCTATGAGAGAGCACTTCGCCTTCTTGGATGTCCTAAATGTAAATGCGTTATAATTATTAATTAACCCAAAAATTTATGCGTGATTTTTAGAACATGTACATGAGAGTATCGAGCAAAATAACCATGGATTTAAAAGTCCTGGATCTGGCTATTTTTGGTCACGTGGTTATTAACGAAAAGCTCCATAAGGAAGCCATTCGAAGACATGGGGCGTTTAGCGCGGCTAAAAACTTGCATTATAACCTTGGATTGGCCATGAAGTTGTGGGAAAATCAACAAATATTTGCAGCAGCTCAGAAGCTGAACGAGACGATGGCCGTTGACTTTGAGGAAAAGGATCGGTTGCAAGACATGTTAGATAAGATCGAGGGGGGCCTCGAGGATATGACCGGTATGTTTTGGAGGCACTCGCGTGCCACCTTCGTCAGTGTCGTGTATCAGATGATTGCGATGAATGTTATGCTTGAAAATAATGAAGGTTTGTAATAGTTTTCGTAAATAAATATCTCAAGTCTTTGATGGAATTAGATGTCAAAAAAAAAATGCAAATATTTTGCAGACTTTACTATTGATCACTACCAAGACGTTGCTCTTTTACTTGCGACGAATTCCTCAGTGGAATCTGCTGAGGTTCCCGTGCTGCTGGAAGAGGTCGCAAGTATTATACGAAATCAAGGATTAGCTGAGAAGTTCATCGAGGTCGAGCCGAAAGACGGTGTTGATTGGCTAAAAGCCAGATGTGCGGAAGCCAGTGCGAAACTCGAAAGGTTTTTGAACTTGCATGGGCACAGAGTTTACAAAGAGGTGAAATTATTTTTGGGGAGGGGGATTTTAATTTAGATCCGTTGTTTTTTTTTTGTTTTAGTTGGAATTGAAGGAGTTGCCTTGGAAGATGGATCCGGCAGTGGTCATTCGCATGATTCAATCGAATTGCAAGTCGGAGACAACGACTAAAAAAGCTGAAGGCCTCACTGTTGAGGAGACGATTGCTAAACTGGTTTCACCAAGGAGTAACGTCACCAGGTTTGATTTTTCCTTAAAATTTTTTGATTGCCTCATTTCTCTTTGTGATCTTTCAGATTAATTTTGAAGTTCATTGTGAGGAAGTGTCGGGACGCTGTGGCCATTAGAGAGAAGACTAAATCCCTGTCGGCTCATGCAGTCCAAAAAATCAGGATTGCATATCGCCGTTTGGCTCTCGAGCTGGTTTCGCAGGGCTATTTGCTTGATGAAGATTTAATCTTCCATTTTACGCATGGGGAATTGAGGCAGCTCATCGAACAACGTGATCCTGTCCTCATAGCAAAGTAACTCGTAGTTACTTTTTCCCGTTCTTGTTGGTGTTATGTTTGATTTGTTTTGTAGAGCAACCCGCCGTCAACGACTCTATCAAAAGTGGAATACCCTCAGCTTCCCCGAAATCACATATGGTTACCCTAGGCCTGAGCAAGACGACAATGAGAGTTTTGATAAAATTAGAAAAAGCGAACAGGAGATAAAGGTGCAAGGCACTCCTGTATCACCTGGAAGCGTAGTTGCAAGAGTGAGTGTCATTTGTGATATAAAGGATGCCGTTCACATTAAGCCAGGTTTGTCTTCGAGTGGCTTTTTCGGCTTGTAATCTCGCAGATGTTTTTCAGGTGATATTTTGATAACGCACAGCACAGACATTGCTTGGTCCCCATATTTTCCAATGTTGGCAGGTGTCGTGACTGAGTTGGGCGGCCTAATATCACATGGTAAATTTTATGAAGCCAATAAAAAAAGAAAGATATTTATTGGACAAGTGTTAATTCCACTTGGATAGAGTCTCTTCGCTTAGTGAATTTTGTTCTGATTTTAGGTGCAGTAGTGGCTAGAGAGTACGGTCTACCTTGTATAGTCGGAGCCGAAAAAGCTACGAAATTCTTCAAAACTGGTGACAAAGTCTTACTGTCAGGTAAGACTGGAATTATAGAACTTGTTGTTTAGTAATTTTAATTGTAAATATCTTTGTAAAGTTATTAAAACTTAAAATGTTGAACTAGCTGACTTATAACTTTTTTTGTGTTGTAATTGTTTAATTTACTATGGAAATTCATTCAGTAAGGGTATGTTTCTAAATTCAACACTATATCTAGCAATTGCAGCAGGAATCTGCAAGCAAACCGTTTCTTAATTTAGCGTAAAATCTTAGCAGATCGTTTCTTAATCTAGAGGGGCGCTAGAAATTAGCGCTAGACTTTGATTCAAGCGGAAAGAACCATTGCTAGAGTGCTAGAGCTGGAAGAACCTAACCTTACAAAATCATTTTAGTAGTACATACTAATAGCGTTTTCGATTCACTTGCACCGGTTGCACTTACAGTTGTATTTACATCTTGTTTTAACCCCATCTAATAACACGAGATGAAGATATTCTGAGTGCGCACTAGTTCGGTCAATCGAAAACGCTATTCGATGTCGATTGAGTATCCAATGGCGTTTTGTCAAGCTAATAATTTTTTAATTCTCAACTGTTTAAAGCATACTGATAAAACTATAACCGTGAATATAGATTTGGAAATATGTAACCAGTTGAATGCAGGTAATTTGGCATAATTTCAATTTATAAATTTGTATGTATTTAATATCAACTTTTTCTTAAAGATCCCAATATGTATGAATTATTGTACAACCACAAATGAAAGCTAGCAGTCATACTAGCCACTATTTAGCGCTCGGTTTCTTTATTTTTGCGATATATGTCTAGCACATAAACCTAACCAACATGTATCACAAAATTTATAATTAAAGCTGGTTCTTGTCCGATGAACAACATGGTGGACATCTAGCGCTAGAAATTAGCATTAAATTGCTTGCTGAATTCAGAAACATACCCTAACGCAAGCACAATGGAATTCTAAGTTGGCAAGGCTTGTGGAGTTCCAGTATTGATGAAGATTTAAGCTGGCAACATTTGAAGAAATTTTCAGTTGGTAGCACTTGGCGTAGTTCCACAGTTAAGAATCACACAGTAGCGTCATGGAGTATAACTGTCACATTTGCTCTTTTGTTTGATACCTACCCAGCTGCAAATTACATTGCATTTCCATAAGGGTATCAAATAGAATGGCGTTTTATTTTGACACTGACGTTTAAGTGACGCTATTGGGTAATTACTTATACTGTGGTAGTTACATGTTGGCATCATTGGCTGAAATTTTAAGTTGGCGACAACGGAAAGTTCAAGTTAGTAACACTGCGGTTCTAAGTTGGTAGCATTGCCTGAGACTTTCAGTTGGCATCACTGAACGAACTCCAAGTTGGTAATACTTCACGCAAATTTAAAGATGGCAACATTTACGTGCGATACTGTTGCCAACATAACTTATCCCCGAAACAATGTAGCCAATTCTAGAATCGCTCTTGTTGACGTAATTCGTTTGTGAATTTAGAATCCCGTAAAATAAAAGTCGATCCTTCTATAATCAATTTATTTATGTATACAATTTAATACAGCCTATTTTTTTTCTCAGTTCTCCATAGCCATCCGCTTTCCATTAAAGCTGCTAGACGTCAGGAACGCAAACGGGAAGAACTATACATGCATGAAAACATAAAAAATGTAATGTCGTTTGATGTATATTATTACTATAAAAAAATATACTCCACTTTCGCAAACTGATTGTTTTTAATTCGCATATTTTTAAGTTTCAAACGTGTGCTATGCAAAATTGTGTACTTCTTAGCTAAGTCGGGCGAATCCTTAGCGGAGACGCAAACCTAATTAGGAAGTACAATAAGCGCCTCCGGTGAACAGTAGCTGAAGCTTGCTCTATGTACAGCGCCTCTGGTGGACGGTAGTCGAAGCTTGCTGTATACTTTACGGTTTGTTTCTCGGCTAAATGGTTCGACTTGTATAGCAGAGTCACGAACCGAAGATTATACAGGAAGCTTCGGCTACCGTCCACCAGAGGCGCTTTCCATACAGCAAACTTCAGGTACTGTCCACGGGAGGCGCTGAATGTACTCTTTAATTCGGTTTGTATCTTCGCTAAGAAATAGATTTTGTTTAGTAGAGAAACAAGCCATGGCAGTTTAATTAAAAAAAATTACTATAGAGAAAATATGCTCAATTTTAGCAAACTGATTGTTTTAATTCTCAGATTTTCAAGTTTAAAACATACTGTACAAAATACTGTACTTTTTTGCTAAGTCTGTCACGTTCTTAGTGGAGACGCAAACCGAATTAGAAAGTACATTCAGCGCCTCCCGTGGGCAGTAGCCGAAGCTCGCGGTATACTTTACGCTATGTTTCTCGGCTAAATTGGCGACTTGTATAGCAGAGACACAAATCGATAATTATACAGGAAGCTTCGACTACTGCCCACCAGAGGCGCTTTTCAGACACAGCAAGCTTCAGCTACTGCCCACGGGAGGCGCTGACTGTACTTTTTAATTTGGTTTGTATCTTCGCTAAGAAGTAGATTTGCTTAGTAGAGAAACAAACCGTCGCAATTTAATTTTTTTAAAGATCCACAAAATTATCAACGTACATAAACGGATTTTTCAACAAAACCACCAACCAAAGTAAATTAAATAGAGTTTCAATGCAGGGATGGATCAAAATTGAAGACCTTTTTGCAAGAACAACCAATGTCCAAAAATACGATTTCCGAGATTTACATAATGTCATATATTTCTGAAGGTTAGCAACAATGTGGTGAACTTAGTTTTAACAAAAGAAAACCCAAATTCAGTGATATGAGTGTGAAAATTAAAGGTAGTTAGCTTTTGAGTTAAGTTTATTTTCTTATAAATCTAAATTGTGTTTTATATTTTGTTTGCTTGTTCTATAAACTACGTTTGCAATCTATTTTGTTTGATTTCCTATAATTATAAAATAAAAAAATAGAAACCTAATCAATATTACAAACAATTATTTTACAAAAACAGCCATAGTCTAACGTTTTCTTTCAAAAAATTAAAGCTATCTAATTTATTATTTACGTCACTAACTGAAATTACACGAAAGGAAAATCCGAATATACAAAGGAAATGATATACCATTAAAAACTGTTTGAAATGCGCACTGGAATCGAGGAAAGTTGTTTTTGCATAATTGCCGAAAATGTAAAAAATGGATAAAGGTCGTTTTTGCAAAAAGGTCTTCAATTGGAGCGAGAGCGAAGGTGTTTTGACATAATATGTATATTTGGTTGGTTCTTGTCCAATGAAATTTGTAGAAGTAAAAAAAATATATTTTTCACTTCTGACGAAGCTGTCGAACGACGGTGAAACGTTAAGTGTATTGTGCGCGATTTAGTGTCCGGTTAAAAGATTTTGTGATATAATATGTATAAGTGCAGAAAGGGTAAGTGCAGTTAAGGGTAAGAGTGAAGGGAGTTGGGAAACGAATTAAACCTTTTTTTTTCCTTCTAATAAAACTTACAAATTAATATAGATGTACTTTTCTCAAAAACAATGAAATCATGAACATGTGGGATTTGGTGTATCTATTCCGGCTAAGAAAATCTAGCACCTCTGTTTGTATCTCCGAGTTTCAAATGACAAAAAAATAAACCTCTCTGTCAACCAAAGTGTAATGGCTAAAAATGGAAGTTAATACTATTTAATTGTTCTCCAGACGTTGTAATTTCTTTAATTTTGAGAACAAAAAACATTCTAAAGGAAGAAAAGTATATTGGACTGTAGCACTAATAATTACAAATTGATTAGCAGCAGAAAAGTTATAGTAAGACACATTTTAGAAATTAAACGAACGAGTTTTAAGTTGCTGAATAATGACAACGTAAAAAACTTGAAGTGATTAAAACAAAACTCTTTGTGCAAGAAAATTTTTGATGTTTTCTCTTCCGAGATGAAAGGCAAGCTGTAGTGGAGTCTGCGTAACTAATCTGTTTGTAATGAATACATCAGCTTCCTTGGTAATGAGGAATTCCACCATATCAAGACGGTCTTCTTCTACTGCATAATGTAGAGGAGTGTATCCCTTTTGATTATGCCTGCAATTAACATCGGCTCCACTTTCCACGAGTAGCCTCACCATCTCCCAATTCACTCTTTCGTTTTGAAGAGCCAAGTCCAACGAAGTCTTTTCACAAACTTTCAAGTTTACGTCGGCTTGCTCCCGTATGAAGTACCTTACGTAATCCAGATGATCTGTTTTGACAGCTTTTTGTAGGGCAGTAAATTCGTTGTCGTCGTCTCTGTAGTCGACGGTGACGCCGTTTTCTATGAAGAGTTTCACAAGTTCCCAATTTTCAATTTCAACGGCCTTTCCGAAAGGTGAGTTTCCTCTAAGAATTTTCAACGTAACGTAATAGTTCTTCTTAAGTGCAAATTTACGGAAGCCTGCATGACTTTCTTCAATGGCGGAAGAAAATAGTGATGCACACGAGTTCTTCCCACTCTTGACTAGCAATTCGCATATGTAGGTGCGGGTTTCATTTCTGGCAATTTCAAGTATAAACAGGGACTCTATACTCAATGAAGTCCACAGTTTTGACACATCCATAGTGGTTGTTACGTTGCATTGTTTATTGACTAGGTATTGTGCCACGTCGAACTGATTTTCTTCAACTGCACAGATCAATGGAGCAAACACCCTGAGATTCTGCATGTAATTAACGTCAGCGTCTCTTTCCATGAGCAATCTCACTACCTGCCAGTTTATAAAATTTGTGTCAAGGGCGAAATCCAGTGAAGTCATGCCACTGGCTTTAATATTTACGTCGGCGCCCTTTTCTAAGAAATATTTTACGTATTCAAAATGATCTAATTCAATAGCGCATCGTAAAGCAGTATATTCAGTCTCTTTGTCTCTGTAATCAACATGGACACCGTTTTCTATAAACAACTCCATGACATTTAAATTCTTGTAATAAGCGGCCAATCCAAAGCATGATCTTCCTCTGAGATTCTTTACAGTAGCATCAGCTCCTTTATCGATCAGTAGTTTCATGACTTTTAGTTTGCTTCTGAAACCGAAAAGAATAAACATAGAAGATTGTTTTATTTTTTCAATATCAAATTATTAACATACTCTCTCGTACTCGTTAGCTCTTCCCCGGGCAAGCAACTCTTAAATAAATGACTTAAAGTCACATTCCCTTCAGAGTCTGCATCGTTCACATTTGCGCCAGCTTCGATTAACCAAGTAATTACTTTGACACTTCTTCCTTCAACGGCGTAGTGCAATGGGATGAATTTGTCTCCTGGATTCGCATTTACGGTACCAGAAATATTCGCAATCACCTTGACAGTGCTTAAATATCCACTGAAGGCAGCAACACATAATGGTGGACAACCAGATAATTGGATTTTCGTTTCTATCTCTGCTCTTTCTAAAACACTTAAGTTTTCTCTGAGGCTTAAGCTTTCCTCCAGTGTGTCAGAACCAGATTTACTAAAACAAAACAAAAATTTGTGTATAATAGTAAGAATCATACACACAAGTCTTTAACATCTTTATTTTGAATAAAACACCCTGTACAGGGTGGGCCAAATTTGACATTTTTAATAGGAAACATCTCTTTTTAGAAGAATTAGACAAAAACTGACCTCGGTGGCTGGAGCTCAAATTTGGCCCACCCTGTACATTACTATTTTCTTGAAAATGTCATCCAGTTCTAAATTATTTAAGTTATTTTATTATCTGAATTTATCATCAGCATTATGGCATTGCTCGTCCTATTCACGTATCATTTAAATTTTACTTGAATAAATAAGTGCTTACCAACTACAAACTTACAATTTTCTTTTCTTTCTCTCTTCCAGAAGTTTACTGAAAATTCGTTCGTTGTAAAACCGTTGCTTGAACCGTGGATCGCTTTTGTACGGACTGTCATTCACGATGAAAAATTTCAACGCATACACCAACTCAGCTTCATACTTTTCCCACAAAAATTCATTAATTTGAGCAGGATCATGCGTGGATTCTACCCCCAACAGGGATTTGATTTCTTCAAAGTCACCGAACGCATCACACACGAGCAGCAACCTCAAGCAATCGACGTGGCCACCTCGGGCTACGTATTCAATTCCTTTCCGAATGTCATCTTTATATACACCCAAAAAATAATTCCTTGCCAAATACATCATCACAACCGCTTTGCATCCCCAATAACAACCGGCGAAGAACGTTTGATTAAAAGATGCGACGTGCTCGTGCCAATGAGAACCGAAGAGATCCTTCTGTGACAGAAACAACTGCGAGTCTCCAAAGTACTCGCCGATTTCATTGGTAACCCTGCAAGCCACCTCGCAATCTTTAGATTGTAAAAATTTCTCATCGAGTCTACCGTGAAAGTGTTGGTTTTCAAAGTAGCCCATTGCCAAATGGAGGGGGGTTCTCTTTAGGCCATCGCACAAAACCAATTCGGTTTGCTGATCATGACAGTGCTTTCGCACTAACTCCAAGTTTCTATCAACGACAGCGGCATGCAAAGGATGTTTACGAGTGACTATTTTATTGAACCAAAATTGCACGACATCGCGACGCTTGAGGTATTCATATAGACTTTTAAAGGCCTTGTGGTCTGTGTTCGACGATAACCATCTTGCAGTTAAGTACTCGGCGAAAGTTCTGTGACTGAAAATGGGGGTGGAATCGTACACCGCACTGACCAAACCGAGGTGATTCTTGTACTCCTTGACTTCACCCAACAGTCGTTCTAATTCTGAATTACTCACGATATTGTTCTTTTCAAGAAAGCGCCTATTAACGGTCACAAGTAAAGATAAGAGTTGGTGTTTCTCTATTAACGTTTCGGGTTTCATGACTACTTCTTCGATGTGACTCCTTTGCATGTCGATGCCCAATTTCTCATAGAAAATTTCGCATTTGGTGGTTATGAAAATCCCGTACAGGTCAGTGACTCGCAGGTCGTTCCAATTTAAGTCCTTCCTGGATGAAACCGTTGACAGCATGTGCAGATGAAGAGGTATCTTCATGAAGTCCACGATTTCTCGAAGGAAATGTTCCGAAGTTGCTTTGTTAACCTTCCGAAGATAGTCTCTTATTTCATCCTCTGTGAGAGGCAGAAGCCTGATGGCCACAGTTTTAAAATTCGTTTCCAGGCACTCTACTAAATTGGGTCTTGTGAATACCCACGTGCATATCCCCAAGTCTTCTAATTTCCTGATTAATTTCAGCACGCCATCTTTGTATTTAGGCGAAATTTCATCGAACGCATCAATAAATACCATCATGGCATCATCTCTCTTTTTCAAGTAACCGAATAGGTCCTTGCTGAATTTATTGTCACATGCACCATCAGACTTTACAAATATGTATTGCAAGGGATCGTCCAGGATTTCTTGTAATCGCTTGTTGAGATCACCGTGCCATTCGTTTAAGTGGAGTTTCAGCACCCACTTGTTCGATGGGCAATATCGAATTAGAGACTCTAACACCGTTGACTTTCCCATGCCAGGCTCTGCGCTGATGATATTAATTGTACTTTTAAAATACTGCAGAAGGTTTTCTTCCACTAAACTTCCCTCTTCGTCTTCAGGAAAATAATTGTACTCTGAAATACAATTATGTTCAAAATTCATTAAGTTTCGTGATCCTCTCCACTCCAGCAAATCACCAATTTTGTTTAAATAATGAACACTCTTCACGTTAGTAATTACTTTCTTCAACGTTTTCGCCTGCTTATCAACGTCGCCGCCTTCGTTTGAAATTAAAATCGTACAATTTTTTGGGGCGCCCAGAAAATATTCGGGCAAATTTTGTCCGTTCCTCACATCAATGACTTCTGTCTGGCGTTGCAGGCGATCTAACGAATTGCAGCTTTCAGAAACGCTCACTACGAAGATGCAATTCAAGCATTTCCATAAAGTATCCCACGGCAAGTATATCTTGACGAATTTTCTCTTAATGTAATTTTCACATTTAAGTTCCAGTCTTTCGCCAACTTGGATGACCCCTCCCATGTGATTAAGCAAAAATTCCGGCTGTAAAGTTTGGCAAAATTCTGAATCCACAATATCACACAATTCAGTCTCATTTCTGCCCTGCAAAGCCACTTTGATGTGTCGTGACACCATCAATTTTTGCTTGGGACTGTTTAAATCGGTGACCATCTGAAATACTCGAAGCCGCTCTTCGAAATCCTCTACCGGGGGCAACATCAATTCCAATAATTTTCTTTGTATTTGCCGCTTAACTAACAACAGACTGCCTTGGAAGTAATCCCGGATGTAATCGATGAATTTTCTGACAACTTTCGATTTAAACTTGCCCAACGACTGTTCGATTCTTGAAGTAATCGCTGCTTTCACTTCCTTACAATTCAATTGGCCGCCGTAGAATCTAAATCGTTGGAAGAATTCGGAATATTCTGAGCATTTAGATGAGTATTCTTCATAAGGTTTCCGAGCAGATTGATATTCGCCACGAAAGTAATCCGACATCTCCTCCAGCACATCAGAGTCAACTTCCTTAAATAATTCTTTTACCAATTCACGTACCCTAATTAAGATACTATCAAAACTCATCTCATCCTTCTGAATTTCGATTTTTAATTTATCTTTAAAGCTGTTGCATATTTTCTTTACTCTGCTTGCTTCAGATTTTTCGAATTTCTCTTGGATTTTCTTTATTCTATCTTCAAAGCCTTTTTGATAACCAGTAAGCGAACGCGAATTTAAAAATTCAGCAAACCTGGGACGTTCTGTGTGCATTTGAAAAATTTGATATCCTTTTGATGTTGTATCTATGAAATCAGTGTCTGAACAAGGAAGGGCCTCGCAAGAAAGGGATTCGCGTTCATTTAGAATTATCTTGTTCGTGTCTTTGGAGTAAACTGCGTTCGTAAACAAACAGGGAACGACATCTTTAAGTTCCACGCCCTTTAACAAATCATCCAGTTCACCATTAGAAATTCTTTCTTTTACATCTTTGTAGTAACTGTCTTTGTACTTTTCCAGAGAAAAGTCGCCTTTTATTTTATTAATAAAATCGACGGACCCATGTATTTTCTTCTTGTGTTTTAATTGTAAGAGGTATAAGACGGTTGCTCCGTTTTTATATTGCACTCTGATTACTATGTCGTCAAAGGCCCCGTAATTGTCGACATTAGACGCCATTTGAATATCACATACAGCATCGTCAAGGGCGAGTTTTACTGCATAAAATGCGGAAAGGTAGAGTTCGTAATCGCCGCCTTCGTTATCTGTGCCGCAGCGTCTTCTGTACTCCTAAAAGAATGACAAATTTCAAAGCCTTTTCTTTTTAGGGCCATCACTTACCAAATCGTGATCACATTCTGTGATTGACTCAGCCATCCTCTTCGAAAACGTTAATACAATTGCACAACTAGCACTAAAGCGTCATTTATTTAATGTTGTCGGTAAAAAAAATCAGTAATCAGTAGTTAAATGACAGCAATAAAATAATTCAGCTTTAAACAATATTCATAACAATAAAGCACATTCTTTATCGAACAATTTAACGATTGGCAAGTGTTTGTGGCATCTATTGAATGTTCTCGGAAAAACTCTCAAGATAAGATAAAACTCATTTCCAATACCTTCAGGTCTTTCTTTTGCAAACATTTCGGATAAAACGGTCCATTTTGATAAGGAAAAAATATTGCATCAGATAAATAAATTAAAAATAGCACAGCTCGAAAACTCTGAACTACAACGTCCTTCATCCCACCTTCCTAAACTTGGATCTCTCTTCTTCTTAGGCCCGATTGTACAATCATGGTTTCACTTTAAATTTCGCTTTATTCCTATAGCATCAATAATTGTAAAGACAATTGTTTCCATAGAAATAAAACGAAGTTCAAAGTTAAACCATGATTGTACAATCGGACCTTAGTCCATTTGGTCCTTGATTTAATCACTCATGATTTAACTTTCATTTAAAATGCAAACTTCTGGTTATCACTGGTTGATAAGAACTGAACGTAAAACCATTCATTCATCCAAAAGTTTCTTGTGAAGATGTTATAAATTGCCTTAAAGAAAAAGGATTTGATGGAGTAAGGTGTGAACCTATTATGTCTAAACATCCAGATGAGTATGCATCCTTCAAAGTCTCTATACAAGTGGATAGGATGAATGAGTTCAAGAAACCTTGCAATTGGCCTCAAGAAGTTTTGCATAAACAATTTTTTTTTATCGTCTAATGAAGAAGCAAAGAGAGAAATAGTCGATAAATCATTGCTAGGATCCCTATTAAAAACTAGATCCAATGCACAATTTACCTATGAAATATAATACAGGTACAATGAACAACCTTATAATATTGCAACAAATCAAAATATTCAATGCCTTGGAACAAGTCTGGACAATAATTTGGAAGTAGCTGTCAACAGTGACTCTGTGCTTAACTGACCGTTGGCTCACAGAGGACCACATTTCTATTAGCAAGTTTAAATGTGTGTGTACGTACAGTTGAGGACTTAGAAGTTGTAGGAAGGTCAGCTCAGGAATAGTCAGCGGTAGAGGTGAAAATTGGGAAAACCAATGAAGAGTTCTATAGGGACCGTCACTTTTTTTTTTATACAAAAATATGACCCTCTAAAACAGGCATTAGATACCCAAAATATAAAATTTACTCACCCAGAGGAAACACTGTGTAACACTGGAACAATATCTATAATCCAGTATATTCTCACTGTATCTCGATCTTGCACAAACGAAAAATATTCTTTCTATGCAGTTCCATGAAATCCATCCTAATCTGCGTTCACCGTATGAAATCAAGTCCGCTTATCCATTCCTAAGATTCAAAATAAAAGAATATATTCAAACAATCGTAGTATTTTAATTAAAAAAATCGACTCACCTGCAAGCAAAGAAAAAGAATCGACTGCTTGGGAGTATCCATCCATTTATCTTTATCATCAGAAGTGGTAAAAGACTTTCATCAAATTCATTCAAATTAGATTTTATTTGTAGGTGGACTTAATGAATTCCCTAAATAAACTTTAAAATGTACAGGATGTGATCGGAAAAGAAAAACACCTTCGTACGAAAATTAAATCTTCTTTTCCTTCTAGTAAAATATACAAATATAGAGGCATTTTTCTCTTTCTTACGAAACAAAATGATTACATAAATAACAGGAAGTGAGAGACATGTGACGACATATTAAAAACAGCGGAGAAGAAAATTTCTCCAACTCGTGAAACTCCGAAGCGCATCACATCGCTACAAACTACGATATAGTCTTTCAGAAAATTATAGTTACAAATTAAAAGAAAAATAAGCGCAGCATCGAAGTTCATCTCGTAACAGGTAAAACGGTCAACAAAGCGACGTGTGATGTGTCGCGCTCACACGCAACAAGGCACTAAAGTTCCTCGAAAAAGGCGACCCGGGACTTCGTCGAACCGGATTTGCTTTTTTTGAGTGTCGAGTACTTATTCTCTCCGAGTTTTACTTGTTCTTCGTGCAGCTGGTCCAGCTCCGATTGTTTCTCGCCGACTTTCAACACCGCGATCTCAGAACGCAGCTCCCTCAGTTGATTCTGCAAGTGCTTGGATTTTTGCAAGTATTCCACCCTGAAAGTTCAAAGTGATTCACAAGTCAATCATTTCCACGAGGACTGGACTGACCTTTCTTTTTCTATCTCCAGCGATAACTGATCGGTTTCAGCGTTTAAGATGAGATCGTACGCGGTTATATTTAAATCATTCGGGTCCCCGCAGTCTAAAACGTGCAAGTCCGACTGCAGGGAAGGACTCAGAGGTCCAGTGTACAAACTGCTTACAGACTGGAAAAAATACTTTGATTGGGATGAAAGAAAAATTAAGTAACTAACCGATATGGGGCTCGGTGGGATCGAACTCGTGTATCTGTTTCGGCTAAGAAAGTCTAGCAATTTTTCTTTGGCTAATTTTTCAGCGGCTCTCGCTCTCAGTAACTCTTCTTTCAACTTGTTGGCTTCCGCCGCCCTCCTTTCGGATTCCTCCACCAGGCGAGCCGTCAGTAACTCTGCTTCCCTCGTCTTTCGTTCCAAACTAACTTTCTCCTCCTCAGATCTCATTGCGTTCAATCGCATTTTTGTGATTTCTTGCTCTGCCTTCGTCGCCTTCTGAGTTAGAAGCATCGCTTCCTCTTCCGCGACTCTACTTTTCTCCGCAAGCAAATCTGCACTTTCCTCGGAGCGCCTCTACAATAAATGTAATGAGGAAGTCGAATAATATTTGTACGTAGAATGACTTACGAGAGCATCGTTGGCAAGCCTGATTTCTTCTTGGTACTGCAATAACCTCTGTTCCATGTTGGCCCTTTCACGCTCCGCTTCCTCCCTCAACTGTTTCTCCCTCGCCAACCTGTTACGTTGCACCTGTCGTCTTTGTTTCTCTTCTTTGGCGGCCGCTTTCATTTGTTGCAGTTCCATCGAATCGGGTTTCCTTCGCCTCATGAAAAGATCATGATTGCCAATACATAAATCTAAAATCTAAGCCAAAAACATTCATAATTTAGACATTTTCGGAAAACTACTGCATTTTTCTTTTTTGTTTAATAATCGATAACACTCACCAGTTTGTTCATGCGAACTTTTTGGCTGAAGAACACGAAATTCGGCGAATTCTTATCGACGGGTTTAATAATGAATTTCTTATCGTCGAAACTGATGTGCCTGATTTCCGACCACGTGAAGGTCGTCTTTGGCTGAAGCTTGTTTTCCTTCTCGTAAATATTCAGGCCGAGCGCCGTCACCCCCAACCATAACTCAGTTTCTTTCTTGTTGGTGATGGGGAAATAATTGACACCGTACATGTCCAAGTCCTGAGCGATTTTCAGATATTCCATTTCAGCCTCATCTCGACTCATACCTCGATGGTCCGCATACCAAACTCGTATGCGTTCCTCCCACATGTCGAGGGTCATTTGGTATTGGTCGATGACTCTTTGGGGCAAGAGATCTTCACTCGCTAACATTCCCGGCTTATACGTGTCTTCGTCAAAGTCGCCAAACTGAAACGTCTGATGATTATAAATTATAAACATTAAAGCTATAAGACGTACCTTAGCTTGCACTGCGTAACTAGCAAGTAAAACGGACGCTTCCGGTGGACAGTAAATGTCCATGCATAGAATGGCCTGCTTGACTTGTAGAAAAAATAAATGTTGCGTGACTTCCTGCACTAATTCTTCCGCCACCTCTTCTGGATAAAACTTGCCTAAAAACATGAATGACGCGGTGCTGTGTTGGTCCTTATGTATACTCTGGTCATGCACTGAAATGAAAAAAAACAAAAATTCAGACTTTTCATAAAGCACAGTCGATAAATACCTTTTTTGTCTAGCTTAAGCCATGATATGAACCCCTTGGAATCCTCGTACTGTAACCCGAAGTACCAAGTTTCTCTCAAGCCGATCGTTCGACAGACCAAATCGAACAAGTCTCTTCCAGTCGCTCTCCACTTCAAACAAACAAAGAAGGGGGCGTTCAAGCTTAATCGTAAACGCGAGAGACGCATATGCAACATTTTTTTGTAAACATAGATACCTCCAAGTTGAACTCCAGCTCCGCGTCCAGCGTACACACTTTCACCGGGAAGCTCTTCGACGACTTCTTTTTCCTGAACGGCGGCATGTTGTCTAGCATTCTAACATCGGGATAGCACCGCAGTTACCTCGGATTCATCGTTAAACAAAGGTGTTTTGAAAGGTTTGTCAAAACATTGACAGAAACTGATGAGATAATCTGGTGGGTTCAGAGGGACGTCAAGTGCCGCCGGAATTTAAGTTGGTATTCATCCTCCGCGGCGACATCTATTAAATCATTCATTAACTAAAGCAAGTTGTTTTGTTAAAAGTTTTTTTTAGCTAAAATTTGAATTAATTGGTTTATGTCGCGATGATTTAGTAAAATTGATGATTTTTAAAAGAGTTACGAAGGTTTTACGGACGTAAAAATGACATAACGCATGCAACTTCCTCTACGTCATTAGCACAAGCCGGGTTTCAATTAAACGCGTTATTTTTCTTAATTTACTTGTATTTTTTGCTGTAATTAAATAATACAATCGTCTTTTGGGTCTTACTAACTTCTATGGAAAAGAATGATGAAGCGTAGGCAACTTTTATCGTCGGAACGTCGGGTATACTACTTTGAGTTTATAAGACGAAATGCGGGAGTACAATCACGTACAATACACAATTACCTTGAATTCGTATTCGTAGTTTGCACTGGCGCGGCGGCGCCTTAAAAGATTTGTCGAGATTCTGGCAAGAAAAAGGAAAAATTCTATAAATTCTCTGCAGAAATTAAACAAACAATTCAAACGGTTACAAACAACCACACAGACAACAATCACTTTAACAGGCAGCGACCTCTACAATTTACTATTATTAGTTGTGACATCTGTGATGATATTAATTAACAATTAATTGGTTTAATACCTAATTATCGTGGGTTGGGTACTGTGCTCAACGTCATTGCTATTAAGGCTCGTTCACAATTATTTTAATTTGGCTCTAATTTCAATTTATAGCGTTTTCGATTGAAGATGCAGGTACACTGAGTGCAACCAGTGCAGATGAATCGAAAACGCTATTAAATACAAGATGTTTATTGTTTACACACAGAATAATTAGATGATGACCATGCTCGCCTTCGAGTCCATTGAAGAAAGTAAAATTTCCATTATTATTAAAAAAAATGCGTAATAATAATTAACATTAATTTTGCAACTGGTTCAAACAATTTGCGATTAAAAAGAAAGCGTGCGAAATTGGTATTTACAATCGCGCTATAATTGGCTAACACACTAATTTAATAACGCGCTCAACAACAGCTTCACACTTGAATTAAGCCTTAATTAAAAAGAAAGGAAGGCGCATAATAATTTCAAATTATTTTTCGCATTAAAAAAATAAAATAAAATAACGGATCCGTTCGGCAAAATTCGGCCGATCCAATCGAACAAGGCAATCGCGGCGATGTCTCCGAGACGTCATCTAATAAATTAACTGCGCGCTTGAATAAATTGCAAATCAATACAGCGGGAGTCAAAAATGTTATGTCACCTGCGTTCCGCCAAAAACGCCGGCTATTTCGGAATACTTACGTAATGAGGAGTCTCCTTCACGCGACATTCCCGTCGACTACGCACTTGGTCTACTGCGTCGGGTCTGTCAAAGAATTCAAGATGGCTGCCGCCACCTTGACGTTCTGACGGTTCGCGAAACACCTTTTTTTAAATTATTTTCCTCGTTCTTTTTCAGTAACTTTCGCAAAAACTCAAGCAACCAAGAACCGGCGCCCGTCAACGCACGCACGCAACAAACCCCCAAGGAATTCGAAGGTGGAGACGGCGCACTGAAAAAAAAAAAAAGACAAAAATGGATGTACGTGTTTATTTTCTCGATTTATTTAGGAACGTCAGCTTATGAGGAGACCATCCCGATGGGGAACAGTCAATTATGATGTAATGCGCGGGCAAATCATGCGTGGATAAATTAATCTCCGTCTATTATTATTAAGAAGAGAAGAAGCGCCTCTCCTACGCCTCTCGCCGTACACGCACGTTATCTGTGATCTTCAAATATTTTACATAGTTTAAGGGAAGAAAGAAAAAGACGCGTATTAATAGATAGTAATTAGAAGAAAAAGGGATTGCGGGTTAAATTTAGAACGGAAGACTCAACAAAGCAGAGTTACCATGGAAGCTATGCAGTACGAATTGGCTAGAAATATGACTCTGCTGTTTTTCTTCGAGAGACTGCTCGACAAGGGTGAGCCCCGCACTCTACACGACCTCAGCTGTCAGTTCGGATCGAAGGGGTTCACTAAAGAAATGAGGCAGATCGCCGGGGGTTCACAAAGCGGGCTCAAGAAGTTTCTATCTCAGTATCCTTCATTGTTCGCAATAGAAGGAGACTATGTGAACGTCAACATGTTTCATTCTGATAGAGACAACAGGAATAGCAGCGGTAAATCTACATTACACATAATCTGTATTTAACCTTAAGTTTGAATCGTTTATAGGCCATAAAGATTACACTGCCCAAGCTGTCGAGTACTTCCAAGAAAAGCTGGCCCAGTACGGTGAAGGCACTGAAGTGCCGATCAGAAGTCTTCTGGGTCATCGTTCTCAAGCGAGCCCCGAAGTCCGTCACGTTTCCGGCCAGCACTTCCACGAATTCCGGGATTTCCTGGGCAAGCATCCAGATTCTTTCACGGTCGATGACGAAAAAGAAACCGTCATACTAAAGAACTACAGCAACGTCAAGTCCCACTCGCAAGAACTCCACTTCAACTTAAACGTCCAGATCGACCCCGAAGTGACGCAATCGCTCCTGGACTTTCTCGCACAATGCATCGAGGTGAAAGGCCCCATTTTAGTCGAGCAATTATTCCAAATTGTCAGCTGCAATCTTCCGGAAGCCATGTGGTCCAACCTCTTCAACACTCCTGCTCACTTAACCAGTTTTTTGAGGCTCTTCTCCGATAGTTTCCACATTCAATCAAACTTGGTTACGTTATTGCAACACCCGAAAGTTCACATCAACATCCCCAACTTGAACCAGCAAGCCCTCAACAACGACAGAGAGAAAGTTGTGAGCCCCACCAGCAGAGGCAGCACGAAAATCCCAGAGAATGAAAGAGTCGGGTCCCCTCAGAACCTGAAGGGTAGCTTGAATGACCGCTTAAGGCAACCAAAAATCCAGCAAAAAATAACCGATAATCAAGTGAAGTGCAAGAGCCCAGAACCGAGTTTATCACCAACACACCTCAACAATAATTCAATGGAAAAAACGAAGTCTTTCGGTGGGGGTAAATTGCAGAAACAAAATTCGGAATCGGAAGATCAATCCGTCGTCGTTAATAACAACGTGGAGAAGCAAGTGAGGAATACAGCAAACAACAACCAAACGCTCAAGCAACGAATAAACAGCCTAGTGTTGAAGACCCTGCAGGAAAATACGGGTCGTGACCGTCAGAATATGATGAACCAAAACCAGACGTACATGGAGTCCTGGAAGGTCACCCTCCTGCAAAATACGAAGGTGATTTGTAGCACGAGGGAATGCCAAATGGTCATCGACCAAATTATGAATAGGCGGAATAAAATCAGGCAGAATTTCTGCGATTTAAAATCGGAAGAACTGTGGCCCTTCGTCGAAGACAAAGTCGTGGTGGGTTTCGACTGCGAGGGGATCAATCTCGGAGTTAAAGGCCAGCTCACCTTAATGCAGATTGCAACCATGTCCGGATCTGCTTACGTTTTCGATTTAATTTCCTGCCCGGGGATGATCGACGCAGGCTTGAAGACAATTCTAGAAAACCCCGACGTCGTTAAAGTAATAACACACGCAGAGAAGGCGTGCGCAAGCTAATTTATTTTCTTCGTCTTTCAGATCATCCACGATTGCAGAAATGACTCAGTGAATCTCTTTCGCCAGTTCAACATAACCTTGCAGAGCGTGTTCGATACTCAAGCGGCTCATGCAGTCTTGACCTTCCAAGACACCGGCAGGCCGGTGTATAAGGCCAAGAGTGTCGCGTTGAATGCCCTCTGCGAGTGCTATGGTGCACCCGTGAATCCCATGAAGGAGCAGCTCAAGAATATTTACCGTCGTGATCAGAAGTATTGGTCTAGGCGCCCCCTCAGTCGGGATATGATCCTCTACGCATCCGCCGACGTTTTAAGTTTGATACACGATAAATTGTATTATCCGATGACGAAAGCGATTCAGACTAAGAATAGGAGTTTGATGATGGAACTTTGCGAAGAACAGGTGAGGATTTAAGCTCTTCATAAATCATCAAGGGCAAAAGTACCTCAATTGTTTGAATGTGCTTTCCATTTTTGCTTGTCCACTGACAGTTTCTTCAGTTAAGGCCCAGTTGTACAACGCCAGTTTAAATTTAAACTAAAGCTTAAACCTTTAACAACGATTATTTCAACAATATTGTTGTTAAGGGTTTAAGCTTTGGCTCAAAGTTAAGCTGTAATTCATTACTGTTGCTGTTCATTACATAATTTTTTTTTATTATAGATATACATGCATATATCACCTGACGAAGTCAAACTCAAGAAGAGACAGAGGAAGACGGAAACGGAAGTGGCGGAACTGCGTGTCAAGTTGGCTCAACCTGCTAGGAGTATAGTGCTGAGTAATCGGGAAGTTCGGTTATTAAGGTAGGCCACTTTTTTAATTAAAAAGTTTTAAAAAAATAAAAATCTTGTGTTGGTTGAATTAGCACAGTGGTTCCTAAAGTGGGGGTCACGAGAGGATTTCCGAAATGAAACAGAAACGCATTTACTTCGGTTTGGAAAGACCGGCCCTAAGCCTTCCTCAAACCTAACAATACTTTTTGCTATTATTCATTTCCTCTCTTGCTTTCATGTAACTCATCCGTTCTAAAATATTTGCTTTTCATGTATTTAGATACATAGAACTGACAGAAGAAGAAAAAGAAAAATTAAAGTCATCGGCCAAGGTGGCCAAAAAACTGGAAAAATTGGAAAACATGGGCCAAGAAAAGGAGTTCAGCACAGACGAGGAAGACAACGATTACCCGAGCATGGACAGCGATGTGACTTCCCCCCGCAACTCCGAACCGACCAGCCTAACGGAAAGCATGCAGCTGGTGGACTCGATTTTAAGCGATAACAAAATCGACAGGCTACACAAGCTCGATAAACTGGAGGCAATCTTGAGCGTAGCCGCTTTGTTACCAACCGACAACCCCGACGGATCCCTCGAGATAATCAGTAACAAGTGCAGCTGTAATTGTCACTCTGCGAGGGCCACGCTCAACCGAGGACTGAACGACGGTAGGATAATCGCACCTAGTGTTAATTATAAGTCGCAATCATCCCCTGAAGATGATTACACTATGGAGATTATCAGTGAGAATCACAGGAATATAGACACGCAAACGTTGAGTACGGGAGACATCGTAGTCACGAGAATTTTTTTTAGTGAAGAATCGCAACCCTAATAAATTTTTCACCAATAGGAGGAGGTGCCTTAAGTAAAAACTTTCCCGCAATAAATTTTTTCACAAAGAGAGGCCTTAGCGTAATAATTTTTCCAAGCACAATAAAATTATTCTATTGTAACTTGACAGGTTAATTAACAGTTGTTAAAGGTGAGCGTTTAATTCTCCAGAGTTACCCTAGTCTTATTATACCTTTCTATTTTGACTTGGAACAGGATGATTTTGACGAATAGGAGAGGAACGTCGCGTCGCGTCATTTAACTAACATGCTCAAGTAGGTACTTCTTAGGTAAATAAATTGGCACATGGGTTATTATCTGAGCCTGGAAATCGAGCTCGCTAATCGAATTCGATGACAAAAAGAATGTCATGGTGCTTTTTACTACTTACAATAATAGATTGTATATGAAATGTCCATTGTTATAAATAATTAATTGAAAAATAGTCATATTTATTACAATTTTAAAACGCTGTGCGCAGGTGTTTCACTTATATATTGTTTTAATTAATTGACTAATTAGATTATAATGAACATAATAAACTCTTTATGTTATTGTAACTAATAAGGGGGCTCTTGTGATATCGCATAAATGAAAAGGGAAAAAAATGTTATTAATTACTTAACGAAACACACTGCGTACTGCGGTCTTTTATTTATTTAGTATTACCTAGTAACATTTTAAAATGTTTGTTGGTATCAGGTGTGTAGGTACTTCATTCGATATTTGTTTGTTTTTAGTCTCGATTAAAGTTTCTCAAGCTGATTTCTGTTCTAATACGCCATATGAGAACGTACTTTTTTTTATTATATACAAAAAAAAACTGAGAGGAAAGGGGGAATTCCCCCCGGGCCTGATATTTGTATATATTGAAGTTTTTTTTTGTAGATTTTTTAATAGTTAATTGCAATTGTTTAACGAACGTGCACGTCTGTTTGAGCCGACAAAAAAAAATGTGATGCACCATAAGTGAATAGGGCTGATGAAACAAGATGTTTTATAATAGTTATTGATACTTTTGTTTTAAAAGACAACAGATGACTGATGCCGCCGCTGCCGCCGCATCATTTTTAACTAATTTTCTTGTGGCTTAAACTCTCGTTTAAGTTCACTAAGATTTTATTTTATTTATTTCGAGCAATATTTATGTATTTCTAACATACATTCATTGTTTGCTGGTATTTGGATATTATGATTAACTCATTTATTAATAAATATGTTCCCGAAAAAAGTATATGTTTTTTTTTTATTTCGCTTCCTAATTTTAACAGCATTTATCGAAAAGTGAATTTCAATTGAATTTCAAAAGCGTTCCCGCCAAAATTATTCACACCAGCGACATCTTTGTACAATGTCTCCATAGAGTAGCACCCTCTATGATGATAAATCATAACAATCAAATTAAAAAACAATCGTCTTTCGTTTCTTAAATATAAAACACAATCGACTTTCGTTCATTTCGTTTTTTCAATAAATTGACGGTTCGAAACACGAAGGTTGTGACTTATGACATATGGAATTACTTTTTTTTGCATTTGCATATCATGTATTGTTTTCAGGCTGCAAATGTTTAGAACCGATCCTGGACTATCCCACTGAAACACATTAAATTTGGAAAAGTTGTTTTATTTAGACATGACTAATTTCATTTTCAAGATTTTTCTTACAATTTTAACCTGTGCGATTGGTTAAGTAAATCATTACGATTCGAACCCTTAGCGGCAATATCAGTTGGGAAACGATAGCAGTTGTTTCCACTCCAGGTTAATAAGGGCGAGGTTAGCATGCAAGAGTAACGATTTTGACGACCACCGGTGTACATACCTCCGACCACTAATCTAGGTAGACTGGGCAAGCGAGCTAACAAGTTCACAGGAGTGAAAGGGGATCTGTTTACTAAGACTACTTTAGTGATTGGTTACTTTCAAATTGCAGTCGATAATTTTCGGCGGATGTCGTGTAACGCAACAAAAAGCATAGGCGTAGATACTATTTCTATTGTGTGTTTCTGTATTTAATGAATTAATTCAATATAATTAACTGATTGAAACAATTTAATAATTCTATTTCATAGTGAGTAATCTATTATTATTTCAATTAACAAATATATTTTTTGTAATATTCGATTTTTATCTCCATTTAATGAACGCCGCCTATGTGCACTAGGGACGAGTAAACAGTACCCCACCTTTCCCTTCCAACGCAAAATCTGTTGATGTTGCTTTCAAACAAACCGTCCTATATATTTTGCAATGTCATTACCAGTCTATCTTGATTAGCCGTCGATGGTACATACACATTTCGAGTGTACCGCCATCTATACCGGACATAATTAATTGCTCAACATTTTTCCACACGAATTAAATTTTGAAAGAAGTCTTATTTACGCATTGTATGTTCATCATTTGTAAATTAATTTTGCCAAAATCGAAGCACTTCGTCAGCTCATAGATAAAACGCGTCGCTCGGTTCAATTGCCAAGCATTTCCGCGATAGATTTCAATTGCTTGATCAGATGAACATTATAAGTTATATCACGCATATCTAGCAGTTATAAATAAATAATATACACAAAAACTCACCGGGATGTTTCTCCTTTACTTCTCTTGAGATTTTCGCGGCACAAAGAACTTTCAAAGTTTGAATTTCTCGATCACCTACACACGGGCACGCACAACACTTGACACTTGATCTTCTGCTTTTTTAACTTAAGTAATTAACGTTGCAACTGTAGCTGAAGATTCATTTCGACTGCTACAAAGATTTTAAACCCAACCCAACAAATTCTTCGTAAATTCATTGTTTATGTATTAATATATATAACATATATAAGCAATGGTAAATTCATCATAAAATTTGTTCACGCCGAGAAAGACGTCGCTCGCTAGATGGCAGCACCAATTACCGCTTCACTTGACCGCTTCAGTTTCAGGAACATAATTACGCGAAAATTTTAACAGTATTATATTACAAAACGCATTTTCTAAAACTCAAAAAGGTTAAAGTATATTGCATTTTATAAAACAAACGCTTCGAAATTAACATCGATTCTAAAACAACGCTCAACGATTGGCAACAATGGTCGCCGATTATTTGAGGTTATGTACCGCGTAAACAATCAAACAACAATAAACTGCAAGTTAATTCTTGGCAGAATTTGAATAAAACCGACTTGTCCAGCGGATTATGGAGTACAAAATCAATAGAATCAATGAAGAAATCGAGGAGGTTGAGTTCATCGACGCAACCGAGGCGTTAAGCGAATCTAACCTGCAAATCCTGCAGGAAGACGAGGACGATATCTACAGTAAATTCCGCGGTAACGCGATCCAAATTAAGAGAATAACCGCCGGAAATGCTTGTGAGGACGATGACGCTCAGAACGAGCTCGGTTATGACCTCCCCCCGAATAGGTTCCTCGTGTCCTGCAAGGAAGGCGTCACAGAAAACTGCAATCAGTGCAACAATGGGGCAATCCAGATGAACCACCTGAAGGAACTGGACGTTTTCATAGTGCGAAGCCAAGAGCACACGTGCGGCTTGTGCAAGCAGACTTTTATTACCGAAAGTGACTTGGAACGGCACACTTGTTATAATCTACCGAAGAATTTTAGGCATTTGCAGATCAACAGGTTTTCCATGCACAATCCGTTCATGAGGAACTCAGACGTCTTTATGAACAACGTGAACATCCACCTGGATTGCATTCGTAGTGCTTACCAGAAGAAGAAATTCCAAAGGAAATTCGCATGTGACAGCTGCGATTTTGAAAGCGACCACCTCTGGAACTACAAGAGGCACATAATGAAGCACGGGAGCGAATTGCCGTTTAAGTGCGCGTTCTGCAAGTACTCCACCAGCATCAAGGCTAACTTGGATATGCACACGGTACGCAATCATACGAAAGAGAAACTGTATAAGTGTAACATGTGCTCGTACAAGAATGCTGTGGCCGGTAGGATGAAGGAACATAAGTATTTGAAGCACAACGAGTGGTCAGATGATGTGACGATAAGAGATAAAAAGTTCAAGTGTTTTCAGTGCTCGTACCAGTCAGATTACCCGGGGAATTTAAAACGTCATGAAAGTACTTGCCGGCTAAAGGCTCCTAATAAACTGAGCTGAGAAGTTCGCATGTTGAATATGTTTCAGAAAAGGTTGTTTTATACAGGGTGGGCTTTGAAAAACATGCCTGTCGCTGTTTCTAGGTACAGAAGGAAAACAAGTAATGAGATTTGAAGTCACCATTATTCACAAGACCGTATCTTTCATGAAATGCTTGGTAAATTTGCCTCGTGGAAAGATGGGGTATGTGCCTTAAACATGCCCATCTGTCAAACCAATAGTATAATAATAACATGTAATGTTGGCTGTTTTTTCATGGCCCACCTGTTTAAAGAAAAAATAACATTCAGGTATTATGTTATTATGTAAAATAAAATCGTGCATGTATGATACAGACAGCGCCCTCTGTTGAGAACTAGACTTATTTCAAGATTGATTTAGTCCTCAATAGGGTGCACTATCTACAGAGATTAATTGATTAATTAAAGATTAATAAATTGTTCGTTTATACAAATAAAGAAAATGAAACGCTATTATGTAAAGTAAAAACAAATTTAAAGAAAATAACAATAAATACTCAAATCAAATTATGAAAACATAAGTAATTTAATTCTTAATACTCATAGAAAAAAAATTAAATTTCATTTGTTTGATAAGATTGATAATATTTCGGAAATATTTCAGATGCAAACCTTCAATCAATTTTCTACAGTCTACACTATTCACTTGTTTTAGATTACACAGGAAAATCACAAATAATTTCAACCCACGTGACCCTGCCGTATAGGCAACACATTGTACTCTGTTGGTAACAATGCAGTGCTGGGCTACGTTCACAATCATTGGAGAGCGTCTTGGGCATGTAATCGCGTCTTTCTCACTCATGATTTGTAACATATTTTGCGTCTCGCTCATTCGCTTCAAAACGTCCTTTGTTGGTAAGTCGCAAAACCGAACTCGAACCTAAAAACAAGACACGACCGACTCTAACATTTTAACGTCCTAGTCTCTGGCCGTTTATTTAATAATTTAATAACTGCGTCATTCAGCGCAGAGACTTTTGAATCGATGTTATCCGACTCGCAGGACCAAATTCACAGTTTCCTTTTGTGCACACTGAAAAGTCGCCTTCTGCTTTCTTTACGAGTATCCTTTTGTATAAGCGACGCGTCGCGTCGCGTCGTTTTAGTTTCTCAGTAAAATACAAGACCGAAGATGAGTAAAAACAAAACACGATCGAGGATTATGTATAAGTACTCGTTTTCCTCGCCTTCGGCTGCGTGATTAAACGCTTAAGATGTAGAGACTTTTTAATCAACTCTGTCCGGCTCGAAGGACCAAATTAATAGATTATGTTTCATTTTCTTTCTATTTACACTAAATTTTCTTTTTCAGTAATTATCTGCATCCCATTCATAGAGATGCCGTTTTAATTTCTCCATGAAATACAAAACCGAAGTTCAGTAAAAATAAAATACGATCGCGGATTATGTATGAGTAGTCGTTGTCGTCGCCTTCGATCATTTTATTTGACAGCTGCGCGATTGAACGCTCGAGATGTAGACACTTTTGAATCAATTATATCCGGCTAGAAGGACCAAATTAAAGGATTCTCTTTCATTTTCTTTTTATTTACACTGAGTTTTCTTTTTCAGTGGTTTTCTACATCTCATTCATAGAGATCCCGTTTTAATTTCTCCATAAAATACAAAATCGAAGTTAAGTAAAAACAAAACACGATCGAGGATTATGAATGAGTAATCGTTGTCGTCGCCTTCGATCATTTTATTTGACAGCTGCGTGATTGAACGCTTAAGATGAAGAAACTTTTGAATCAATTTTATCCGGCTTGAAGGACCAAATTAATGGATTCTGTTTCATTTTCTTCTTATTTACACTGAATTTTCTTTAAACACAATAGAACAGCTACAGCCATGAAAGTCAATGGCAAATACAGGCCAATTTGAACATCACTTTTCTCAGTGTTGCCACTTCCAGAAAACAAAACCTAATTCAAATTGGTCCGGTGGGTTGAAGTATTTTATGATTTGCCTGTATAACACGATAAGTGTTTAGAATGAAACTGACTTTCTGGTAGCACAATTATTGATAATCATTTTCTGTTTTATCGACTTTTGTGTGTTACAATAATTGAGGTTACGTCTATTTAAAGAGAACAACATTCTTACCTGCATGAGTTGCTACAGAAACAAATTCTGAAAAATGTTTGGCATCGAATTTAAAATATTCATAATTGAAGTGTATTTTCGTAACGGAGAAAATTGGAAATTGTATTAAACATAACCTCAAAATATTAAATGTCAAATTCTGATCGAAGATAATAAGAATAAGCACTGCTACCAATACAACTTTTTTTTAAGTCGGTTTCATAGCAACCGAGATAACTTTTTTTTCAATCATACTATAGTATTTAAATTAATTAATTAAACGCCAAATTTATAGCATTTTTTCTTTTGATGCAAGATAAGCGAAATTTATTAAAACAAGCCGAATTTTCATTCAGGGATGATCACCTTTTTGTCATTAAAAAAACGCACACTTCAATAATCGTCCAAGTCGGATTAGAAAAAAAATATATTTCCAGTAGTTCATCATATAAATAAACTTAAAAAAAAATTCATCATAACAATACAAACAGTACAGAGCAAGCGAACACAAATGACAAAGGACCGACGGAAGAATAATTAAAAAAGGAAAAGGGTTACCTACTGTCGGTCTGTTGTCACTTGCGCTTTCCTCGCAGGAGTAAAAACAAGAAAATGCAGAACACAATGAACACACTACGATTTAGTAAATTACTTATTACTTTTGTTCATGTTAATTTAGTGTCAAAATGTTTTCGACTGATCCAAGAATGAAATGAAGTCGACTCCTATTAATACTTGTTAGGTTTGTAAACGAAAAGTAAAATAAAAAATTGTAACTTGATGTGGTTTAGGCCAGTATCACATTGTCTATTACGGTGTACAAGAGAGTCAATCCATCATACAAATGTAACTATTAAAGAATTAATAACGCAGTGGACCGTACACGTTGAGTTTCACGACTCACATCGTTAATAAACTAAAGTACGTTAAGAGAAGGGAATATTTACAAGTGCTAGTGGAGAGAGATAGAGAGAGAGAGAGATAATAGCATGAAATGAGAACATATCACAAAATCTACAAGAGCCGTAGTTCCAACGTGCCCAGCGCCTTCAAATAAATACGAAACGAGTCCAGGAAATAATTGACGTTAGTCTCTTCTTAGAAATTAACTCTACGTTATTTACTTTGACACGAGTATAAGAAAGAAAGTGAATGGAAAATGTCTCACCCGAACTATATACACAAAAATGATATGATACATATTACTTAACAGTTTCATCTCTTTATGTATAATATATATAATTTATGTATACGCTTATGAACAATTAAAGTCTTCTTATTTGCCACTCCTTCTTAAGTAATAAAACAAGAAAGAAAAAAAAAAACTATCACACTTCGAGGTGCTTCGATGTCGTCAGAGACTTGAACGGTTCGGACCACATCCTTCGTAAATCCCCCTGCGAAAACTCAAACGTTTTCATCACCCGAATCAACTACGGATCGTCTCAACTTACTTTTAGGTACGCCATCGTGAGTAACGGCAGTAACGTGAACGGAACAAGGTAGAGGAGTGCGGGCTGCGCTGCTTTGAACACTTCGGAGCTGACGGTCGCTGTCAACAACCCCAGGAAATATCCGAGCAGCGAGCAGTGAAAATATGTGAGGCGAGATCCGGCCAAGCCTTGAGACTTCTTGTACGCGTCGTAACGCAGCACAAAACACAACAACAATCCGGGCATTACGATATCACCGAGGCCTTAAAAACGCCTGTGATACAAGCGTGAAAGATTACAAAGGGTGGGAGGGGGACTTACCCAACATGCTGAAGTGACCGGTGTTGTGTATACTAGGAAAAACTAGTTTGCCTGGCAAGCTTAGTTTCGGGGCCTCCTTTGCTACTCCACCTAAGTGTAACTTCCTTGCGACCAATCCTACAGGGTTGTCTGCAGGTCGGGTTGCTACCTGCAATGACGTTTTTTAATTAAAAAAAAAAAAACAGAAAATTGTTAAGTAGCAAACAGTAATTTATTAATAAAAATTGTCGAGTCGACTTTTTTCATGAATTTTGTAAATTTGTTGAATTTTCTATAAGTATTTACCAAAAAAAAAAAGACAAAAGTTCAGTTGTTACCAACCAAAAGAAACAAAAGATTAAAAACTGTCTTTGAATTAACGCAAGCCAAAACTAATTAAATTGCACAAAGTAAACGCCGATTCGTATAAGAAAGCCATCAAACACGTGCTGCCATCTATTTAGAAAATTCGAAAGAGTTCTGGCGTCATTGATAGATGGCGCCAGTGAGCAACTGCATTTGAATTAACGCGAGCCAAAATAAATTAAATTGCGCTATGCTCCACAAAGTAAATGCAGTGCGATTCGTATACTAAGTACGTCAAACACACGTGCTGCCATCTATTTAGGAAACTCAAAATAGTTCTGGCAACATCGATAGATGGTGCCAGTGAACGGTTGCGCTTGATTTATTGCGAGCAAATGCGCTTCGTATAATGCAAAATCATCACCAGATGGGGCTCTATTGCATTCGTTCCTAATTTCCTCGACAGAGAGCGCTATGACGTACACGCGTCCTATTGCTGCGAGTTCTTCATTTTTGAGAAAATGTCTCAACTGCTATTTCTCGTCATCGCTATCGTGTTGGCAACATCTTTCCCTTTTGTTTCATTCTTTTGTTTATTTTTATTTTTTCTATAGGTGGCGTTGTTATGCGAACAAATTGTCGTCATAATTTCCGTTATGATGAACTTTGACGCTTGACGTTTTCGTTTGTTTTTTTTTTTTTTTTTTCATGAAATTGCACAACTTGGTTTTTACATTTCCTCAGTAGATGGCGTCGGAAAATATTTTTCTGTGAACGTCATATTGACTCGACTTTTCTCCGTTACGATGCGATTTTTTCTTTTGTTTTATTCTTCTCGTCGTATTCAGAAGCTCATGAAATGCAACTGAGCAAAACAACTTAGAAATTCGTTCAATAGATGGCGTTCGATGCGATTTTCATTTTCGATTGCGTTATCAAGTGACTCCTTTATCTTCCACCTTGATTTCGCTTATTCGTGAAGTTCAATTGCGCCGACTGACTTCGAGATTCTCTCAACGGTGGTTGGCGCTGGTGTACGTTGACGATGAGTTTTCCGTCAGGACGTGACATTTTTCTTTCGTCTGATTATTCTGATTAATTTATGTTATGTTAGTTCGTGAGACGCAGTGGCACAGATTAGTTCTAAGGTTTCCTCAATAGATGGCGCTGAAGTGGCTCTTTAGGGTTTCCTAAATAGATGGCGTTGGAGAAAAGTACGAACTTGCGAACTTCATCATTGGGGCGTTTAGCGAACAGCAGCTGCTGAGTAAGCAACTCAGCAGCTGCTGTTCGCTAAACGCGCCCATTGCTTTCGTCTTGATGTGATTTCTTTCTCTTGGTTTATTATTTCTTTGATTTTCGAACTTCATGCAATGTAATTGAACAAACTGGTACACTCAATAGATGGCGCTGGAGCACAGCCGTTTACTTGCGATCATTTTTTTAAAATTCTGTTGCAAATCAATTGACTTTTAATCATAACAAAAGCAACTTAATTTTTTTTAAGTTCTCCGAACAAATTAGGCAAAGTTTACTCCCAATCATGTCACCAGATGGCGCTGGATTGCAACACATTTTTTTATTTCGCCCTGTTTACAAAGTTTCCGTCATTGTTTTTGTTTGTTATGCTTTCTCCGCGCTTATCCGTCTCGCTTTGTTTTTTCTTTTTATTTAGGAAATGTAAGTATACGAATTGGCGTTGAAATATACTCAACAGATGGCGCTGGACTGCATTCATTCGCTTGTGTTAGTATTATCCTCCTTTCTGTTACATTATGATTTACTTCCTGCTTGAGGAAGCAATTTTTTAATTTCATCGCAAAAACTACTTAAAAATAGCCTTGTCTTTTTTTAAATTCTTTTGCAGTTGATGAAAAATCAACTGCTCACAAAATAATGAAATTAAGAAAATAACGAAAATAAAAGAAAAAACAAAAACAAACGATAAAAATAAAAACTACTTAAAAAATAGTTTTTTGTTTTAATTCTTTAGACATTTTGAAGCGTTGCCGTGGTTACGCAATACGGGGACCAATGAAAAGTGCCATGGCAACGCTCCGAAATTTCCGAAATCTGATCATTACAAGAGAAAATCTCACAAAATGACGAAATTTAAAAAAAATACCAAAAATTAAAATTAAAAACCACTTAAAACATAGACTGTTGTTTTTATTGTTTCATTACCTTCAATCATTTGTTTTTATTTTTTGAAGTTGATGAAAAATTCTCTGTTCATTACCAACCGAAAATCTCATAAAATGACGAAATTAAAAAAAAATACCCAAAAATAAAAACAAAAGAATAAAAAACTACTAAAAAATTGATTGTCGTTAGTCTTTTGTTTTTATTTTTTGGAAATTGACGTAAAATTCTCTGATTTCACAAAATAATTAAAGGAAAGTACCAAAACAATAAAAACTAATAAACTTACCTTAACCATAACATTAGTGCTGAATATGTACGACGAAAAGAACACCCAAAAAACATCATAAATCAACAAACCAGTGAGTAACAACGTTGAAACTTTCAAACTAGGCAACCGCACGAAAGCGATGAAAGCGACACACAGCCCCATTCCCATGGCGTCCATCAAGAGCCAGTGTCCTGCAAGTCACGCGATTAAACCGAACCGTGACAGGCGACAGTATTAAGTTGGCAAACCTGTCAGCACCCAAATGCACACGATGAAGACCGACAAGGAAAACGAGAGCAGTTCCGCCCCCGTGAACCTCCCGCACATCCCAAACGAAATCTTATTTCCATCCGAGCAAGGCCTTATTATATACTGACACATCGGAAGTAGCAGGAATGCTAAAGCTACGGTTGCTATTACTAAAAAGAAAAAACAATTGAATGTCTCAAATAGGTCGGGCAACTTAACTACTCACTTGCAGTACAAATCGCAAACAACATTTGCATCGAATCGAAGAAGAAGAACATAACTAATAACGAAATGCTTGCGCCTAGTGGTAGACATAGAGCCTGAAGTGTGTCCAAAGTCTGCACGTTATTGTCAGTCTGTGACTGTGTGGAAGGATTCAACAGGCAATTCGTGCTCCCATTGGCTCGATCCCTCGCCTCTTGCTCCATGTTGAGGCTTCGAAACGAGCCGTACACGATCAACAACATCGAGATGAGAAAAGTGGAGACCCTACTCGAGTCTACTATACTGTAAGCCCATTGGTATTCGATCGTCTGCGTGTTCGCATCTGCCATGTTTTTACTTCAGCTTACTATTTGCCATCCATTCAATTCAAAATGAGCATGAAAGTTAATGACCTTATTTCGGGGGCTCGGCCGCGGCGTGCTCACCTCGCTTTTAAAACACCTGGTTTCGATCCGAGCACTTGAATTTTATCCCAATGCATTACTGTTTATCCTTCTTATCCCATTTACTTATGTCAAATTTACCATTTTTCTCCTTTTGCGTACGGTTATGTATACACGACCGCCATCTTGTTTTTATATAACAAAAATAATAGTACTTTCTCCACGCGCTCTTCGAGTTAATTCATTGCGTAAATACACAGAGGACAACGAATTCGAGATGAGTATCCATCGTGGTAACGCTGCAAAATTTAAACTTTAATTATTTTAAGAGACGAGACGCCTGAAACGTAGGCAGCACCATCTACACACGAGGACAGAATGCAACTCAAGCAAACTGCATTACGCTAATAAATCTAATGAAATCAGATTAGTAGCACAGATTGTAGCATGTAATTGACTCATCAAACGCTTTTCGTACCAAATGGAAGCGGTGGTGTAAAAATGAGGAGTTGATTCATCTGATTAAGGCCCAGTTTTACAACCACAAGTGAACTTTATCACCCATAGTAACATTTGTGATCACATCACAATCTTACTATTGGAATAAACCGATAGATAAAGTTAACTTGCGATTATAAAACCGGGCCTTAAACGCAATTTTGTCAATGTTATTAGTGTTTTCCACTGGCTGCACCGATGTGCACTTAGGATATCTCTATCTCATTTTATTACATAAAGCTGAACCGAGATGAAAATACACTGAGTGCACACTAGTGAAGCTATAAGGCAATCAATCTACTTGACACCGCAGGAGGTCAGCACTTGTCTGATTCATGAACCTACATTCATGCATGTATTCGCAATCTATTGTCAACGCGAGAGGTCTCTGTTAATCGCAAAATGGCCGACAAAAGGGTGAACAACATTGCAGCTGCATTAAATATAATAATATAATATAATATATAATAATAATATAATAATAATAAATATGAAAGTTTGATTGGTACATGTTTTCAATATTAAACCAATCCGTGAAGTTTTGTTCACCCTTTCGATGGTATCAATTTTGACCACCAGAGGTCGCCTATTTTGTTTGATTTCGCGAATTCAGAAGGTAGCGCCAACTTTCTATCTCTTTTAATTTGGGGTTAATCAAATTCATTCATAAACTCCCTAGCAACAGTAACTTGTTAGGTATCTATATAGTATTCTTCTTATAGAGTTTTCGATTGACCGCCTTAGTGCGCACTCCTCAGAGTATCTTCATCTCGTGTTATTACACGAGGTTAAAGAAAGATGCAAATACACTGAGTGCAACCGGTGCACGTGAATCGAAAACGCTATTAGAGTTTCATCGCGTCCTTTTTAAGTTGAGGGATGCAACACCCGGAAATGAATGACGGTACCTTCTAAGTGCAGTAACCTTAATTAATGCGTGTTACTGCTCTTGGCAGGAAAAACCTGCAGTATATTCTTTATAGCAAGAAATCCCTAGAATTTCTACATTTTGTGAAAATCTTACCTGTCTCCTAATTGGAACACTTTTTCCCTAGTTCTGGGGATAAAATCCCCAACTTGGCAACACTGCTCTGAGCTACTAGCTTTGTTCCTACACAGTTCGGAACTGTACTGCTCATGCGTTCTTACTAAAAATGCTGTGTATTTAACAAGAGCGCATGAGCAGTACAGTTCCGAACTGATTTAGAACTGTGTAGGAACAAAGCTACTATACCCGGCTATACCGGAATAGCTCTAATTTCTAAAAATGTTGGTAACAATACCAGCCGAAACTCCTTCAACATTTTAATTAAAAACAGATTTTATAACTAAATTATTAGCAAAACCGATTTGCACAAAATTTTTCTAAATTATTATCATTAAAGTAAAATACGAGTTGACATTTATGCTCAGGGTTGCCAATAATTGGAAACACTAGACATCCAATGTTGCCAACACTTAGGTGAAATAAATAAATAAAATAATTTAAATGTTACAAATAAATTATATTTTTTCTACTTTGCGTTCACAATCGTTGGATAAGCATATTCTTAGAATAACATGACGTAGATATGGAGGAATGTTATTAAAGATATTCCTCGAAGTTATTCCGTCTTTATACGATTGTAAAACTAGACCTTAAAGGTCCATTATTAAAATTGTCAAACGCCTAAATGATAGGCAACCAAATTGAGAGGTGCGTGTAAAATGTAACTTGATCCCCCGTTCAATTTTGAAACACATTTTTTTTTGCTTTGGAAAGAACCAAAAGTTAAATATTTATTATAAATTTTAGCCTGGGTTAATTCGGGTCTGGTTTTAAAGGACAACAAATAAAATACCAACTCATTTTTCAATAATTTTTATAATAATTACAGCAATTTTCTCCATACTCATCTAAAACAGCATGTTCACATTCACTCGCAATAAAAAAATTTGCAAAAATTCAGTTAAAAAAAAATTCTAATTCACCACACGAGTGGGAACGGGACTTTTCGAAGCTCGTCCGGTGAGAAGGAATTCCCCCCACGTTCCAGCAGCACCAAAGTGTATTACAAGAGCAAAGTGCATTAAATGCGGAGCTCGAAAAGTACTCTTTCCCCCCTATTACACAAAAAAAAAATACGATAAAACATGTCAAGTGATGTTATTTATAAAAGACTCTTCTTAAAGAAAAATACGTAGACCTTTAACGTCCAATAAAATTTAACAAACCACATCGACAAGGACACGGTAAACTAATCAACGACGAAAGTAATTTTTGCAACATCATGTCCTTGTCTCAACAGTTAAAATTTAAAGTGTTAAAAAATCTTAAGATCTAAACAAAACGAAAATTAAGTACAAAGACGAACGAAACGGAATGATTCGACAGTGTATATGCAATTACTTCTGTTAACTCTTCAATACTGTATATGCAAAGATTTTTTTTTATCATTTATACCTTATAAACGGGCTACTTTCAATGTACATATCGTTAATGACAAACATCGCAATGAGTTTATTATACAGTTACGACGACAAAATGATTTTCTTTGTTTAAAATTCCAAATCGACATCAGGGGGACAAGCTTGCTTACACGTATGCACTTTTTTTTTTTGTTTCTCGAAAAGTTTAAAGCCGTTTTGTTTCTTGAAATAACCAAAATAAATCCAAAGGCAATTTTTTTTTTTTTTTAAGTTGAAGTGCAAATCGTTGCCAGCAATTTTACAACACTGAACGCAATTTTAATTTCGTTTGATGGGGCTCTCTTGAACTAAGAACGCTTTTAAGCTAAAAAGAAAAAGACAATGCACAGCAGGAACAAATAATTCCTATTGCTGTTAAGTTACGGTTAGTTATAAAATTGGTAATGTTGATGTCGCTTGCAAACAAGTTACGGTTTGTATTGCTTGAAAGACGTTTTAATAGCGCAGTGGCTTAATGATTATAATTGTTTTGAAGCAAATTCCCACTCGTTTGCAAGCGTTGACAAACGTCCACAAATTCTCATGAAGTTACAAAACAAAAATTACAACTTAAATTTAAATTATCACCACCAAAGTTGTTTTAATCAGATTAAGAGATAGAGAGAGAGAAAGAGACAGAGTACATTTTATTACACAGAATTTTACAAACCACTAATGATTCAATGAAAGGTGTAGCGTACTAAGCGGGTGTCTAAGTTTCTTTTTGTAAAAGGCTTTCTACTACAATCATCGCTCACAATCGCATGCATTCTCGCGCACATACAGACAGATATAATAGAGTTACAGCTAGATAATATTAATAATAATAATAATACAGTATGTACTGGTGTGGCCACCCAGAGTGTCTGTGAACGCTAAAATAAGCACAACACTGCACTCAAAGTCCGTGAGGCCAATTTATCATCTATGCAGTTACGACACGTCTTGATCTTCGACATCCTGCAGCTGTTCTTTAGGTTCCGCTTCACCTATAAAAAAATAATAAGTTGCAAACACCTCCCAGTCCTTGTTTTGAACGATCAAAGTAGAGCCATTTCACTTTTTTTGACAACAAAATAAAGCAGAGCATACGGTAAAAAAAAATTTAATCAAATTTACGACATGACTATGATATTACAAGACAAAGAAAAAAAAGCATGTCTTGATGAACAAGTCAGGGCGCTGGCAACGAATCTGGAAAAGAAAAATACTGACTGAAACTCCTCTTTTTTTTTTTCTTTTGTTTTAATTACAGAAAACTGTAATAAAAGAAAATGGCTCAACCCATAACGTGTCACTTTCACACAAGTTTTAAGTATGACATCATTTAGGCCCAGTTGTACAATTCCAGTTTAAATTTAAGCTGAAGCTTAAACCCATAACAACGATTATTTCAACAATTGTTGATAAGGGTTTAAGCTTTGGCTTAAAGTTAAGCTGGAATTGTACAACTGGGCCTTATTGGGATAAACATTAAATTAAACTTACCATCACCCTGCATATCGCTGGTCCATAGTGTAAGGTTATCTCGGAGAAGCTGCATAATTAACGTGCTGTCCTTGTAACTTTCTTCGGAAAGCGTATCCAACTCGGCAATGGCATCGTCGAACGCCGCCTTAGCCAGGCGGCATGCTCTGTCAGGACTGTTTAAAATCTCATAGTAGAACACGGAGAAGTTAAGCGCGAGTCCAAGGCGGATGGGGTGCGTGGGGGGTAGTTCAGTCATCGCGATGTCACTAGCGGACTTGTACGCGAGCAGCGAATGCTCCGCGGCATCCTTGCGGTCGTTCCCAGTGGCGAACTCGGCCAAGTATCGGTGGTAATCGCCCTTCATTTTGTAGTAGAAGACTTTGGACTCGCCCGTAGACGCCGCCGGGATCAGGTGCTTGTCGAGGACGCTCAAGATGTCTGAGCAAATGTCGCGCAGTTCCTTCTCCACCTGCCCGCGATACTGCCTTATCATCTCCAGTTTGTCATCGGCGCCTTTGCTCTCCTCTTTCTGTTCGATGGAGGAAATTATCCTCCATGACGCGCGCCTGGCTCCGATCACGTTCTTGTATGCGACTGACAGCAAGTTGCGCTCTTCCACCGTCAATTCCAGGTCTAATTTGGCCACTTTTTTCATGGCCTCCACCATTTCTAAATAAAAAAAATAAAATAAAAATTACCATATTAAAAAAAGTGCAAATTGATTGATTCAAGTTGGCAACCCAACCTAGTTACTTTTTACATTACTTTAGTCACACTTTGGCGACTTCCGCTTCCAGATGACTGAAAAGAAAGTAAAACGCTAGTCATTAAAAGTTGTTTAAAAATGGAAAATTATTATAAAGTTGGCAATTTTCGGCTAACTTAAGCATTTCTACATATAATAGTTCAAGTTCAAGTTCAGTGTAAGGGCCAAATTCACACACAAATTGACAGTTTGATGTTAATTTGAAATTCAGAAAAGCTTTAACTTTTATTTCAATGATTTTTTAACTTTCTATCGTAAATCTCTGATGATCAAAGTATCTATACGGACCATAAACTTGATTATACGAGTAAATACAAAAGCAAATTTCAATTTCAAATAATGTCGAAGGTCACGTTTTGAGTGTTGAGAGTTTCTGAATTTGGGCCTTAGTCTTTTTTTTTAATTTTATTCAAGTTACAGAAATTATTTTCTTTTAATTTAAAACGTGCAATACTTATCTTATAAATTAATTAATTTCATCGTCGACCTATACGATGATTAAATTTTGACGTTACAGGAGGCATTGTTACCGACGGGCGTTTATTTTTTTTATTTTGTTGTGATTTAAGCTGCGTTCGATTAGTAGTCGAAATCAATTCGTTTTTATCAGTAGATCACTTAGGCCCGAGTTTACAATCGTCGGATAAGCATTATTCTTAGAATAACGTGACGTAGTTATGGAGGAACATTAACAGGAACATATTCGGCGAACAGTTATTCCGTCCTTATTCCACGATTGTAAAACTGGGCCTTAGAAGTGATTTGGATTAGTTTCCTCACGTTTCGTTTGTGGTGGATCCTGACGCACGAATCGAACGCGTAAATTCCTTTTGAATAGATTTAAATCTACCTGTCTATCCAAACCAGCGAATCGAATGCCGCTTTAATTTACATAAAATGTGCAATATTTACCTCCACCTTCATAAATAAATTCATTTTCTTCGGCGATTAAAATGAAAATTAAATGTTGACATTACAGGAAGCGATTTTACCGACAAGTGTTCTTTTTTATATTTTTTTATATAAAATATGTCATACTCATTTCCATATTTATAAATAAATTAATTTCATCGTCGACTTATACTGGGTGATTTTTTAACTCTTTTATCAACCCTTGCCATGAAATTTGGACAGATTGTCTATGGACCGGTACTTTCACCACTCGTCAACTTTAATCTTTAGTTTATTCCCATAGAAACAATTGTCTTTACAATTGTAGGCATGGGAATAAACCAAAGGTTAAAATTAATCAGTGATGAAACTACCAGCCCTTAGTTTAACTAAAATATAAGTCACTGCATTCCTTGAGGTTATTTTACAGCAGCGATTCTCAACCTTCTTAGCTCCGCGACCCCCCTCCTAAAATTTTATGTCGCTGCGTTTATGAACTTACATGTACGACGTCATAAAATGATTTCATTATTATTTAGGCTATTTTCGCGACCCCCAGGTTGAGAAACGATGCTTTACAGTAAAGCTAAGACATGCCGTCCAAATTTCATAACAAGAGTTGATAATTTTTTTTTTAATCACTCGGTACATGATAATTAAATTTTCAAGTTACAGGAAACACCTTTACCGACGGCTGCTTCTGTTTTTTAATTTTGTTCAGATTTAATTTACGATTACAATGAAAGCTCTCTTAGGCGGACACCGACCGTCACCGGCAAACTGTCCGTCCATTAGAGGTGTCCGCCTAAGAGAGATGCAAATGCATGTAAATTACATAAATAGGAGATTAAAAACTGTCCAGCTAAGAGAGGTGTCCGCTTAAGAGAGCTGTCCGCTATGGGAGCTTTCACTGTATATCAATTTTTACCTCCATATTCATAAATAAATTTTCTTCGGTGATTAAAATTTTGACAATACAGGAAGTGACTTCAGTGTTGCCAACTCTGCTTTTCAAGAAATACTAAAGAAATTAAAAAAATGCCCCAAATTACCCAAGGACAAGTAATAAAATACTGACCTATTACATTTACTTTGCCATTTATTCATAACATTAACATAAATTAAACTTGCCAAAGTGTAAACTTACTCACGTCAGTTGAAAATCCCTTAAATTGATAAGTACTAAATACACCTTGCCGAGTGTCGAGAACAAAAGGAAAAGAATACCCAATTATCAATCAAATCGCTCATTTATCCAAATTTAATTATTTTATCAATAAATACTCAAAATTTGGGTTGGTAACACCGAGTGACTTCACCGACGAGTCTATTTTCTTATTTAGTTGAAATCACAGGATTTTTTTTATATAAAATGCGTAATACTCATCTTTATTTATAAATAGATAAATTTTTATCGTTAGTTTATTTGATCGTTACAGGAAGCACTTTTACCGACGAGTAGGTACTTTTATTTTTATTTTATTCACAGGAATTCTAATTTACATAAAATGTGGAATACTTATACCAAATTTATAAACAAGTAATTTGCCTGGGCAATTAAATGACAATGAAATTCTGACATTACAGGAAGCGACTTTACCGACGAGTGTCTTATTTTTTAAATTTTCTTGATCAAAGGATTTCAATTTACGTAAACCGTGCAATACTTCACTTGGATATTTATAAATAAAGTAATTTCAGCTTCGACTTAAATGATAATTAAACTTTGGCATTTCAGGAAGCAACCTTACCGACGTGTGGTTTTCTTGTTAAAGTCGCAGGAATTCTAATTTATTTTTTCTACTAGGGTTTGGAAAACTTTAACATTTGAATACTAATTTGAGTTACGAAAAGTGGAATATTTCCTAACAAGTACGGAAATAATACATTGTATTGTTTCTCTATAGTAACAAAAGCAGAGCAATCTTGCCTCCGCTCTTTAATTTAGAAATATGTAATTATAAATTATTAAGATTATCCAAACCCTAGTAGAAAAAATCATGTGTGCAATACGGCATGTTTTTGATTTCAAATCACATGCCTAGTACGGAAAAAAATGACATTTCCTAACTTATTGCACAAATAGCTATTAAACTTCGTTTTTATTCAAAAATGATTGAAATAATTAAACTTTGGCGTTACAGTAAGCAACTTTACCGACACAAGTGCCTTTTTTCTTCCTCGGAGCACGTTCAGAAATCGATCGCCGGGGCGGTTTTGCCTTTTGGACGGCGTTCAGAAATCGACCGACGCACCCCATCAATCATACAAAAAGAGACCCTCGGCAAAATCGATTGTCGCGAACGCCGCAATCAATCTTTCCGACGTTAAAATCGCATTAGTTTGCCGGCTCGCATCGATCCGAATTTAGAAGTGGTCGAAATAGAAGTTCAATGTCTGAATGATTCACGCGTTAGCCGACGACGCAGATGCTCGAAAAGCAAAGTACCACGAGGAGATTAATGACTTAAGAGATGTATAACAAATTTTAAAAGAATCTAAGAATTATGATTTCTTCGCGCAGAGTGCGCGCATTGGAAAGCCGAGCCGAGGCTGATCAATATCGGTCGCTGGGACACCAGGCGCCCCATTGGCTGACGTACGCCGGGTTGTGGGAGAGGAGGGCGGGGGGGTTGAAAGGGAGCCAGACCGGCGGAGACGGGGGTTGCAACGAGTGAAAGTACGAGAACAACTATAACAGTAGACTGAAAAAAAATAGGAGACGAAATAGCTGCGCAGTGACTCACTCGCCGGACAGGGTGCGAGGTCAAAATTAAAGTGTTGCTAGCCGGGTTACGTTTATTGACTCAGGCGATTAACGGAACGGATGTGCGGACGAGGAACATGACGTATCGATCCCCGAATAAATAAATTTTTACGTCACGCTTTCCCGCAAATGTTTATCACTTTAAAGGCACCAGTAAATTACATACAGGGATGACAGACGAGCAAGTCCGAGGATATAAATCAATACTTGCGCGTAATTCGTAATGACGTAAAAAAAAATGAACGCGGATAATAGTAGGCGTGTAGAGACAAAAACGAAACGAACAGCTGAGTCATAAACGTACCACATACAAAGGGAAGCGGAAATACCTGTTTAGGAATTGCATTTTTATTGTAGCGCTTTACTGTTACCGCATCGCAAGAAGCGACGAAATTTAACCTTGAAGTAGAATTTTTGCGTAGGATGAACGGTGTTAATCCAGGAGAGGTAAATGACACTCGCCGAGACGAGAAATGTCAACAAGATCGTGATTTATCTGCGATATCCCAAGATAACGTTATTCTACGGGAGATTAGGTTAATTATTGTAGAGCCTAATTCTACCCGTCACGTCAAATCGGTACTTGAGTTTCTGGGGGCCGGCCGAATGCAACGTTTTAATACGTCCAAAAAAGTAGCGATTGCTGTGATGCCGGGATGTATCGATCGGCCCCAAAAAACCTCGATAAAACAAAACAAAATGGTCCGGTTGCCTCGCGGGCGTAATTTTGCGCTTCTCCTCGCTCATTACGCCAGCTAGAAACTGTCAAAAAAAATGAAAGGTGGCGTCAGTCGGCGGCGCAAATGCCGACCGGACGTTTCAGCTTCGATTTGCCACTCAAATCGGATATTTCCCTAACAAATCGACTCACCATCATATCGTTCCGCTTGTTCGGCTAATTTTGCCTTATACACGTTATCCTCCCTCTCGGACATTTTGAGATGATCCTAGATTAAATAACTACACTGCACTCCACCAACAGAGATTCACTTCGCGATATACCAATATGGCCGCGCCCGCCACCACACGACAAAATAGTTCTTCTGCACTACCAGCCGTTATGCCTCGCACATGACGTCAGCATGCGCGCGCAGTATCAACCACCACCTCCTCCACTTCCTCTTCTTCTTCGAGCTTCTCCTTTTGGCCGGTCCGATAGGAAAATGCGAATTTCTGCGGGTTTTCTTTGCGCCAGAAATTTCCAACGGAACTTGTTTACAAATAAACGAACGTTGTTTCACGGCCCACTCTACGTTTCCACTTCTAACCTCTTCGCCTTCCGCCTATCGGAACGTAAACGTCACGAACTTTCGAAACTTTGACTGAACACGACAACGACACAACAAAATGGTTCGCGTGCCGGAAAACACCACAATCACAGGAAAACATGCAGAAAACATTCGTTATACACGCTTGCCAATTTATTAAAGAGTATTGCACGCACTAATCTCTGAGAACTCAAGGTTGGTAGACCTGTATTGTATACATGAAGTTGACTCAATCAAGAAAGGAAGGTCACTTGTTATGCGTTATGCCACATTACGTGACGGAATCCATTGGGCACATTTATAATGTTCGACCGGACGAAAGAATTGGTTCAATTTTTGATAAATACATTAATCTTGAGGAGTTAGGAGGCAAATTAAAGCTCACTCTATTTAAGTGAATGAGACACAATATCAGTTGAACCAACCTTTTCATACTTGTAATGCCGCGCCATCTAGGGTATTGAGCAGTAATTGAAATTTGGCTTATATCACGCTTGTAAGTACTTATAGGCCCAAGATTATAAAAGCAAGTTAACTTTAAGTCCCAGTTTATTGCCATAACAACAAATGTGTCCACGATTGTTACCATGGGATTAAACCAATAATTAAAGCTAACTTGGCTTTATAATACCGGCCCATAAACTAATAGCGTTTTCGATTCACATGCACCGGTTGCACTCAGTGTATTTTCATCTTCTTTTAACCTCATGTAATAACACGAGATGTAGATACTCTGAGTGCGCACTAGTGCGATCAATCGAAAACGCTATAAGGTATATTTTCGTGAGTAACGCGGTTCAATGCCTGGTTTAAAGATTACATCATGGATTAAAATTGTAACATGACGTCACAGTTACTCACGAAAACGTTGTTGTTCAAAACACGCCGTCTTTCATCCGTCGCAAAAATATCCCTCTAGTGGCCCGCCAAATACAGTTTTTAGTTTTTGTTCTTCTACTGTGTTTAAGTGACGTAAAAATACAGTATTTTAAATTTCTTTGTACGGCCCTTGTATAATGCCTGTATGTTTCATTACACCGTATTTTATCGTAATGTAACTTTATTAAGCAGCAGTAGTAAATAATTTCGTGCTTAAATGTATTGTTATGTTTTAATTCTTCATTTCTTCTGTATGAAAATGTCAATCACTGAAAAATAAACATTATTGACAGTCGCGACATCGCGGTGCCGAATATTGAACTAAAACAGTTTTAAATAAATAATTTAATAGTCCATCAGATACGTTAATGAAATCAATTTTGCAGAGTAGAAACAATGAGAATTTTAAAATTGCAGTACAAGTAATCTATTGGCTACAAGTTATTTATTATCATTGGTTAATAAAGTTATAGGTTAGAAGAAAATATGGTATGATATACATAAGGCATTACAGATTTTTTCTTCCTTTAGTACAGCACCAGACAATAAAATCCGAGCAACAATTTGACATATCGTGCATACTTAGAAAAATTTGGTAAATCCATATCTTCTTAATTTGTTGCTTCAGTTTCATAGATATGAAACAATCTTTTTTCTTTTCATTAATCCTAAAGAATTAATTGATTGATTAATCTTAAAGAAGCCCTGCAGTTGAATGGTTAAAAATGAGAACAGAATCGAAAACGCTTTCCTGTACATTAGAAAATTTATTTTTATTAAACGTTCTAGATTTGCTAAAAGCAAGAACCGATGGAACAATACATTATTATATACATACTCTTCTTTTCTTTCCTAAACTGACTATATTTTCAAATTTTTTACAATGTGTTTACTGAAGCCACCGTGTATATCTGTACAACTCCTTAAAAGAGAAAAAGAGACGATAACCAAACTAATTGCAATCTTAAAGTTACCTAAAGGCGGGTTTCCACTGAGGCAACATGTAGCGTGCAACACAATTAAGACTCTGATGGGGGAGGGACGAGCGTCCTCAGTGGAATCGCACCCTAACGAAACTTGGAATTAATTAAAACCCCCAGTCATTACGCAAGAGTGAATTTTGTTTTGAATCATTCCATGTTGCTGCACGTCATCCAATCAACAACTTGCCTACATTTAAAACAGCACGGCATTCATATATATTATAAAAGTATCGTTTTAAAATTATATACATTAAAAAAAAAAAAGAGTGTTTTAACATGAGAAGAGGCGAAATACTTTCAGAGTTCATTAAAGCACACTATACAAAAATCCATTACCTGACTATATATGCTCAATATTTTATACATTAACTCGGCCAGGACATGCGCGGGCACCGAAACGACTGCAATTTCCTGAAATGCCCCCGTCCCGTATTACTCTTACAAGCTTAACTAATTTTGTTAAATTGAATTTATTTAATAAATATCCGGACACTGTGCCCACTCCTGCTTCTCCTTAGCATCCCAGTATTCGCCCTTAAACACGTGAATGTACCCCCCGGTGTCTTCGTCTCTAACTTGTTTAAACCAGATTGGCTCGTACGGTTGAAACGGTAAACCTAACAAAACAAAAAACATAGTAGTTCAGCTTCAATACAATTAGGTGTCTGCGTCACTCACCTTCTTGGGCGGCTTTCTCCGCTTCCGCCTCTCTGTTCCTCCTCACAGCCCTCTGCTTTTCCTCCAACCGTATTTTCTCAGTGTTAGCTTCTTCCCACAAACCGTTCTCCATGAGACGTTGATCCGGTCGTCTTCTACAATAAATTAATGTTAAACGTGAGTGAGTGTTTGAACGTTAAAAGTTGGGTGGTCACCTCGAGTCAGTAGGTGCGACGTTGTCCTCCATCTCATTCAATTGGCAAGCTAAAAGGGTGAACCCGTAATAATTTTCTGCTTCGGGTGGAGGAAGACGACGTTCCCAAGCGATGATGGGCGGGGCTGTTTCATACACCTGCCTCGAGCCCGTGTTGCCTTGCACTTTTGCTATTTCGACTTTGTCATCCCAAGTACCTGCAACGCCCTTAACTTAATGCTTCAAAAGTTTAACACGAGTGGCCTTACCGTTAATGATCCATTTAACACTGCCTGTCTCGTCCATGACTGCACCCTTCACCCGTCTCTGTGCCTCTTTGGAAAAGTACGAGTAAGGAATATACTTCAAATGACACTTTTTTCCGGCCGCTTTGCCTTTTCCAGTAATCTCCATGTCACCTGGCAATAAACAATTCTTTCAGCATTCCATGTTTTTTTTTATTGGCATGTATTAAAAGAGTTTTTGATTCACTGCTCTAGCACTTTCAAAGTATCTCCAATCTGTGCCTTAAGGCAGAGAATCGAAAATGCTATAAGCTTACCATGTTGGTCCACCCATAATTTTCCTACGATGATATTGTGGACGGTCGTGGTGACCTTCCTCCATGAGTACCGATTTCCTGAATCGAATTGTAAATAAGCAACACCTAGTGGTATAACCTGGAAAGTAAGCGAGGGGCGGGTTAAGTCGAGTTATCTTTGATGTTTCGAGTTGACCCTTACTTGCAAGTATTTCCCCCGGAATTTGCTTGTCATGGTGAATTCCTGCCAGCAAGTCCAACCTCGGCCTTCGCAGTGCTGGGCCACCATTGGTGGGTGATGCGAGACCTGCTCGTTGATGGCCCGCCATCCCAGGTCGTCCATGCGATCGCACTCGAAGGTCTCACCTGAACGAAAACGTTTTCATTAAATAACATTTTTGTCTCTCAAACTGAAACTTTATTAAACAAAAAAACATTTTATAAGTAATCATTTAATACGACATGCATTAAAGATTTCACCTTTCATTTTTGAACAATTTCAAACAATTTTGTTTATGAAGAGGAAAAGTGTGCGTTTGTATTCGTTCCATCCTTTGATGAAAAAATTTTAAAAATATATTAAATGAATTTTCAACAAAAAGCAATTTTTAATTTACTGCTTAAATTTGGAATAAAAATGGCTGCTGTTTGCGGTACTTTACAAATCTAAAAACTTTTTACGCACGTGCCCCACCTATCTGTGAATTACCTAAGGCATCGTTTAGTTAAAAATGCACGGCACCTAATTTAATTTTTATTTTTTTAATACTACTATAACTCGAAAACATTTTTTTAAATTATTTACCTAACAATGGATTGAACGGCTTTCCATTCCTCGAACTCGTCGTGGAATACGATGATATTGTGAAAGCTGCCACGTATGCCAACTGCTCACACGCATCCTTGCATCTGAAATTTATTCTTTGTTAAACGATTGAATTGAGCGCTGGTATTTTGAGCAAACCTTGCGGCCACGTCCAATATTTCTGAATATTCATAATCCTCGGTTAATCTCTGCAGCATGCTAAGCGGTTCGCTGAAGTTAACCGGCATCGGGATCTTCGTGAGATCCTTTCCGATGCAGTTCTTCACAATGCTCCATAAGTTGAGGGGGTAGTTGGGTTTGTCGGGCACGCAGGTACGTCTGATGCGTATAGACTTAGTGGACTGGCCCACTAGCGTATTAGACGACCTGGAAGCCACCTCTGCTCGCTCTTGTGCACTTTGAGTTGTACTTGTTACCACTAACACCTGCAAAATATAATGTTGATAAAATGTGAAAGGGGATGAGAATGGAAGCCACCTGTTGTGTCTCCTGTGCTTCATCAGTCTCACTCGAGCTATCTGAGCTGTTTCTTCTATGTGTAGTACCTGTCGGTATGTTCAATGTAAAACGACCATCTGGACCGCCGCTTGGTGTGTTCCCTCCTTCTGCTAATGCATCGTAGAATTCATTCTCATCCTCGTCCTCACTCGCACTCACATGGGCATCTTAAAAATAAAATGCAAGACATGATTTTTACGCTCACAGAGACGTGAATAACTTACTAATTTAATCAGTGCAAGGCAGCTGTCAAATTGACGATTTATTGCGATAATTGAATTACGTGAAGTTAAGCGTCTTCCTTTATCGAACGATTTGGCGGGTTTTATGTTTCAGAAACGCGCGAGTGAATTTAAAACGATTTTTTTTAACACTAGAATTTCATGTCAAGTTCAGCGCGAAAGTGAGGTTATGTGCGAAACAATTAGCCACCCGCAAGGTCACTAGATTAGAAGTTGACCTTTGTAATTGACATAAACGAATCAATGCCAGGCTTAACTTCTATTAATTCTACGTTGGTTTTTATGTCGTGATGCGAACGCTCTTTCAATAGTTTAAATTTAAATCACAAAATAATCGCTGCCAATCTTTTTAATACCAGCAAAAAAAAAACACACACCAAACTTACAATACAAACTAAAATGAACAATTCCGTCGATACAAAGTTCAACTTTTGCAACTTTCAAATTAAATCAATTAATAAATTGATTGCCGAATGGAAACCTACGAAGCGAAGTGTACGGTGTAAAACGGTCTTCTTCATACGTCACTTATCAAATAAAAAAAATGGATCACAATAAAACAAAAACTACCTGCAAATTTATAGACAGATAACATTATAATTTACGGTAAACGCGATTAGATAAATTGAATGACGGTAGATATTTTAACTTACTAGTTAGTTTGATATTACAAGAAAAAATCAACAAACCGATGACATTACGAGTCGACGTCATCTATCGCGATTTATCTAAACCAATCGATCGTTAAGAAAATAACCGCCGGGAAATTCAAATTCTTGACACACGTGTATTTGTTCGTTTTGAAAAACTCAAATTGTAATTGACTATTAATTAAGAAAAAATAGTGATTACAATAACAGCTTTCATTACAATAATTAAGTTAGTCAAACCATGGCCGGCTCCATTAACATTCACTGACGTGTATGTATGGCCGTTTCAATTCGCCTAAAATTCGGTTCCGAGAAAGCATGCTGTGGAGTATAAGGTTACTGTGGCTGTATTCGGCATAACGCTCGGGGCACGCTCTGAGCGAAAGTGTGAGAGAGAACGAATGCGTTTCAGTGCATCTAAGAGTGAGAAAAAAGAATACTCCGAGTGCTCGGAGCGTTATGTAGAATACACCCTGTATCGAGAAGGTAGCGTCAACTTTCTATCTCTTTTAATTTGGGGTTAATCAAATTCATTCATAAACTCCTTAGCAACGGTAACTTGTTATGTATGTTTTTCTTCTTTAGCGTTTCATCGCTTCCTTTTTAATTTTGGGGGACGAAGCCACGGAAACGAATGGCGGTACCTTCGAAATACAGTAACCTTAGTGGAGTACTCCTCTCAGCGCTCCCTATTAAAGATATTACAAAACGTAATGACAACTGCAATTACTTAAAAACTCACAAGAGGCGCTGAGAGGAGTACCCTTTTAAAAGTCGAATCATCTATCGTGATTTACCCGTTCTAGGATGGAACGAAGGAAAATGTTTTAATTAAAAAAATTAATAATGTAAGATTATTTACTACCCAGAAAAGATTTTATTACACTACATATTATTGTTCTGTCATCTCTAAATCCAAATGGCTGTGAATTCTTATTTATTTATTTATTTATTTACTACGTATAGTATGAATAAGCGTGGTTAGATTAATCTCATGATATCAAATTGGCATATTTTGTGCTATTATTTGTCAGCGCCATCTGATTTACACAAACTAATCACTGATTTTATTTTAAAGAAAGACTGGCGGGAAACTTGAATCTTTAATAGTCGCTCACAACTAATTGTTAACTAATACATAATTTAAAAAATCTTAAATTATGAACCAACTAGAAAATTAGATTTTCTTGACATTACTTTTTTTTTAATAATTGATATTTAAAATAAAAAAAAAATTATTCTTTATCAAACGGCTATTAATGCTGAATTCTGTAATTTCTCCGCACTTTTGTCTCGCTTTGACGTATATCAAGACAGCTGCGCTCTCGCTCTACTTTTCACTCCAAGCTTGCACGGCGTGATTTTCCAAACTCAACATAAATAGAAATTTAAATAGCAGCACCATCTATCGCGTTCTGGTCAAACTAATATTAAGTGTCAACGCCATCTGTTATGATTTAGACAAACTGAGGCCTGATTTATTAAAAAAAAAAACTAGTCTGACGGAAAACTTGCATTTTTTATAATAATTTTTTTTCCATATTGTTATATGTAATTACCTTTTATTTATTTATTTTTAAATAGATGTTAAATAGTTTTAAATAGATGTTTAGATGATGGATAATAAATGCAATATGACAATGAAATTCGATATATTTTGGATTATTAAGTGTCAGCGCCATCCGTTATGATTCAGCCGAACTAATGGTCGAATTATTTAAAAAAAAAATGTTAAGCGGGAAATATTAATGTCCCATATATATATTTTTTAAATAGATGCTCACATTAATTGTTAAATAATAATAAATGTTATATGTATTACAATAAAGATCAACATATTTTATACTATGTATTAAACGTCAGCGCTATCTGTTATGATTCAGCTGAACTATACCTGGTTTATTTAAAAAAAAAGTCTGGCGGGAAATTTAAATTTACTCACTAATAAATACTGGCACCATCTAACGCATTCAAAATAAACAATTGAATAAACTTCCTTTTGACAACAATTGACAAAAACGTAATAATTAATAATTGATTAAAATAGTTAATCAAATTAGTAAAAAAAAATTCATCTGTTGATATTCAACTGAACTATTGGGAACTGGGAAGAACAAACGAAAGAGTCGCCGCCCTGGCGTTTATACGTGAACTTTTGTATGTGAGATAAACTGTCAGTGGAACGTTCAAATATTTACTGTTATGTGCCTCAGTGTCATAATTATTATTGTTATTATACCGAAAATGTATCGTTCCGTACGTTTTCTAAGCATAAACTGATCAAAAACCGAAGGTTTACCGTGTTTAGGTTATGGTTATCTCACACATAACAGTAAGGTTACTGTATCGAGAAGGTAGCGCCAACTTTCTATCTTTTTTAATTTGGGGTTCATTAAATTCATTCAAACTCCTTAGCAACGGTAACTTGTTATGTATCTATCCTCTTTCTTCTTTAGCGTTTCATCCCTTCCTTTTTAATTTGGGGGACGAAGCCACGGAAAGCCATAAATAAATACTGGCGCCATCTAACGCATTCACAATAAACAATTTAATAAACTTCCTTTTGATAACATTTGACAAAAACTTAATAATTGATTAAAATCGTTGATTGAATTATAAAAAAAAAAATTGACAAAAAAATTCAGCGCCATCTACAGCGTTCGAGTCAACCTAATTAATTGTTTGGAATATGGATATTTTAAAACTATTTTTGTAAAGGCGTACAACAAGCAACTAAAATCAAATACTATCTCCATCTATGTATACCATTTGGGCTAAAGGAAGACTTTCTTTTGAAAACAGTTGACAAGAACTTAATAGTATTTTAATGTAATTACTATTACATAATTTGATAAAAATTACAGCGTCATCTACAGCGATCGGATCAAACTAACTAATTGCTTTCAATTAAATGATTGATGTTTTAAAAAAGAGCTCCCATAAACAACTAATCATTTTCAACGAATTCTAATTTTAAAAGCTTCCACTAATCTCACTTTTGATAAAGTAATCAAATAAGCTGTGAAATATCAAGTACGTATACCTAAAATATGCAGTTTTATCAATTAATTAATGATTTACAAATTGTCATTAAATTAATGAATTAATTACTTAATGATTAATAATACTAATTAGTCAGTTTTATATTGTTCTCCCATACTTAAGTTATTTCAAAAGTTATTGCCCGAAAATTTTGAATTTAGGTTTTTCGTTTGTTCTGCACTTTTAACTCCTTTACTATAGTTTTCTCACTCCTACTTACATTCTGTTATAAACACCGCACTCTCTCAGGAATGGTTAGTGCAAAAAGTGTAGAAAAGTGCAGAACAAACGAACAGACCTTTTATATAACTTATTTCAGCCATTTTAGGTTAAACACATAACTAATTTAATGAACAAAACTATTACTAATTTAGCAAAAAAAATATATAAGTCAACGCCATCTATCGTGTTATAATTAATTTATGAACAAAATTATTACTACTATGGCAAAAATTAAAGTCCCTAGATAGACGAAGTACCGCAATTACCGTCATTTTGAGTCAAAATAAGCGCGCCAAATTTGAAATCACATTACCTGTTACATTCAATTTTAAGTAGGTATGTGCATTTATTTTGACTCAAAGCGGCGGTAATTGTGGTACTTTATCTATCTAGGGACAAAAAATTATATGTCAATGCCATCTATCGTGTAAAGGCGAAACTAACTCATTGTTTTGGACATAACTGGCGGGAAACCTACTTTTTTTTTAAATTTTGTTTGAAGATAAATTCTCACACGACTATAAATTAAATGATTAATTAATTAATTTGAGGTTACTTACTAGGCCTCTGTGCGTTAGCCGCGGCCTGCTCCAATCTCGAGTGCTGCTGTGCCAGAGTCTCCACCATCTCCTGCAAACGCTGCCTCTGTTCCCTCTCGTGCTGCAACAACCTCGTCCATTTATGCCCGTGAGTGATAGCGGTAGTCAAGTACTCGGAACAAGACTGGAATTAAAATCAACTCAAAAGGGTTGCAAGCAGCGTTGCCAAAAAACGAAAACCTACGTTCATCATGGCATTGCTGGCAATCCTAAACAAAGTGGCACGTTCCTGTACGGCCTTAGATTTTCCTTGAACCGACTCAACATCCACATTCGTCTCCAATTCGCTGAGCGCCCTCTGCAGGGCGCCTCCGTGCTTCGAAATTAAATCAGAACAGGTGCGCAGATCTTCCAGCCGGCCTTGCAACTCACGCACAACACTGGACCACTCCTCGGGGGACCCCGAGCCCTCCTCCACCTCTTCTTCTTCTTCCTCCGATTCCATACTTCTGCTACAAACGAAAACAAATCGTGTTAGGTTTGAGGGGCGGTTGGCAGAAGGGAATTACATCGCTTTCGCCTTGGCAAGTTCGAGCGCCGTGACCCAAGATTGCCTCTCGACTTCGTTGGAGGCTCGGATATGGAAGGTCTGGGTGCCCCCGTTTGATATGACGAACGTGCAGGCGTCCACCGTGTGTATGAGGGCCCCGTGCAACGAAATACTTCCTCGGCAAGTGTGGGCCATTTCCGCTTGGTTTCTGAAAGAAACACGGAAAGTAACCCTGAAATATGCTTGAAGTGATTTCTCTTCCACTTTCTTTATGTGTACGTATCGGGTCTTCAACAAAAGAAAAGTACTTCGAGAAAGCCTTGGAAACAAAAGTACGTATCGTAGATTGAACTGTGCAGGTGCTGTGATTAACGCAAGAACTGTCAAGATTGGAAATTTAGGTTATGCGAAGGGATTTATTTTAATATATTCTTTCAAGAAGTTTCAAAATATCTTTCTGCGTTGGCCGCTTACACCAACAACTGAAATTAATGATTAAAAGTTAGATCTTGTCCACCGCACACAAACATTTTGATGTTAATCAAATATTTATCCATTTTTCACATATGAAAAACTGATTATGCAAGCTACGACATGGGGCTAACTCGAAGTATTTCTTTTTGTTGGAGGCCCGTTATAAATGTATGAATAAATGTTTCTGTTTCTTAAGTTTCAATGTAGTAAGCGGCAAAATCTGGTGTAAAGTTAAATGACAGTTAGGCCCAGTTTTACAATCGTGAAATAAGCTCTATTCGTCGAGTATCCTTTAACATTTTTCCATATTACATCACGTTATTCCAAGAATAGTATTATTATCAGTTTATACAACGATGGTAGAACCGGGCCTTAGTATGATTGATAATTTCTGAACGCACCCATTTTTCTTTGTGGCTGTCAAAGTGACTTTTCACTGTTTGAATTAAGTTAAAGAAATTAAACACATTCGACCCAAGACATGCTACGCATTTCATACGCAGGCCGTTTAAATGATTAAAAAAAGCGAAAAAAAAATAGAGGAGGGAAAAAATTATGCATGTGCAGGGCTGCCAACTTACCCGTGCCTGAATCTCCGTCGTCGCCGAATCGATAAAGTAGAAACACCGCCATTATTCTCAGCCCTGCACAAACATTGAACTTGTATAAATTTCTACTACGCAACAAAAATGTTAGAGATCATTTCAAAAATGCAAGAGGAAGCCAAAATAAAAGGCAGCCTTTTTTTCTTGAGATCATCGATTTTTTAACCGAATGAGCGTGCGCGCCAATGACGCGCGCGTTTTTTTCTATTCAATTGTTTATCCATTGCTATAAAAAGTCGTCGTAAAAAACTTTTACGCGTGCATTGCGCAATGAGCGCGCATAATACCTGGCGCAAATACATGTAAATGCATTCCACCGGCGATATGACCTTCACACTCGTACAGAATTTATAATATCTACGTTTGCTCCTGTACTTTTTTTCACTGATTATAACCTGAACGTTAATTGGTTATTTTTTGTCAAAACGATGTTAAGATGACCAATCTTACCCGTAATTTAACCGCAACTAGTTGGCCTTGCTTAATTAAGTATCAGACGTTGCAAGTAAAAACGTTCAAGACTGACAATTTTCACATTACTTTTCGATTTCTAAAATAAACAGAAGATTGCTATAAGAAAACGTTTTCGTTCGAAATGTTCCTGCATTTTTTTAAAATAAAATAAACAAACGATGTTGCAACCAATAAACCAAAGGCTACTAGACGAAAACTTTGTCGATCGAATATTTTGTTAATATTTTTTTCTAAAAGAAACAAATGATTGCCAGATCAAAAAACAATAGATTTACAATTATTTATCGATTGAAAACGGGCGTTCCCACGACTTCAGATATTCAAGACAGCGTCAACTATAAATGCACATAACTTTTTATGCAAGTGCTGCACAAACTAATTTCTTGGAAAATATAAAAGAGAACATTCAAATCTATCGATTTATGATACCTCTGAGTTTTGGGCAATCGATTTATTGATTAATTATCGTTTGAAAACGGGCGCTCGCAGGACTTCATCACGATGTCAGAAATCACGAAAATGGAATATCGAATTGTTATAAAATTCCTTACACGAGAAGGTCTTTCTCCTCAAAGTATCAAAGATCGGCTAGATAGGGTGTACGGGAAAAATTCCCCGTCTTATTCTGTGGTAAAATATTGGTCAAAACGGTTTCGAATGGGGTAGGAATCCTTGGAAAATGACGTACGAACGGAAAGGACGGTGGAAGTGGTGACGAACAACAAGACTGCCCTTGTTGAAGATATCGTACTAAGTGATCGACCCTTGAAAGTTAAAGAAATATCAAAAATGTCGGGGCTTTCAGATACAAGCGTTCGCCGTATCCTCCACGACTATTTAGACATGAATAAAGTTAGCGCAAGGTGGGTTCCCAAACATCTTTCAGCAATTCAGCGTCAGTATCGTGTTGAATGTGCTCGAGCCTTTTTAGAGCTCTGTGGAAAAAACCAGGACGTGTTCAAGAAAATTGTCACAGGGGATGAAACTATGGTTCTTTGCTACGATCCTTTGTCCAAAGGGGAGTCGATGGAATGGAGACAAAAAGGAGAAGCACCGCCAAGAAAGTTCAGGGTCTATCAATCGACAAAAAAAGTGATGGCCACGATATTCTGGGAATGTGAGGGTATTCTACTCATTTAAAGAGCGTAACGCCACAGTCAACGGGGCATATTATGGAGCACTGTTACATAAATTACTACAAAATATTCGGAAGAAAAGACGTAGGAAAGCGACTAGAGCCGTACGTTTACTGCATGACAATGCACCCGTGCACATTGAACAAATCGATCACCCTCCGTATAGTCTATTGATGAGCCAAAACTCGGAGGGAGCATAAGTCGATAGATTTGAATGTGCTCTTTCATATTTTGCAAGAAATTCGTGTGTGCAACATTTGCATAAAAAGTTATGCGCATTTATAGTTAACGCTGTCTTGAATACCTGAAATCGTGGGAACGCCCGTTTTCAATCGATAATTAATCAATCAAATCGAAAGGCCACAACTCAGAAGTACCATAAATCGATAGATTTGAATGTTCTCTTTCATATTTTGCAAGAAATTCGTGTGTGCAACATTTGCATAAAAAGTTATGTGCATTTATAGTTGACGCTGTCTTGACCGCCCGTTTTCAATCGATAATTAATCAATAAAATCGATCGGCCAAAACTCAGAAATAGCATAAATCGATAGATTTGAATGTTCTCTTTCGTATTTTGCCAGAATTTCGTTTGTGCAACATTTGTATAAAAGTTATGTGCTATTGTATTTGGCATCTTTTAAGTGCGTGACATTAACTATTTTCAATCCATCAGTAATCAATAAATTCGATCGGCCAAAACTTACTGGTGGCACCTTTGATATATTTGATTTCTGATTTCATAGTAAATAGTTTCTTTCAAAATTTATTCATATAACCTAGATACTGGGAATTAATTACTGCCAATAATTTGGATTTCGTTTTTTTCTCAATTGTGATACACCAGGGACAAACTATAGTTGACAATGCTGTTAAAATTATAATTCTGTGATAATTAAGACGGTTTCAGCAGCCAATTTAAATTTTGAAATCTTGTTGCTGGATTTTTGTTGCCAACTTTTCACCGGTCGAACATTGGAAAAAGAAAACATTACTAGGTGGAAAAATTTTGACAACTTTTTTTGTTTCTAAAATAAACAAAACATTCTCGAAGTAAGACTTGTTCAAACAAAACACTGCCGGCACTAGTAAGAAAACTGGAAATTTGCGTCATTTTTTTTTTAATAAACAATGATGGCCATGTAAAAAAAAAACAAGAGACTCACGGACAAAAACGTTTCCGACTGGAAGTTTTTCTATTCCTTAAATAAACTGGAAACCTATGGACAAGTAAAAACAAAACACTACTAATAGATGTAAAAATTTTGATGTGTTTATGTATGTAGATGGAAAATTTTCACGGTATTTTTTTTTGTTTCCAAAGTAAACAAAACACTGTTGAACGAAGACGTTTTGAACTAGAAAAATTGACGTCCGTTTTTGGACAAATTTTGACATATTTTTTGTTTCCAAAAGAAACAAAAAAACCTTCTCAAACAAAACACTGCCGGACTAGTAAAAAAAAAAAAACAAGAGACTCACGGACAAAAACGTTTCCGACTGGAAGTTTTTCTATTCCTTAAATAAACTGGAAACCTATGAACAAGTAAAAACAAAACACTACTAGAGGTAAAAATTTTGACGTTTCTTTTTGTTTCAAAAATAAACAAAAGACTCTCGAACTATGTAATTGTAAGACGTTTTCATACAACACAGCCGGACTAGTAAGTAAACTGGAAATTTTGCGTCATTTTTCTTTTTCTAAAGTATGTAAACAAATGATGACCAGGTCAAAAAAACAAAAAAAACAGACTTCCGAAACTCATCAACAAGTAAAAACAAATCACTAATATATATATATATATAGATAGCAAATTTTGACTGCATTTTTTTTTGTTTCTAAAATAAACATAATACTGTTGAACGTAGAAGACGTTTTGAACTAGAAAATTTCACGTCCGTTTTTTTTTTTATTCTAAAATAAACAAAACACTGCTAGAATAACATTTAAAATAAACAAAACACAAATAGACAAGTAAACAAAACACTATTGGATTAGTTTTCTTTTGAAATTTTTCAAGTCATTTTTATTGCAATTTTGACCGAAATTTTGACAATATTAAAATTAACGAAAAAATACATGTTGACATGTTTTTTTCGAAAATTTTAGCGCCCATTTTTGTTTCAAAACAAAAGACTACATGACAAGAAGTTTTCAACCAGAAATTTTTGAAGACATTTTTTGTTTCTAAAACAAAAAGCCATTAGAAAAAAAAAAACATTTTCTATTGGAAAGTTTGACGCCATTTTTATATCTAACTTAAAAACAAAACACTACCGCAAATTTTCAACTGGTAATTTTTTTTCGAAAATTTTAACACTATTTTCATTTCAAAACAAAAGACTGTCGGAGAGAGGTTTTTAAGATGGATATTTTGTCGTTACTTTTTTTGTTTCTAAAATAAACAAAAGACTAATAGGACGACCACTTTTAATTGGACTTTAGAGGTTCTCAACTACATATTTTTTGTTTTCAAAACAAATTGCAACTGGAAATTATGACGTCATTTTTATTTCTAATATGAAAAAAAAAAAAGACTACCAGACAGAAATATTTTCCATCAGAAACTTTGGCCGTTTGTTATAAAAATAAAAAGAGAATCCTGACATTACTCTCTTCTTTTTTTTAAAAAACAAAAGATTACAAAATTTTTACTTCTCTCGGTCTCCAAAATAAACAAAAGACTGTCGGACAAAAACATTTTGACACTACTTTTTATTTCTAAAATAAACACGACTGCTACAGAGAAGAGACAAAAAAAATATTTGCCAATCGAATACTTAAGTGTCTTTTCTTTTGGTTTAGTTCCAAAGCAATCTGGATTAAATTTAAAACTCGTGTAAGTGGAAAATTTCTTTGAAAAACCGATCCAGGTATTGGTAACATGATCGTCATTTTAAAGATACCACAAATTACTCGTTCTGGAGGATAATTGACTTCTTCGAATTTTGTTGTTAAAAGCCAACACTGCGCAGCAGGCACGAAGAGAAGCAAGGCATCAACAAAGCGAGGCTTGCGTGAAAGCACAAAGCGTTCGGAAGCGTCATGCATTTCTCAAGTTAATCGCTTTTCTCTCGCCCTTTATCAAAACGCATCCGCGTTACGACAGTTGAGAGAATACCTGTAATACGACAGCAGTCCGTTCTGCAAAACAAACCACCTCCTCTGGTACCCCTTGAGATAGTTGGTCCACTTGAACAGCCAGCCCTTCATCACGGGCTCGTTCTGGCCGCTCTGACCCTTCGTGTTTGGACCGTCCCCCATCACTCAAGTAGATTTCGCCTGAAATACACGCTCACCACTTAATCTGACACGTCTTCCATATTGTATGACAGTTGGAACGTCAAAAAAAAAATTCAGTGACATTTAATTATGCGATGGCTGCGATGCAGCGGTTTATTTTATCGACCGCCAAACAAACGGCGTGAAGCTAGTCGGAATAAAGCAAATTCATTTTATAAATTCAAAAATGCAAAGGTTTCAATTCATTTTTAATTATTAAGTCTATTATTGTTATTGTTAAATTTAATTATGTAATGTAATGGCGCTAGTCTGGCGAAGCTGAAAAAGCGACCATGAGGTTGCAGTTGGCTGCATTGATTTTTGACAGATCAACGTTTCCGTCCATTGTTGGTTCGTCGCATCGTTTTCGTAGGTATTTTTCGAGTTGAACGCTTGCATTTTCAAATGAAATCTTCGAGAGGGTAAGTAAAATCGACGACATTGAGCCCCTTGATACTTACCTTAAATCCACAGTCAGGACGTAGCCTTAACCTAACAGCTGAAGATGTCAGTCCGTCAATTCGGGCTACCAAACAACACGAATGCCAGACAGAAGCGGTTTTCAATCGACGATGCTTTCGAGGAGGAGACGGACGAGGCCATAAAAGTATACGGGGCCACAACCACGAGGTCGCCCGTCAGCACCAGCAGTGTTTCGAACTCTAACGGTGATTGCAACAGCGTCAGAGTTGATTCAAGGTGACTAACCAATCGCTTTTTACGTCCTCATGCCATCGAGGTATCGTTCTAGGAACTACAGACTCGTAAACGATGGTTCACGCGATTCAGATTCCTTGATCCAAGATTGCTACGACGGATCTAGTCAAGAAAATCTGTCGAGGTCGTGCTTTCGACACCCAAAGGTTCGCGAGAACTGGCGGATGGTGTTGGCTGCGACGACGTTGCTTTTCATCGGAATCGGCTTGCTCGCGATGGGTGTCCTCGCAATGGCCGAGCCTGAGGCAGGTCTTCAAGGCGCCGTGTTCCTTCTAGCCGGGTTCATTTGCTTCGTGCCGGGCGCATACCACGTCGTCTACATTTACTTGGCTGCGAAGGGCAAACGTGGCTACCACTTTCACAACCTCCCCTTGTTTACTTGATCGCCGCTCGGATGACTGTGAAGTTCTTTTACGTACTTTGAAAAATCATGTATAATATTGGACCTGTTTTTAGTATATTTTCGCGCGCATACAGTGATTTGCGATCGCTTTTGAACGATGCGATCTTAGTTTCAGAGAGGGACTTGCAGCTTATTTCGTAGGGGGCGGTCGCACCGTTCAAAGCGCCCTTAAGAGGTAGGATGTAATATAAGATTGTACAGCAATGCTCTTAATGAATCTCAAAATATTATAAGACTTTTAAAAGGTTTTCATATTCTTATTCGTCCGCTTCTTATATTAAATTATTTATGTTGCTGTTTAATTAGGGGATAATTCGGTGTTTTGATCGACCACGGAGTTTAGTATTTTGTGTGACTTGACGTGAATGTCTGAGCTACGTTGTTTTATTTAGTAATTTAAATAAGTCTCCTTGCATTTAGTTAATTAAATCGAAGGGAATAAAACGTCCGTTGATGTGTCAGCCTCGCTTTTACTTGCAATAGTATTTATCAGCTTTTTCTTTTTCAAATTTGTTCTGTTGATAACAGAAAACTTGGTGGCGTCACCGGACGTCTGTTATCTCCTTTCCCCCCAAGAAAAGAAAAGGAAAACTTGAGTTGCGTACGCATGTGTATTGTAAGTGTTTATATATTTTTATATAAAAATGTGATTTGTGTTAGTCATGATTACAAGGATGATATTGATGACGATGGTTTCTCTTCATGATAATTTATAGAATTGATATTTATTTATAAATATACGTATATATATTTCCAGCGAAGGAAACTGTTTTTTTTTTTTTTGTTCAATAACGACACCGGGAGTATTCCAAAAAAATTTATTGGAACAGTCAACATTTCGGCCTAATCTAAGTTTTACGAATAATTCATTTTCTATCTTCGCTATGTGGTTTTTTTTTATTTAATTTTATTTTTTATAACGGATAAGGTTTCACCTGTATTAGGATAACATTCGGAGTATCAAATGAAATACATAAAATTCCTGTAAATTCTACAGTTACATGATTAGGTGTGATGGTGCATGATTCATGATCGGTGTTGCTTAGTTGGTAACACTTGAAAAATCAGCAGTTATTTGACTTTTTACATCCGTCTTGGCGTACGTGTACAGGGTTGCAAGTAGCGTTGCCAATTTAGTGGTTTCGTCACTAGTTCACAGACGCAAGCATGTCGAAAAGTTAGTGATTTTATTTCTGCTTTAGTGACAAATTTAGTGATTTTTATATAAAAATATTCTAAGAACTGTCATGGCTTTAAAACAAATTGATATAATTGGCTCAGATAAATTAAACTTGAATTTTAAACAAGTCTTAAGCTAAGAAGAAGTAGTGGAGAAGCTTAAATGAGTTCAAACGAAAGGATTTTAAACTAAAACTTTTAAACTCAACATTCCGAAACTCTAGAACTACTGAATAACTCAGAAACAAATTAGTTGAGTTACAAGCCCCTAAGTCAGTCAGCAGCCTCAGAGTTGAAATTTCAAAAACTATAGTCAAGTGCCAAGGTTCTAAATGAGAAACTCAGAAGCTTTACTGAAGTAAATTATACTCAAATTCTGAAGGTCTTAGCTAAGTTTCGAAACTTCGAACTGCCTAGAACTTTAGCTGAGATAAATTGAACTCAAATTTCGAAGACCATGGTGCCATGTTCCAGGGCTATTAAGCTCAGAAATTTTGCTGATTTCAATTAAACTCAAATTCCAAAAACTTTAGATAAGTGCCAAGGCTCTGACATAAATCAGAAACTCAGAAGCTTAGCTGAGATGAATTATACTCAAATTGCGAAGGTCTTAACAAAGTTTCAAAAATTCCGAATTTGCTCAGAAGTTTAATTGAATTCAAATTCCATAGATTTTAGCCAAGCTTCAAAGACTACGAAGCTCAGAAACTTAGCCGAGTACGACTGAACTCAAATTTGAATAATTTAGCTTGATACGTAAACTTTTTAATCAAACTCAAACTAGAATACTATCGAACTCAAATTCCTGAGACTTTAACTGAGCGCACAAGCTCTGAAGTATTTCAAAGGATAACTGAGCTTAAATTTCAAAGACTGGCCAAATTCTGAAGCTTTAAAACTAAATGTGAACTTAGTCACTCACTCACTTAGACATTTTAGCTAAGAGTACAAGCTCGGAAACATTTTGCAAGTCGATGGAGCTCGATTAAACTCAAACACCGAAAGACTTTTAACAAATTTTAACTTTCCAAATCAAGGAGTAGCTCAAAACTTAACTGAATTCACCACTTAAATGAATTTTTGCGAAAGTCTATTGGCAACCCTGGTTGCAACCACTTAAGAGCGTTGAATTCGTGAACCATTGAAAGACGGTTAAATTAGAAAATTCAAAACGTGCATAAAACTTTTTCCTAACTTAATCATCTCTCAGCTCATACAGTTTACGAATCCCCCCTGCCCCCAGTCTCCTTTCAATCTGTCGGTACCCTATCATAAAACAATTGGCACCTTTGAAGAAACAAGAACATTCTTTCGAAGAAAATCGAAAAGAACTTTCACAGCTCATCAACAGATTACTCTGTTACCTCTCATAGTTCAAACCAACTCAAAGATAACCACTTGTCAACCATGATACCAGACTAGCGTCATCTGTCAATGAATGGTAAAAGCTCTTTCCTTGTATAGGGTACCACTCTTGAAACAAAAAACGAACCTCCTTCAATGCTCCAACCATAAAATCAACCTTCATTCAACGACTTGCCTCTCACCGTATCAGTTTCCACCTTTCGGTTTCCTCCTGGTCTCCTGCACGGCCGCGACGAGGCTCTTGACGGCCTCCTCGTGCCCCTCGAAACTGTCAGTTTTTCGCAGGGGCATAGGACTCGGCGCAGACAGCTTATGGCACATGTGATGCTTCCGCTTGGGCGGAAACGTCTCCCAGCTTCTCTGCTTCTGCGGAAGGGGCAGGTTTTTCTTGCGCCTGTTAATGACAACGACGAGAGTCTTATCAGGGCCCTCAAAACTGGATCTACGGCTTGAAGTGCTCAAGGAATCGGCAGAGTCATTCAGCGAGTAAAAAACATTGTCTTCCCCGTCGCTGTACGGATACACTTTGGGTTGCTTGCGGTGCTTGGGTGTTAGTTTAACTTTGGGTTTACTCTTAGGGCTACTGGGGCTCGAGCGGGTTTCGGAGTGGATCAAAGCCTTGACGTTCTGCGTGGACGACTCGGAGATGCGTTGGTATTCGGATTCTGGACGGCATTTTTTTGGGTCAACCTCCATTTTGCTGCTGCACGTATTGATCTTGTCACAGCTTTTACCGATCTTCTTGTACATGATCCGCTGTTTCGTTCCTAACTTCGCTATCTGTTCCAGGTCGCTCTTGCTTAGCTTACGGTCGTCCTTGGTGAGCTTGCGCTGTTCACTCTCAGTGTCCGATTTCGAGTGGATGGTTTGCGTTGGCATCTGTTGCGATTGCCTGCGGCACACTATGTCTTGGATTTTTTCTTTAATGTGCGACTCCAGTCGCTCCATGTTCAGCTGTTGCATTCCCTGCTTCTTTGGTTTCTGGGGGGTCGACATGGGTTTATCTGATTGTCCTGCGGATTTGCTGCGCTCTCGTTCTTGCCCCGCACTACCCGGCCGGACCTTATCGAACAACTGGCCCAGAACTCGACTGCGAGATCTTGGAAGCTTCCCCAAAGCTTGCTCGCTTTGCTGTATTCTACCTAGTTAATAAAAAACGGCGACAAAATCATTATTAAAAAAAGAAGTATTTCGAGATACTAACTTATATGTTCCAAGAGCGATTGTAGGTGAAGCGCTTGATCTGCGGCTTGCTCGTTTTGTGTCGAAGTAGACTGTGCGGGGGTCAAACTCCTAACGTATGGTTCAAGTTGCGAAGCCAGATTATTCAAGTGCTTCAGCTCGTTCCTCAAAGTCATGACGTCGGCTCTTTGACAGCTGAAAACCTCCTGCTCGACCCTCAACCTCCACAGTTGCTCCTCCCATGAGGCATCAAAGACAGCTGCCATTCGATCGAGCTCCTGCTGTTGCCTCTCCAGGCTCTGATCCAACAGACTGCAGTCTCTCGTTAAAGTTTCATACCTGGTTGTCAGGGGGGGCGTCTGCGCTTTACGTATCGCTGTTATGTCCTTGTGTAATTCACTGACGCGTTCCTTAACGGCGTTGAACTGTTGGTTGAGTTCACGGATTTGGGACTCGAAGGCCCGACAGTGGGAGGCAAAAGAGCTTTCGCTTTCGAGGATTTTGTTCTTCAGGAGGTTCTGTTGCTTTTTGGTGTGCGGGGGGCCCCCGTTGAAAAGTCGGGCGCCCGCTGAATTTACAGTAAACAGAAATGAAGTTAGGGAATTTAGTAACTTAAAAAAAAAGCATAATTAAGTTAGGCCTGATCTTTCCACCTCCTAATAAAGATCCCTTTTGAGCAAATTACTTGATTTTTATGAATGGTTTCCATCGAGATTCGTAAAGTTATTCGTCGAATAAATTCATCAGGAGGTGGAAAGATCGGGCCTTAAAGAATAAAATAGTAGAAGCTCATTTCTTCTTTAAAAAACGGCTCTGTAATCCTTTCTTAGAATTTTGAAAATTGTCCAAGAGATGGCGAAAAAGATTGAAGCATCAGAATCATAAGTTCATAAAAAAGTAATGTCTTTGACTAAAGAGGAAGAAAATAAAACGTAATTAATTACTTTTATGCAGAAATAAATTATTGTGCTGTGTGTATGGATGAGAACAAAATACTTAAAGACAGTTTCAGCAACAAACCACAGCGTCATCTGTTAATGAACAACAGAAGCTCACTTTTCTGAGAAATTTACAGACGAATCGTAAGTTACTTTAATGGGAACGCTGCAAAATGAGAATAAAAAAATCGATTCTTTATTACTTTGCCTTAACTCGAGGAAAATCAAAAATAACTTTCATCAAACAATGGCGCCTATATCTACATATTACTCCTATCTGTTTTTTATTTATTTACCATCGATGTATGTCGTGAAAGTTTAGGAAAAAAGTGGTACTTAATGCAAGTAACTAAATTTTGACAATGAAAGTCATTTTGATTTAAGGTTATTCCGAATTAGTAAATCTTGCGATATTTTCTTTTCATCACGAGGTGTATTCACTTCCAAGTTCACATATATAAATTGTAAAACGTTTCCCTTCACTTTTAATTTTGACTGCATTACTTTTCAGTCTGCTTCGAATCTGTTTAGTTGATCTATCTGATTTGAAGTGTCACATTTTGGCACATGTTACAATGACATGAAATTAATTTGTCTAATTTTACTAAATGTAGGGTTGTGTTCATAAATTACACTCTAGGGTCACTCTAGGCTAATATTGTGGTCTCTCTCGCATAAATGCGTTTAAACATTTTGTTTCTCACACAAGAATCATAGAAAACTAAATCAGGCATGTGTTTCCATAGTAACATACACATTTTCTACACTCTACTTAAAAGTGGAGCGTGAAAAGTTCGCTCGTTGTCATGGAAGTCATGTAAACACTAGACTACTTAAAACTGATAAGCGGGACGCAAAATAAGTGAAAAATTGTGATTGAGAGAGATGCGATTATACACCCAAGGTGCGCTCGAAGGTATAATTTATGAACGCAGCCTAGCTCAATTTTATGTATTGATTTTTATGACGTGAACACATGTACACACGTTTCAATAGCCAACCTAATAAAATAAAATCACAACCTACTTGATGGTAAATAAAAAAAAACACATAATACATAGTTTATTATGTAAGTTCCTTCAGTGAATACATAGAGAATAAAAAAATCAATTATTTTTCTTTTGTTTGAAGTAAATCAGATGGAACTTTCACAGCTCATTAAGAGATGGCTCTGTAATCCTTAATAACACTATAATAACAGCAACATCTGTTGAATGGCAACAGCTCATTTTTTGTAAAAATTTTCATTTCCTTCAGTGAAAACACAGAGAATAAAAACTATAGTCAATTATTTATTTATTTCTTTGTTTTCGTTTGAGATAAGTCAAAAAGACTTCCGCTGATTATCAAGAGATGGAATCTTTGGTCGAACATATTTGACAGGAGACACCTTCAAAGATTCCTCAAATCACGGAGCAAAATTTGAATTTTAGTTCAAAATCTCGAGAGACTCGAATCAGATTAAGACAGAACTGTTTCCTTTGTCGCATTTCTCATATCAGGAAAAGCAAAATAAACTTTCTATACTTATCAAGAGATGGCGCCTTTGGTTACACTAGAGGTAACGCATTTAGTGATTTTTTATATCTATCCTTGTCGTACATTCTTCTCATCTAGGGATAAAAAACAGTTGGAAATATTATTTGAAGTGACGTTTGTCAAAATTACTGTCAGTGGTTAAGAAAGTTGAGTTTAAATATCGCATCCCAAACTTTTATCGCATGACATTTAATGATTCAGCCTTTTTGGTAAATAACTTAACTGGACATAACCTAATACACTTTTAAATTGAAACCAGTGACATTGCGGTAAACAGAATACCCTAAAACTGTTGTCTTCCTTATTGTACTTGCGACAAATGTATTTGTTATCTTTGTTTCTCAATCTTCTCACGAGAGGAATGGGATTGCGTTACCTGTACGGAGTGTTGATTTAGTACCTTAACACACTTGACAGCAGACATCTTAAGATTTTTCAAAACATAGTAAAAAGGTGAATCTCAGCTAAAAATCTCGATAGGCTTGAAGTAAAATTTAAAAAAAAATGATTTTTGTTTCCTTGCATTCAATTGAAGGAAAGGAAACTTTCGCTGTTTATTAAGAGATGGCACCTTTGGTCAACCAACAAAATAATCCTCAAATCACTCATTCTAATTAATCACATTAATTAAAAAAGTCTTATATTTTAATTGTCGAGTCGATTGACAGCTGATTTTTTTGCAATTATGACAGCTGCCAAAGTTTTAATATAGTTTTCTAGAAGATTATTGATGACGCCAGTCTAATTAATCGCAATAATTTTTTTATATAATTGGCAAGCTATCTGGCAGTTCATGTTTGACAAATTACTGTGATAATTGTCAAAGTTTTAATAAAGTTTTCTACTAAACTGCCGATGACATACTAATGAATAATGTTAATAGAAAAAGTAATGCTGATAGTCAAACTGATTGACAGCTAATTTTTTCAATTCGACAGCTGTCAAAGTATTAATTACATTTTCTAGCAGACTGTCGGCGACGTCATTCTAATTAATCACATTAATTAAAAGAATATTATATTTTCACTGTCAAGTCGATTGATAGCTGATTTTTTTGCACTTATGACAGCTGCCAAAGTTTTAATAAAGTTTTCTAGAAGATTATTGATGACGTCAGTCTAACTAATCGCAATAATTTTTTATATAATTGGCAAACTATCTGACAGTTCATGTTTGACAAATGTGACAGCTGTCAACGTTTTAATAAAGTTTTCTACTAAACTGCCGATGACATACTAATTAATCATGTTTTAAACTGATTGACAGCTAATTTCTTCAACTCAACAGCTGTCAAAGTATTAATAAAGTTTTCTAGAAGACTGTCGGCGACGTCATTCTAATTAATCACATTAATTAAAAAAAGTCTTATATTTTAATTGTCAAGTCGATTGACAGCTGATTTTTTTGCAATTATGACAGCTCCCAAGTTTTACTAAAGTTTTCTAGAAGATTACTGATGACGTCAGTCTAATAATAATAATTTTATAATAAATAATAATAATAAATTGTCTTTAATCATGAATTACAAATATAAGAATAATTAATACCAAATTATTTGCTAATTATGCAACCACAAGGTGACGTTCAGTATATAGATTACCCTATAGCCTGATCTATTATATAATTGGCAAGCTGAGTGACGAGTTCATTTTTGACAATTATGATACCTGTCAAAGTTTTCTACTAAACTGCCGATGACATTCTAATAAATTACATTCATAAAACATCTTAAATTTTAATTGTCAGGTCGACTGACAGCTCATTTTTTTGGTAATAATGGCAGCTGTCAAAGTTTTAATAAAGTCTCTAGAAGATTACTGACGACGTCAGTGTCATTAGTCGCTTTAATCAAAATTGCCAAGCTGACTGACAATTCATTTTTTGTCAAAAATCATTTTAGACAATTATGACAGCTGTCAAAGTTTTCTACTAAACTGCCGATGACATTCGAATCAATTACATTCATAAAGCATCTTAAATTTTAAATGTAAAGTCGACTGACAGCTCATTTTTTGGTAATTATGGCAGCTGTCAAAGTCTAGAAGATTATTGACGACGTCAGTCTAATTAATCGCTTTAATCAAAATTGCCGAGCCAATTATGACAGCTGTCAAAGATTTAATAAAGTTTTCTAGTATGCGCAATGATGTCATTTCAATGAATAATATTAATTTTAAGAAACATTTTAACTGACTGATGATTTTTTTGAAACTTTGATAGCTGTCAAAAGTTTTAAGTTTTCTAGTAGAATATCGGCAACGTCTTTCTAATTAAGCACGTTTATAAAAAACTTAATATTAATTGTCAAACTGACTGACATCTGATTTTTTCAAAGTTGTCAAAGTTTGTAGAAAAAAAAAAAAACGCTTGTTTATTTACTGTTTCAGTGCCTAGTCAAAGCGACATCTCTTAGTGAGTAGTAGAAGCTCACTTTTTTTTCCTGAGAAATTTAACGACGTGACATTTTCTTAAATGAGCTTAAACATTTTTAAAATCAAATAAAAGCCTTCGTTTATTTACGTAAAAGAAATACCTGCTAATTCTGCAGTTTGTTGAGAGATGGCAGTCTGTCCAATCCATGGCTCCAGGCTCTGCGCAAACTCACTTCTGTAATTAGTTTTAATCGAAGAAGATTGGAGGGATCTAAAAAGCCATTGCATGAAAGTACGGCGATAAAAATCAAACGTTAAAGTAAAGGAAGTACCTAACTGGTTGGCTTAATTGGCCCACAGCTGAGAGACGTTCTATTAACGACGGACATAATTCGAGGAATTGATATTTGTTCGCAGCCGATGTGAACGTCGTGCACAAGACTAAATGCAATTGCAACACCGGCATAACGGACCCCAACACCAACAACTGACCGCGGTAGATTCGGTCTTTGCTCTCAAACTGCCGCTGCACTTCCATGATCATGGCAGCATGCGTTTTCGCCATCGCTTCCTGCATGCCCTGGCAGAAAGTGTTGATCGTGTGCTTCTCCGAATCCATATTCCTACGCAATTCATCCATGAGTCCCTTCAAAGCTAGTATTCCGTCCCTAACTGAAGTCTGCAAATCCATGATGGCATTCTGGCCGCGCTCTAACCGCTTAGCGGCTTGTGTATGTGCCGTGTCAATGTCGACGCATTGTCCACGTATCTCATTGGGGGTATCGCGGAAGCAATTAACGCAAAGCATCATGTGTTGCAGCGGCGAGTACATTATGTATTGTTCGCCGTGTTGGGGGCACTGCAAACAAATCAATCATTCACTTTTCAAAACAGTTCACTTTGGAGTATCTTACGCGCTTGGGTTCCTTGGTGCACTTGGACATGTGCATGACCTCGTGAGCAGAGAACATCTTCGCTCTGTGCGTATTATCCCGGCAGTGTGAACATAAGGCTTGGCCTGAAATGACACGATGTTAAAACCGTGCGTGTTCGGCAAACCAAACGAATGAAAAAAAATTGAGGAACACAAACCTAATGCTGGGGTTAAATAAACAAACGAAAAACAGTAATATATAAGTGTTAAGGTCACCGCAGGTGTTGCAGTAGTACATATTGGCCCGATCCCGTTTATCACAATTTGAACAAGGGGGGTTTTCGCTGTTCGCTATGTCTATTAGCTGCCGCATGAGCGTGTCTGGCGGTGGAAGCACGGAACCGTCCTTCAACATTGTTGGTTGCCTAAAAAAAATTCATCAATCGATTTCAACTACTTTGTACAAGCTGCTTAGAGAGCATATTAAAAGCCATTGCCAAAAAAAATTGACATTTGCTGTCAGTACTTGAGCAGTGAGGCAACCATCTTTACACGACACTGTGGCGCTGACTATACCTCAAAATATCAAAAAAAATCTCACGCTTTGTTTTAATCAATTGATTTCAATCAGTACAAGTCATTAAGAAAGTACATACACTAAAAACCATCCGAATTATAATTTTGATTGCAAAAATTATCATTGTTATGACGTCATTGCTTGCAGTGACGCATTTATATATTGTCTCGATGCGTGCGGCGTTGACTATACCTCAAATTTTCAAAAATCCCGCGCTTTCCGCTTGTTTGTTTTTTTTACGTCACCCCGTCTGACAGGCGTCGAAATTAACCACGAAAAACACCACAAAACTAAAATTAAAAAAAAACCTCACCTGCAATACGGACATATCAACTTGCGATCTTGTTCCCGCCCCCTTAAGCACCTGGTGCAGAACGTGTGGTAGCAGCTCAGGATGCAGGGCTCCGTGTAATAATCGTGGCAGATCGGACAGAGCAGAGGGTTCTTGGAGAAGTCCATGACGTCGGGGCCCGGCGGATCCATTTCGGCCGAACACTTCCTGCAATGAACTCGCTCGATCAATAGCCCTCAGGGACCACCCCTCGTCGGACGTACCCAAGAAAGTAAATAATCACGGAACTTTGAACGAAAATTTTGGCGGAGGAGACGTTGACGTTTAAAACAAGCGAGCGGCGGCCATGTTTTTCATCCCCACCCGAGCGGCAACGCGCACGCGCATGGTTTTAATCCATTCGAAATCGGCGCTTCTCAATATTTTCAGTAAATTCAAGCATTAACAATTAATAATAAAAAAGATAAACATTTTCATTCTCTTGTTTAGTTTCACTTAAACCATACTTAAACTTAACAACTTATTTATATATTATTTGTCCTGAAGACGTCAAACTAGCACTTTATGTTTATATCAGTTTTACGTGATGTCCAACTCCATGCAATTGTAATTACATATTTTATTAAATAAGTAAAATAGATTTGCTTTAAACTTCATAGGCAAATTGCGACGGAGACGGAAGAGACGTTGACGTTTAAAGCGGGAAACACATTGAGGCGGTTGCGGTCACAAACGTTCACATGCGAGCGATCACGGTAAAGTTACGTAAATTAATTGGCAGATCTATCTTGTCGCATACATGTGAAGGTTTGTGACCGCCACCGCAACCGCCTCAATGTGTCTCCCGCTTAAAACAAGCGAGCGGAGCCATGTTTTTTTCTTTAATCTTCAGTTTCACCCGAGGGGCAAGGCGCGTGCGCATATTTTGAATCAGCGGTTCTCAATATTTGGCTGATTCGAGTTACCTTTTCTTGAAGACCCGTTCCATTTATTTAAACTATTGTAAATATTGTAATGATGTAGCAAAATTCAGAGACATCCACCGAAATTTCTCACAACTAGCTTCTGAAACGTACGCTTCATCGGTTTGTTTCTTTAACATCGAAACAATTGAAAGGTAATGCAGGAGTTGGTGACACTGCATTACACTAAATAAAACACGATATTTGAATTACAATTTAATTAACAAAACGCAAACGCCTTATTTACATCAAATAAATAACAATGGTCCCTTAAAACGAAAGAAGAAGAGGTGCGCCTGACAATCAGACATAAAACAATCGAACTTTCGAAGTCGAAATCAGCAGATCGTCGTCGTAGAACTTGGTCTCAATGACAACATTACCACTACAAACAAAAACACAAAATCACAAACAAAAACACAAAATTACCAACAAAAACAGCAAAGTCCAGTTTGAAGTTAAGGACTTAAGCTTTAGTTTAAAATCATTGTTAAGGACCTTAACAATGATTATATTAACAATTGTTGTTAAATGTTCAAGCTTTGGCTTAAAGTTAAGCTGGAATTGTACAACTAGCCCCCAACAGTAAAAGTGAAAACTCACTTTAAGACTGAAGCCGGCATCATCTGCGATTCGGGTGCGGCCTCCATGATGCTCTGCCAGGTATTCGTCGACTCCGGCATCACGAAACCAAACTCGAAATACCACTCTTCGAGACAACGCCCTTTAAATAATACTTTCTGTAAAATGAGGGGTGCAGGGTCATTCGTTTGGGTGGTTATAATGAGAGGAGGGGGGCGAACCTGTTCTAGTCGGAACTTCTCCATCGATTCTTTCGAGCTGAAATTGAACTCCCTGGAAACGGCCCGACATTGCAGAATACTCTTGGGGACTCTTGCCTCGTGTTCCACGTTCGGTAGGCTCAGGTCATCCGAGCCCTGCCAAAACACCTTGCCTCCATCGGCGTCGCGCAAACACAGCCAGTTACTTGCCCGATTTAAGGACAAAACAGCAAACAAACTATGAGATTGTGTACAACAACAAAAGGATACACTTGAAAGCCCTTGAGTATTTCGTCCGCGCGGTTATCCATGAAGAAGTCGTTGTGCTTCTTTCGATGCTTGGAGTTGTAAAAATACAGTGAGCAATTGCTTGGTGGCTTTTTGGACGGAACCGAGCGTATACAGTTCTTGTCTAACGGAGCATTTTTTTAACAACTAATGAAAGTGCATTCTTTAATAGTAATGGAGCAAAAAAACAGCTCAGTTCAGAGCAAGTTTAAAAAAAACATCAAACCAACTTGCGTTTGACAGCTTGAAGGTTAACATTGGCTACAATCAAACAATGTTGCCAACTTGGAATTTGAACGAACTAAGATAAAGTTGGTGATTCTCGTTAATTTAAAACAGTGTCGCTGAATTTTGGAAGTCTCCTTGAAATTCATTAAAGTTTTCTAGATTAATAAAGGCAAAGGGCACGAATGGACACGCTTGAAAATAAAAGAAAGTCTTCCATATACTTCTCCAACGAGTTAAGAATAACATACTAATAGTAGTTTCTCGTCCAAACTGGTCACTAAATATGGCCGCTGTATGTCTTGGGCGCGCACAGGCGTTTTACAAAATTCTGGAAAATCCACAAACCAACAATCCATCATTATTTATAACAGAGTTACTACACACAAACAGCCATATTGCAGAAACTGATCTACCGCAAAGTGGTAACTTCCTCGTTGCATTTTTCGATTACGTGTGGATTTACAGAGTCAACATAATTGATTGTATCCCACGTGTTCAAATTGATTTTTCAAAAATACGTCTAAATTAAACAAATAAAACACGCGAACAGGAAACAGCGATTTATTATTCAAAATACGTTAAAAAATATGAAACACTCTCGTCGGTATTAAAACATTGTTTCTTTTTAAATATCACACGTTTTTCAACAACATTTTAACAACTATAATCTGCAACGCCTCAACATAAATAAAACTCTGATTTATTTACAACTTAAGCTACAACAGGTCCAGGGCGTTCAATCTGCCTTTTCTTTTGACGTCGATGCTGGGCAGAGCTTCCAATTTCATCGGTTTCCTGAAACAGACGTCGTTGTTTCCGCTCACCCACGAATTGGTCAAAACGTTGGGGTTTTTGGGCGACCGCTGGGTCACGTTGAGGCCCTCGATGGACGAACTGGTCGGTTTGCTTCTTGCGTACTCTGGAATGCCAAGCGTGCCTTCTAAAGAATAGTTTCAGTCAAGTTTCTCCTAACATTTAAGAAACCGTGGTGGAAAACACAGCGTCCCACGGAGATAAATTCAATTCCTCCACGGTTTTCTGTTAATTTTTTTTTAGTTTAATAACGCAGTGGAAAGTACGCTTCATTCCTCCACGGTTTTAGATTAATTTTTTTTAAACCTAACCTTTCCAAGTATTGAAGACCATCCCTGTTTCAAACCTGGACGATTGATTCAACAACTGTGTCGCCCTTCTCGGTTTGAAGTAGCTGCCAATTATGTCATCCTTCGAGGTCCGCTCCATTTTCTAAAAATTAAAAACATAAATAAATAATGGCGTTTCGATTTATCTTTTTTTGCTTCCATGCACTTACATACATGGTGTTCCGAATCACTCGGCCACCTACCGTTTGGACGGTCGCTTGAGGCGACGTTGGCAAACTACTGCTAAAGCTGCCCTCAGGCGATGCTCTACTGTTCTGTCCTGTGCACGACGCAGCATGCAACATTTCAAGGTGCATTGAGACAAAAAAAAAACCGAAGACAGTTTATTTACACCACAAACATGCCTACCGAAGCGACATCTACCAAAAAACAAAAAGCGATCGGGTCTTCACCTGGGGCAAGAAATTTGTGTCGCTGTCTTCCTCGCTAGAGTCTAAGCGAGCCGGGGCCGTTTGTACGTCACTAAATCTACCTGGACCAATTCAAACAAGTTAAAAATCAAAGAGTGCTGACGTTTCGTCCTTCCGAAAGACATCTTCAGTACATTCTTTAATAAATCATTAAGAGAACTCTGAAGAAGTTTCTTGTAAAAACTATTAGAGAATTTAAAATTTTTTTTTTTAAATAAACAGAAAAATTGTTGACACTTTGACATCTATCAAGTGTTGACGCAAAAAAAAGGTCACGACTATGGGTAGTTCCAAACTGATCTTTCATACATACATTCATACATAAAATTAATTGTCGGTTTGACAGCTATTAAGTAATGGCACAAAAATTATGGACTGCTCTAAACTAATCTTTCAAATAAAAGCATTTCGTCATTGTTAAATAAATTGTCACTTTGACAGCTGTCAAGTTTAGAGCAAAAATAATTTTTACAAAATGTCGTCGTAACTCTGAACAGCTCGAAAATTATCTTCCAAAAAAAAAAGAAAGTACCTAAACACTATCAACAAATTGCAAAACAAGCTATTAGTTTGACAGCTGTCGAGTATCAATTCAGAAATAGTTTTTAGAAGGCGTCATGCAGCTCCAAACTGATCTTTGAAATAATTACAAGGAAACTGCACAATTATTATCAAAAACATTGTTAAATTAGTTATCAGTTTGACACCACATTTTAGTGAGATTTACTTGTTAACCCTACGTAGCTCCAAAATTATCTGTCAAGAAAAAGGAAAATACTGTCATTAATAAAAAAATTGTTAAAGAAACTATTAGTTTGACAGCTGTTCAGCATCGATGCAGAAATAGTTTTTAAAAGACGTCGTGACTCCCGACAGCTCCAAAATTATCTTCAAAAGAAAAAAGAAAAGTACGTAATCATTACCGAAAATTGTTAAATAAGCTATTAGCTATTAATGCAAGTATCGATGCCAAAATAGTTTCTAGTAGCTATGGTGACTAGCCAGTTCTAAACTGTCTTTCAAATAAAGGAGAAATGCGTGATCATTGCCAAAAAAAATTGTTAAATTGTTTGATAGCTGTCATTATTACCCAAAACAATGTTAAATTAGTTGTCAGTTTGACACCTGTCACGTTTTAGTGAGATTTACTTATTAACCTTCCGTAGCTCCAAAATTATCTGTTAAGAAAAAGGAAAATACTAAGTCATTAACAAATAAATTGTTAAAGAAACTATTAGTTTGACAGCTGCCCAGCATCGATGTTTTTAGAAGACGTCGTAACTCCCGACAGCTCCAAAATTATTTTTAAAAGAAAAAAGAAAAGTACGTAATCATTACCGAAAATTGTTTAATAAGCTATTAGTTTGACAGCTGTCAAGTATCGATGCCAAAATAGTTTCTCTAGAAGCCATGGTGACTAGCCAGTTCTAAACTGTCTTTCAAATAAAGGAAAAATGCGTGATCATTGCCAAAAAAATTGTTAAATTGTTTGACAGCTATCAAGTGTTAGTTTTTAAAAAGCGTTGAAACTCGGCAGCTCCAAAATTATTTTTCCCTGTCATGACCAAAAATTGTTAAAACAACTAAGTTTTAGTTTGACAGCTATCAAGTATCGATGCAGAAATACTTTTTATAAGATATGGTGACTCTAGCCAGTTTTAAATTGTCTTTCAAATAGAGGGAAAGTACGTGATCATTGCCAAAAAAAATCTTAAATTATTGTCAGTTTGACAGCTAACTAGTGTTAGGTTTTAGCGTCGAAACTCGGCAGCTCCAAAATTGTCTTTCCCTGTCACTACCAAACAAATTGTTAAAACAACTAAGTTTTAGTTTGACAGCTGTCAAGTATCGATGCAGAAATAGTTTTTATAAGGTACGGTGACTCTAGCCAGTTTTAAACTGTCTTTCAAATAGAGAGATAATACGTGATCATTGCCAAAAAAATTGTTAAATTATTGTTGGTTTGACAGGTGTCAAGTGTTAGTTTTTAGAAGGCGTCGAAACTCTCGGTAGTTCCAAAATTATCTTTCAAAAAAAAATTTACTGTGTTACTATTAAAAAAAACTTTTAAATAGTTTTCTTTTGTTTTTATTGCACTTTATTATGTGCCTCCGGAATATAAAACGTATAAGATAAATACAGGAGAGAAAAGAAACATCTAGTACGCCGGTCACAGTCGCAATGGGATAACTACCATCATAAAAGCTACGTATTTTTTGTTTTTATGTAATGTCGGTAGGGGAAGTCCCTACCCCATATGATAATTCAAATGAGTAAGAACGATTTGGTTTTCTATTGATGTTTACTTGAGGTCTTGCAGAAGTGAAAGGTTGTAGGGACTTCCCCTTCTTTGTAATGAGTAAAAAATTACCAGCGGGGGGTAGTTTGGTTCTTTGTACGAGCAATTCGGGAAGTCTAAATTTTTGCGCATCGTCCAACCAAATCGCCTGCTCCTTGATCGACTCCAGGTCCCTAAAACCAAGTGTTTCATTGCGCGTAAATTCCCCCAGGGGAATCCCCGACACCTTACTTATAATTGCATTCCTTCTTGAGGGTGCCCGCGATCTTCTCGGAGATCTGCGCTAAGAGCTTGACGTTCTTATCCTGCTTCCTGATCGTTTCCAGGTAGTCCTGCCTTTCAGTCTCGAACTCCCCCTGGATATCCTGGATTTCCTTCTCCAGGGACTTCACCCTGTGCCTGTACTTCCTGAGGATCTCCGTCTTGAGGTCCAGCTCGTTGCTGATGTCCTTGTATTGGTTCTGCAGGATCTCTCTGTCCTCGTTCATGTCGATTTTGGCGAGGACGTGAGCGATGGCGCTGAGGCGCCTTTCCGCCGCCATCTTCTTCCGCTTCCGCCTCTCAGATAACTCCTTGTCGTTGGCCTTCTCGCCTCCGATCATCGCGGCTTTCAACTCCTCAATCCTCTTCACGATCTCATCCTTTGACGCGGTGGGTTTCTCCCTCACCCCCTCACTGTTCAGCTTCAACTTGTTGATGTTCTCTTGGTACTCTTCTTTGATCAGTTGAATCTGTTTTAGAACGCTTTGCTTTTCGTTCTTCTCGTTCTCGTGCAGACTCTTGAGCTTCATCATCTCCATCTCGTATTCCTTGATCAGGTGGTCCCTCTTCGCGTCCAGGCGTTCGTTCTTGATGTTCTTGTTGATCTCGTATTCCTCTTGAGGCAGCGTGAGGTCCTCGATCTTCAACGGCGTGGACTGTCGCGTCTCGAGGAGCTGCTTCAGCCTCTCTATTTCCTGTTGGTACTGCTTGAGCATGGCGTCCTTGGGGTCCTGCGAAATCCAACCAATCGCGTGCGCTCTCGGCCGTTCGATTTTGTTTTACTTACCTCGTTGACCCTCGGCTTGTTATGAATATTCTTGGCGCGATTTGCATATCTTAGAGTCGACAGCGTTTCCACATAATCGCGGCTGGCCGGGCTGATGCACGCGATCATTAACGTCCGGGTGTTCCCCCCCAGAGAGTCCTGTTGGGGCGAGAGTGTTAAAGTTGGAGGATCTATGGGGGGGAGGAGGGGAGACTTACTTGCAGAAGTCTGGTTAGTTTTGAGTCTCTGTAGGGGATGTGCTTGGCTTTTCCGTCCACCAAGGCGGAGATGACGTTGCCGAGGGCGCTCAAGGACAAGTTGATTTTCGTTGCCTCTTTTAGCCTGTCACCGGTCGCGCCTGTTTTGGTTTGTCGCTCGGAACCGGCCAAATCCACCAGATTTAATTTTCCTGTAGGATAGAACGATTTTGAAACCGTGGTGGAAAATGCGACAGCCCGCATGGAAAAAGTCATTTCCGCCACGGTTCGCATGCAATAAATTAAATGGTAATAATTAATAGCAATTAAGTCCGACCTTTTCTAATCGATTCGTTGCTGTCTGTGCTCGACGCTTGCTCTATACTAATGATGAATATACTGTGCGATCGCGAACTGGACTCGTTCATCAACGTGGCTCCGATCATGCGGTTCTTCGACCCAATGCTGAGCAACTCTTCGCATTCCGCTACGTTATGGACGGGCTGAGTCGAGAGACCTTAAGAAATAAACACAAGCAGAATCACAAAATGTATCACCAAGAAAAAAAAATATCTACAGGGTGTTACTGTCAAATGCCAAAGTATTACGTCGACGTATTTTTAAGCAATTTCCTTTTGTGTTCAATTAAAATGTCATTAGTTTTTTTAATAGAATTTTGTAAATCTAATTAAAAAATTTGAAACGTTATAATAATTCCTACCTGGTACAGTGACGCCTTCGTTGGGGATTTCTTTCAAACTCAAAACGTTATTGGCGGCCTTGTCTGTAGGCAAAAGCAAGTCCCGAATTTGCTCGTTGTAAATCTCAAGGTAACTAACCAAGGCCAGGTACTTAACGCCGGATGTGACGGAGATGGCCTCGAAGATGTGCTCGAAAGTGCGCGAGATGATCCCCTTTTCGGGATACAGTGTGTTCCCTTTGTTCCCCTCCATCGTGTGCGACTTGCCGCATCCGGTCTGGCCGTACACGAAGATGGTGCTGTTGTACCCCTCTAGAACGCTCTGGGGATTTCCCCGATTAGACGCGCGAAATTCAAAAATCGAACGCAAATTACCTCCACCAGGGGGTAACAGATGTCGTTGTATATGCCTTCCGTGTTGGAGGTTTGGCCGTACACGGAATCGAAGGTGAAGTGCTTCGGGAGCGAAGGGCCTTCGGTTGGGTCCCACGTTTCGACCGTGCAATCTCTCATCTTCACGACGCACTAAAATCATTTTTTGTTTGTTTTGATTTGAGCGCTGCAATGTGGGCGGAGTTACCTGACAGTTGAGTTCCGTTTCTCTGCGATTCATTGGTCGACATCTCACTATGACTTTCACGTTTTCCGCCATTTTTTCATCGACGTTTGTAAGTCTGTAAGAAAAAAAAGTGTACGTCACAGTAAGAAGGGATCGTTTGTTTTGCGACTTCCGGTTTAACCGGAAGTCACGTCGAACGCGTTCATTTATATGTACTGGCGAAAATCAACGCCAATTGAAAAAAATTAATTATTCGTTTGTTTTAATCTGACACTAGAAATTTATCACGCACGCACTCAATGATAAACGCGTTCGTATCTCTTTTGTTTCGGATTTTAAATCAAAACGTTAATTGCAAAAGTCGTAAACACTTGCCTGTAGTTTCGAGTGACACGCGACGTCAGCAACAAAACAGTCGAACATCGCATATTCGAAATATGATCGAAAATTATAAAGTTTTTAACGGAACACCCTGTACATTATTGCATTTTTGAATTGCAAATCGAATTCTAGCCCGAAATCATGTGTCGCACTGTGGCTCTAGCGTAAGCGGATTTTGAGCTATGCGCTTCTGAAAAGTCGGCAGTCCCCCCCCCCTCTATTCAAGCTTCATTTTCAAAATTAAAAGTGAATGTAAAAAATGTTCTAGAGTCGGTTTCGACTCAAAAAGAGTTTGCGTTAAAGACATACCTACCTATTACGAAACGTGAATTCTATAATATACAGGGTGTTCCATTAAAAGGTGCAACCTGTAAACGTCAAGTTTTTCTCTATGACGCAGTCTTTAACCTCAAATAAGTGCGTCTGCAATTTTTGCATTTCATACTTTTTTCCTTTTTCAAAAAGAACAGTAATCAAGGGGGGGGGGCATACATAATTGTCAGTTTTCAGGCACTGCATAACTCAAAAGATGGTCGTGTTAAGGCCATGTTGCGACACATAAATTCGCACTATAATTTATTTTGCCATTTAAAAATACTAGGATATACAGGGTGTTGTAATTATAAAAGCGGCGTTCGGTTACATAACTTGAAAATGCGTTGCGCAATTATTGTTCTTTTTTTGAGGACACAGCTAATTCTCTACAATTTTTGTATTCAACATTTTTTTAATGAATTGTAATAATATACAGGGTGTTTCAAATTATGTAATTTCGAATCGTGACTTGAAAATGTCAAATATCAAACACATTTTTTTGACGACTCAGCTAATTCTCCACAATTTTTATATTCAACATTTTTTTTATTGAAGTATGAATTGCAATAATGTACGGGATGTTTCATTAAAAAGATATGTAATTTCGGATTGTGACTTGAAAATGTCAAATATCAAACACATTCTTTTATTTTATCTGTCACATCGTCTCAAATCTTTTCAAACCAAATTCTTTCCACATTCAAAAATAAGAACTATTGGGGGGGGGGGGCTGTCATCTTTCGAGGCGCAGGTAACTCAGAAAACGTTTGCATTAAAGCCACGTTGCGACACATGAATCCGCACTATCATTATTTGATTTGCATTTAAAAAATTGCTGTAATATACGGGGTGTACTATTAGAAAGAGAAAAAAAAAACGGAACTCAGTCAAACGGTTTTTTCTGTCACGCCATCTTTGATCTCAAGTAAATGTTACGTTACGACTTTTGTCTTCTAAACCTTTTTCCACTTTCAAAAAGAATAGCGGCAAGGAGGGAAGGCGGGGGGGGGGAGACCTGTCATTTTGAAGAAAACGTTTATATTAAAGGCGTCGCGTCGCACAGTGGGTGAAATTTCGGAATTAGCTGGACAAAAGTGTAAAAAGCACTTTAACACAAACATTTTTTTTTGTGGTTCATATTGATGAAGATAAATACATAGTATATCCAATTACATAATTCACTCGAAGTGAGCCATGAAAACAACATAGTTAACTTGTCAAAAGCAAAAATACCAAAACACAACTAATCTTATGACATTTTATTAAATAAGCGTTTTCAATTAATTTTGTAATTGTAATTTAGAAATAAGTGTACCTATTATCTAATTATGGATTCAGGTAAGTTCTTTTTACGCAAATAATTAATAATATTTTATTTCAATTGCTAAAAATTAATTTTTTCTTTCTGTATTTTAAACGTCAGATTTCTGATTTTGTTTGAATCTATCTTGAAAAAAATGGTCAAAAATGGTATTCGTGAAACTTTTTTCATTTATTCGGGACATAATGAAGTTTTGATTTTTTGTTATCCCATTTGCTTTTTTTCGCCATTTTTGAAATTATGGCCCTCCAAAAAACAATATCTGTTATTAAGATGAATATGTAGGTAAATATTAACGTCTTTGTAGACGTGGGTGACTGCCAGTTGAAAAGCAATGCAAATTGAGGTTTGGTAATTTATCTTAATCTTTTGTTTGATATTTTATTGAATAATGTTTTCTTAAAACAGTATCATCAAATATTCTATTTTCAATCAAAACACAAATTATTCGAGAAAAGGAGATAATAATCATTTCATAAAAAATTAAATACGTTTAATACTAAAAAATCGTAAACGTATAGTGAATAAATATAATATATTATCCCATCAGATAATATACAGCGTGGGTAAAAAGTATGGGACATCTTAAACCTTTCTTAAAATATTTTCTTTTTGCAAAAACGCTTGAACACGTCGATTAAGAACTTTAGATTGTCGTATTTTGGAATTGTTCACTTATTGTACACACATATTTACATTATAATTATTTTTACTGGAAATCTCTATTTAAATTACAAATTTCAAATATCCGTATTTTTAAGTACATCTAAATAAAAATTTTATCTAATATTTAATTAGCTAGTACTTAATTTACATTTTTTGAACAAAACAACAGTCTTTCAGTCAAGGTTTCCAGAATCTTTTGAGTCTAGCTCGGCTGTGAGATGTAGCTTTTATTGATTTTTATAATATTCCAGTAAGCTGACTGACAATTATCAAACAATTTACGTTCATTTTACAATGTCATTATTCTATGGTCATTAAGAAAAAGTATGTGAAATTTTATTGATAAAAATAAAAAATTATTATTTGCTTTACAGATACAACTAGAGAAGATTTATTTCAAATCCTAAAAGAAAATGGTCCTATACATCCTTTGAAGGCCAATTCCCGTAAAATCCTATATAATTACTTAGAAAGCCAGCTACATCCAAACGAAATGCAGTATGCAACCGCTACGGCGGTTTTTAATTTTTGTTCTCAATTTGATAAAAAATGGAAGAAGTGCAAGAGAGCTTGGTCGCATTTGTCTAAGAAACACTCACATTGGTTAAAGCAAAACTTAAATATTTCAAAATTGCCTGCAAGTAAGGAAAAACAGCCCACGGGTAGAGCTACTAAATTATTCAAAAATAGTAGTATGAAAACAATAAAGAGGAAACTTCAAAATTTAATTGAGACACATAAAACTGAAGAATTGACCTTGGCAGCTAGATTTAGTTTAATATCCTGTGGAAAGAGAGATGCAGCTCAAATAGTAAAACAAGCAACAGAAACTTCGCCAACTAGGGCTACCAAAATGAAAAAAATTCTGGCTTCCCCCGGTGATAAAAATCCAAAATTCTCCGCTATCGAGGCATTAGCTCTAATAATAGATCTGAACTTAAGTAAACGTCAGTATAATTCATTAAGGCAAAGAATTATTGAAAAAGGCGTAAATTTATTGCCATCATATGATAGTGTAAAAACAGAAAAAGATAATTGTTATCCCCCAAAAGAATACGTTACCATTTCAGAAAATTCAGCTGACATAAAACTGCAACCTTTATTAAACATTACTACTAACAGATTAATGCTAGACATAAAAGATTATATAGATGTATAAAAATTTTCCTCTTACAAATTAGAATTTATTTACAAGTGGGGTTTTGATGGAAGCTCGGGCCAGAGATCTTATAAGCAAAAGTTTCAAGATGATAGCATTTCTGATACAGATATGTTACTTACTGCATTAGTGCCTCTACAACTCAACGCATATAAAGAAAATAGTACCGAAAATTTAATAGTTTGGAAAAATTCGCGGCCATCATCAACAAAGTATTGCAGACCAATCCGATTTCAATTCAAAAAAGAAACAAAATCTAATTCCGAAGAAGAAATTGACTACATGAGATCCCAAATAAATAATCTTATTTCTACAAAAGTATTATTAATGGAATGGAGTTAATTATACATCATGAATTACTATTTACTATTTTAAATGATAAAGGTTATAATTTTTAGTATTCTTCACAGTAAATCATTGAAAATGTAACTTCTTTAAATGTATCATAATTTTTTAATGTAGAATGATGAATGCTACAAGAAAGCACAAAGTTTCCGAACGCATTGAAATAATCACTAAAAACCAAATAAAATAATTGAGAAATAACAACTAATTTAATGTTTTCCTATTCATATTATTTTGGCGGACACTTTAATCCAACCAGTATTTCCTAATGTATAAAGAGTGGTTCACAATAAACTGTGATTTTTTTATTTTTGAGGTAGAAGGCTGTAATTTCATATTTTGCTATAACTTTTAATTCTGAACAACTTATTCTTATAATATTTTGCTCTGTCTTGTAAAATAATTTGACTTTAAGGGATGCAGAAGCGTTCTGCGTCAAGAAATTTTTATAAAAACCGATAATAAAAAAATTCCCATTTGTAGCACACTTTTTGAAAGACACTGTATAATCGTCCAAATTGAAATGAACATTTAAAAATGTTCTTTTTGTTTGAAATTTGAAATGTAGCACCATAAAGCACCATTACCAATAAAGGAAAAATTTCCATATTAATCTGTGAAAAGAATCCAAGGATATGAAGTAATTATGAGCTACTTTAACATAAATTAAGTATAACCGTTGTTAATTGTTAAAAAAAAAAATTTCTTATTTAATTGTAGCATCAGGAAACCAATTTGTCCAAAAAAAAGTTTTGTCCAGCTAGTTGTTACATTTCATCCACTGTGCGTCGTATGCAACACATGATTAGGTCCATACTTTTATTTGACTTGCAATTCAAACTTGTTATGATATACAGGATGTTTCATTAAAACAAAAACGGAACTTAGTTGCATAATTTAAGAATGCATTGCGCCAGCGCCAACTTAAAAATCCAACGTTTTTGTAATAAACAATTTTTTTTTGTAACGTTAATATAATAATATACAGGACGTCACATTAAAAAAATATAACGTCGGGTCATAAGTTGTCAATGTCAAGCGCAATCTTTTTTCCTGCGACGCCATCTTAAACCTCCGGCAAATGTCTTTCTTACCTTTTTCAACTTTCAAAAATACTAGCGATTGGGGGGGGGGGAGGGGTAAGATTGTCACTTTTCAACTTTGCGTAACTCAAAAGCCGTTCACGTTAAAACCATGTTGCGACACGTGAATACGCGTTAGAATTTGCTCTACAATTAAAAAGTGCGATAATATACAGAGTGTTTCATTAAAAAAAATACAACGTCGGGTCAACTTGTCAATGTCAAGTGCAATCATTTTTTTTTCTACGTCACCATCTTAAACCTCCTGTAAATGTCTTTTTTAACTTTTTCACTTTCAAAAATAATAGCGATTGGGGGGGGACTGTCCATTTTCAGATTTGCAAAACTTAAAAACCGTTCACGTTAAAACCATGTTGTGACACATGAATTCGCGCTAGAATTTGGTCTACAATTCAAAAATGCGATAATATACAGAGTGTTTTATAAAAAAATGCAAAGCCGGATCATAACTTGGCAATGTCAAGTGCAAACGTTTTTTTTTGCGTCACCAACTTATATCTCCAGTAAATGTCTTTTTTTCCTTTTTCCACTTTCAAAAATAATAACGATTAGGGGGGGGCTCATTTTTTAACATTGCAAAACTTAAAAATCGTTCACGTTAAAACCATGTTGCGACAAATGAATTCGCGCTAGAATTTGGTCTACAATTCAAATATGTGACAATATACAGGGTGTGTCATCTAAAAAAAAAGGTGCTACTTCAAGTCGTAACCTGTAAATGTCAAGTGCAATCGTCTTTTCTACGACACCATCTTATGCCTCAAGTAGATGTCTAACGATTTTCGTATTCCATGCTTTCTGCCACATTCAAAAATAATAAATAATGGCGATGGTGGGGGGGGGGTTGAGGGGAAAGAATTACATAACTCAAGAAACGTTCACGTTAAAGCCGTGTTGCGAGACACGCGAATACGCGCTGGAAGTTATTTTACAACTCAAAAATGCAAAAATATACAGGGTGGTTCATCAAAGAAAAAGTTGTTACTTTGAGTAGAACCTGTAAATGACAAACGACAATATCTCAAGTAAACGTCTGCAATTAAAAAATTAATAAATAATAGTGTTGGGGGGGGGGAGAAAGAGGAAGGAAATGCGTAACTCAAAAGGCGATATCACCTTACAACCATGTTGCGATACATGAATGCGCGGGAAAATTTGGTCTACAATTCAAAGATGCCATAATATACAGGATGTTTCATCACAAGAAAAAAAAAGTGCAATTTCAAGGCGTAATCTGTAAATGTTAAACGTATTTTCTACGACGCCTCGTGTAAATGTCTGCGATTTTCGTACTCCACACTTTTTCCACAATCAAAAATAATAACGACGGGGGTGGGGAGGGGGGAGGGGAAGGAATTGCACAACTCAAAAAACGTTCACGTGCGACACATGAATTCGCTCTAGAATTTTACTGGCAATTCAAAAATTCTATTGTGTACCTACAGGATGTTCAATTAATGTTCGATTGTCTTTTGTTTTCTTTTTTCAACTGTCAGTCACTCTAATAAAACTACATATAATTACAGGTTTTTTTTTTGTTTTTTATGTAAAATTAAGCGCGACTGTCTTTTGTTTCTTTTTAACTAACAATCGTTGAAATTTTAAAAAAATTGTTTTTTTTTTCGCAAAATTTCGACATGCGAATGTCTTTTGTTTTTCTTTTTTCTTTTTTAAATTATCGGTTATTAAAATCTTAATTAAAAATTAGATATCTTGTATATTGTTTTTTCTTTAACTGTCATTCTTTTTTGAAAATTTGATTAAAAGGTATTTTCAAAAAATTTTAAATTATGCAAAATTAAAGTTCGATCTCCTTTTATTTATTTATTTTTTCAACTGATACCTTTAAATGGTTTTCAATTTTTGTGTAAAATTTAAACGCGATCGTCTTTCTCTTTTGTGAACTGTCATTCGTTGTTGAAATGTTGATAAGATGTTATGATTAAAACAGTTTTTTTTTTTTTATTTAAAACGACTCTATTTTTTTAACTCTTAGTCGTTATAGTTAAAATTAATAGTTAATTAAAAATTAAAAAGCGATTGTTTTTTGTTTTTTATTAGTCAGTTGTTGTTGAAATTAAGAAATTAACGCTTACATTAATAAAACCGATTTTTTTTCGTATCAAAATTTCAGCAAATGTAAAAATAATTTTTGTTTTTATATAAAATTAAAAGGCGACTGTCTTTTGTTTTTTAACTATCAATCTTGTTTTTCGTTTCTTTTTTACACTGAAAATTTTCTACACGGAAATTTGGTTCGCAACTCGCGCACGCGATGCGCTATTATTATTATTTTTTTCAACGCCGCCTTAAATTTCAGCTAATCATTAACATCTTTTTCAAAATTTCAAGCAATATGTATGACGTTCACCAAAGAATCGCCAAAACAAATGCACAAATGTTTGTTATTGTTGTTGTTGAACTGACAGATTTTTTTTGGTGAAATCCCAGATGGCTCTGAGTTTCAGAGGTTATCATAAACGGCAATTTCGGCGATATCATCGGCAAATTTCGAGAGTTGCGATTCATTTGTTTTTCTCTGTCAGTTGTTAATAAACAAACAAACAGAGGGAAGAGTAATGCCCCAATTGGGAAACCCCTGTTTCCCGGTTTGTTTAAAAGCGAACTGTCCTTCGGACCAGTCCGGTCCTGGTGCAACTATTCATTACTTCAAACACCGATTTTGATTTATTTTTTTTTCAAACAACTGACTCACTCGAAAATTAACGCGTCCATGTGAATTGCTTGAATTAACGTGAATTAGTTAGAAGTTACGTGAAACAATGGAAAAGAATCGAAGTCGATGCGTTATCGTCGGTCAGGTGCAATCGGTGTTTGATTAGCGCGCTGACAATTCGTTGATAAGACCACGATGAGCCTCCTCTGATACGCCGAGAAGCGGCTAATCCGCAGTCACTTGTCAAGCCGAGTAAGCTGCACTATGAAATGTCGAAGGCTGTGTCCAGAAAACAAGTGCCCAACGGCGGTTGGGGATGGGCGATTGTGCTCGGCGCGGCCCTGGCCAACGTAAGCAAAATCGCACCTCAACCAATCGGTAACGTTCATAATTTTTTTCTTTTTGAAGATTTTTAACCAATCGCTCATCTCGCTGTTCGGCCTGATTTTTGGGGGCCACCTGGAAGCCCTGGGGCACGGAACCTTCGGGGTAGCCCTGGTGATGAACATCAGCAGTATGGTGACGAATTTCTCCGGGCTCATCACAGCGCCGGTCTTGAAGAAGTATTCGCCCCGCGCGGTCACGATCACCGGAGTTATTTTTTCCGCTTCCGGAATGATCGCTGCCAGCTTCGCCACGAGCTTGATCGAAGTCGTCTTGACGTACGCCGTATTTACAGGTTTGTTATTTAAAAAAATGCGAAGCTAACTTCATTACATACCAATTGTCACGTAAAGTTAACTTCAGTTTGTTACCAACTGTTGTGTAACACCAATTGTTTTTTTTAATGTTTATTATTGAATCGAAAAATCTCTCGCTCATTGAAAAACTGAAACTGAAATCGATCGAGTTGTAGAGCAGGCGGATTTGTAAAAAAGAACAAAACGAAAGGTGTCCGAGTGAGGAAACTTTGCGTTTTCGATCGTTTTTGCTGCGAAGCTAACTTCAGTTCGCTACCAACTGTCGTGTAACGCCAATCGCGATTTCAATTCTTATTACTAAATCGAAAAATTGCTTGCTCGTTGATAAGCAATTGAACATTCGTCTTACCGAGAAATCGGCCGAGTTACTTTGCGAGCGATTCAAAATAGTTTTGTAAAAAAAAGGTGTCCAAGTGACGAAACTGCGTTGTGTCAATCGCGTTTTTGACAGTTTTTGTTGCGAAGCTAACTTCAGTTCGTTACAAACTGTCGCGTGACGCCAATCGCGTTGTTAATTTTTATTAGTGAACGAAAAATCTCTTGTTCATTGAAAAACAAATGAAATCGATCAAGTTGTAGCGCGGGCGGTTCAAGATGAATTTGTAAAAAACAAAGACAAACGAAAGGTGTCCGAAACTTTGCGCATATCAATCGTGTTTTCGACCATTTTTGTTGCAAAGCTAACTTCCGGATGCTACTAACTGTCGTGTAACGCCAATCGCGTTTTCAATTTTCATTGCCAAACTGAACACTTGTCTTAGCCACGATGAATTGAATACTAACGGTGGCAGCATTCCAGCAAGTGAGATAGCGCACCGTTACGTCACCGCATACCCGCTTCTCCTTTTACACAATATTAACCAACATTAACTGTCAACGAAACTGTCAACTGCAAAATGACAGTTTCTGGCCTAGTGATACAAATTACTATTGTTGCGAAGCTAACTTCATTTCATTGCCGTCTGTCATGTAATAGTAATAACAACAAATTGTGTAGCGTTACAGAAAACAAACGAAACAGATGTTTATTAGCGTGAATTTAATTTCAATTAGTTGCCAACTATCGCGTAATGCCAACCGCTCTTTGAATGCCCGCCGATGAGATGAGAAAAAAATAAGCGTTCCTCGGGGGACTTTAACGTAACTCATGAAGAAACAATTGAGCATCGTTTTACCGAGGAAACGAACAAAAATGAATTATTTTATTTTAATGAGACGTCCTTCATATATTACATTTTTGTTCCTAAAAAAAAAAGAAAAACAAACCGACAGGTTTTGTTGCCAAACTAACTTCAATCCGCTACCAACTATCGCATTACACCAACTCGACCCTACTCAACGACTCAAGCGACGCTAATTGAAAAACAATCGCACATCGTTTTACCGAGAAATCAAAGGACTTGCACTGTGACCTCTCTAAAAAAAAAACCAACAAACGAAAGTTATCCAAGTAATAAGATTTTGTTGCAAAGTTAATTTCCTCGCTAACTGAGGTAGTATAATGGCGACGGTGTCACTCAAAACAAAAGAAACACGGCACAGTTATGAACATTGGAGCGAAGCTAACTTCAATACGTTACCAACTGTCGTTCATAAATACTTCTATGAGAGGGGAAAAAGTGAAACTAAAAAATTATACGTGCTCTTTTGAAAAATTTCGTTTCTGAAGCATCGATCGTGAAAAACAATTGAGCATCGCGTTGTCGAGGAACGAACGAAAACGCAACACTCTAATGAAACGTCCTGTATATTAATTAAGTTTTTAATTTAAAAAAAGGAAACAATTGAAGGTTGTTAAACCGATGGGTTTTTGTTGTTAAATTAACTTCAAGTTGTTGCCAACTGTCCTATAATACCAATCGCTGCAGTACCGTCGTTTCAACGTTGTTGTCTTTCTTTCTCCCTCTTATTTTTGAATTCAGAAAAATTCAAAAATAAGAGGGAGAGAAGAACAACAACAAAATGTGAGATTTCGATTACCAAACTTGATAAACAACTGAGTATCGCGTTACCGAGATATCGGCCATAGTTTTGACATTTTAACGGAAGATCCTTTTCTTCTTAAGTATTAAAATAATTTCTAGCGCGGATTCATTTGCTTGCCCTGCGAATGATTCACAACGGATCTAAAAAGAACGAAAGAAAATTGAGGTTTTTCTTTCATTGAAAAGCTAACTTCAGTGCGTTGCCAACTGTTGTATCGTGTCATTCTGGCACCATTACAACCTCGTCTCTTTTAATTTTGAAATCTAAAAAGAAAAAGGAAACAGACGAAATGTTCAAGCGACATGTTTTGTTCAAATAAATTCCAACCTGACTCTATGTGTCACATTGGCATCTGTAAAAAGACATAAAAGCTCTCCGTTGCGAAGTTAACTTTACATCATTACCAACTGTCACATAATGCCAATGGTTTTTCTTATAGGTTAAGAAAAGTCGATTTCTAGAGCGAGTCCGCCCCTGCGCTTTTTTTTCTCAAATCAAACAATTCAACGCTGATCTTATTAATTAGGTCCTGTCTGCGGTTCGCATCACGCGTCAGCTATCAGCTGACGCGGAATTCCCAACGTCTCTAGATTATTCGGTATCGCCGCTCAAACGTTGCAAAAACAACGTTGATAAGTCGATCGTTTTGTTTGTCGGCGCTTAACGAGGCCGCACGTCCTCTGATTGGGGGTATTAATGAAACAATCGCGAATCAATTTTGTTGCAATTATTGTTTTGGTGGGGGAGCGGCGCGCTGATTTCAATGCTGGTTCATGATTAATTGCCCTATATTCGATGTGAACTCTGATAAGGGGTTATTGTGTTAATGAACTGCTAATTAGTGACGTCATGCACTGAATACTTAAGTAAACTACGGAGTGATTAAAAAAAAATTATGAAAGTATTCTTTAAGACGGCGACGGGCTGAGAGTATTGACAAATGATTGACGTTTAATCAAAAATTTTAAATTCGCTCATTTTTGATCACACTATAGAAGACAAATTTTTTCTACAGTATGATCGAGTAAGAAATTGAAATGCTTCCGACTCTTCTTTAAATATTTAAAGTTGGTTCTTGTCCGATGAAAATTGTATCACAAAATCTTTAAACCGGACACTAAATAGCGCACAAAACACTTAACGTTTCGCCGTCGTTCGACAGCTTCGTCAGAAGTGAAAAATATAAACATGTCGAACGACGGCGAAACGTTAAGTGTTTTGTGCGCTATTTAGTGTCCGGTTTAAAGATTTTGTGATACTTCTTTAAATATTGGACATCGCGTTTTCGAGTTATTAACCAAAGTTACGTTGTTTTAAATGGAACACCCTGTATATCAGTGCGTTTTTGGATTCCCCGTTGAATTTTAGTGTGATTTGATGGGTGAGTGGTTCTCGAGTTACACGCCAAAGTAAATGAGCGCGTCTCTTCGTCTCATAGCTCTCTTATTTTTGGAAATAAAACAAAATGATCAAAACAAAAATTACTTGCATTCAACCGCAGTTTCAGATGGCGTCGATGAAAAACAATTGAACATCGCGTTTTCGAAATATGAGCCCAAGTTACATTTTTTAAAATGGAACACCCTGTATATTATTGCATTTTTGGATTCCCCTTTGATTTTTAGTGTGATTTGATGGGTCGCATCATGGGTCTAGAGCGAGTCGTTTTCGAGTTACACGCCAAAGTAAATGAGCGCGTCTCTTCTCATACCTCTCTTATTTTTGGAAATAGAACAAAATGGTAAAAATAAAAGTTGCTTGCACTCATCCGTAGTTTCGGATGGCGTCGATGAAAAAACAAATGAACTTTGCGTTCTCGAAATATGAGCCAAAGTTACATTTTTCTAATGGAACACCCTGTATATTATTGCATTTTTGGATTACAAATCGAATTTTAGTGTGATATGATGGGTCGCATCATGGGTCTAGAGCGAGTAGTTTTCGAGTTACACGCCAAAGTAAATGAGCGCGTCTCTTCTTCCCATATCTCTCTTAGTTTTGGAAATAGAACAAAACGATCAAAACAAAAATTACTTGAATTCATCCACCGTTTCAGATGGCGTCGATGAAGAAACAATTGAACATCGCGTTTTCGAAATATGAGCCAAAGTTACATTTTTTAAAATGGAACACCCTGTATATTATTGCATTTTTGCGTTGCAAATCGAATTTTAGTCTGACTTGATGGGTCGCATGATGGGTCTAGAGCGAGTAGTTTTCGAGTTACACGCCAAAGTAAATGAGCGCGTCTCTTCTTCTCATATCTCTCTTATTTTTGGGAATAGAATAAAATGGTCAAGACAAAAATTGCGCGTATTTACCCAAAGTTTCGGATGGCGTCGACAAAGAAACAGTTGAACATCGCATTTTCGAAATATGAACCAAAGTTACACTTTTTTAGACGGAACACCCTGTATATTATTGAATTTTTGGATTGCAAATTGAATTTTAGTGTGATTTGATGGGTCGCACCATGGGTCTAGCGCGAGTAGTTTTCGAGTCACACGCTAAAGTAAATGATTTGTTTGTTCACTCTTCTTTGGGGCATATTCGATTTTTCTATAATTAAATGGATACACATTTTGATCGCCAGTCAATCATCATCAAAGCTAATTTGAATTTGACTCCTCCATCAGCAGACTAACGATGCAATTGCTACGATAATTCATCCACATCAGCACCGACCATGACTGCATCGTAATCAAAATACGCATCCGCTTACTTTTACAAAAAAAAAAGAAATGCTGTAACCAAAGTTTTGTACTCCACTGTATTTTATCGTTGCTCTTATCATTTGTTTTTTTAAAATTATTTCAGGTTTGGGTTTAGGATTGATAATGCCGGCGACCTTCGTCGCCGTCAGTTCTTACTTCAACACCAGAAAACAAGTGGCGGTCAGTCTTTCCATGGTCGGAACCAGCGTGGGCCAAATTACTATGCCCCACGTCGTCAGCGCCCTCTTGAACGAATTCGGCTACCGAGGAACCACCCTCATAATGGGCGGACTCTGCCTGAACGGCCTAGTCGGCGCTCTTTTATTCCACGTAAGCTCGCCCCATACCCCCCGAAACAATTTGATTGGCCCCACTCATTTTTAGCCCGTCCAGTGGCACATGAAGCCCTCAAGGGATCCGGCCGAGACCAAGGGGCTCTTATCCAAAGAAGAAGAAGCAGTCGAAGTGGAAAAGGTGATCAAGAGCGTGAAGAAAGAGGGAGCGCCCGGGATTTGGGGGCACGTCGTGAAGACCTTGGACCTGGGGCTTTTGAAGGATCTGGTTTTTCTGCACATCACTAGCGGAATTGGATTGGTCTACACGTGCAGTATCGCGTTCAGTATGGTCTTTCCCTTCTTCCTCCTGCATACCGTTGGGTTCGATCGGGAGAGAACGGCGATTTGTATGTCGTGTTTGGCGGGGGCCGACATCTTGGCGAGGTTGGTCGTACCATTACTGGGGTCCCACTTCGCCCTATCAAATCGCGTCACCTTCTTGATTGGCTCTGGCGTGCTCGCACTTTGCAGGACTTGTAAGTCCACCATTTTTGTGCTGCCTTCCTTTGTATTGAAACAAATTTTTAATGTTGCAGTTTTGATCCTCCAATCAACTTTCGAATTGGTGGCACTGGGGGCTTTCATGTGTGGCTTCGCGCGTGCCGCCACCGTCGTTTATCAAAACCTCACGGTGTCGGAGTACGTCGTAGAAGACAAGATCCCTTCGGCCGTTGGCCTAAACATGGTCACCAAGGGGTTATTCGTTCTTTCCGTTGGGCAGTTCTTTGGTAAGAGCAAACGCGAAAGCGCCCCCACTTAATTCTCATCCCTAAAACTTGCAGGCTGGGTCAGGGATACCACCCAAAGCTTCCCCATGTGCATTTTCGCTCAAAACATAGTCCTAATCATCGTCTCCGTCTCCTGGAGCTTGGAAATCGCCGTTCGCTGGCTGAGGCGAAAAGAAAACGAGTTTTTACAAGTTGCTGGCAACTTCTAGTTCTAATTTTCGCATATAATAAAAAGTGATCGTTTCCCGGTAGTTTCCCCTGAATTATTCATGGCGACGTGCATGCACGCTCCCCTTTTTCCTAGGAACCGGCTCGTAAAGGCGTTTATGACTGTGCAGCGCGGCGCACGTGAACCGAACTGGTTCAAGGTCGCGAGCTGCAAGAACTTTCAGCTCTTCGCTATCGATCTCGGCGCTTATAATAATATCTGTGAACTTGAAACGTCCAGCGTGTCGCCATGGTTACGCTGATTGCAACAGTCCGAGGAAAGCAAGAAAAAATACTCCTGTGCTTGTAGAGGTCGCGTGCCGACATTAATTGCCCGGTGATGTTTGAAATACCAGGAAAACGCAGTAAAACGGCTAGAATGCGTCATGCTTAAACCGGATGCGCGACTTCTGCATTAAAGTAAAAGGCTCTCCCCTTCATATCTGTCTTATTTTTGGAGATAGAACAAAAAGTTTAAGGCAAAAGTTTTAGCCGTTTTCCCGCAGTTTCCCGTGCCGTTCACAGAAAAACAAACGAACAACGCATAACTGAGATACAACGCAAAGTTACATTTTTTTAAATGGAACTCCCTGTATATTATTTCACTTTTGAATTCTAAGTTAAATTCTAGCCCGATTTGATGGGTCGCAACGTGGGTCTACTCGTAGTAGTTTTCGAGATATTCGATGACGTAAACGACGGCTTCACCCCTCCATATCTCTCTTGTTTTCCGAATTAGAGCAAAATGTTAAATACGAAAGTTGTAGGCGCTTTATCAGAGCTTCCCGTGCTGTCCACAAAAAAACAAACGAACATCGCGTTACTGAGATACAACCCAAAGTTACATTTTTTATAAGGGAACGCCCTGTATATTATTGCATTTTTGAATTCTACATTAAATTTTAGCACGATTTGATGGGTCGCAACCTGGGTCTACTCGTAGTAGTTTTCGAGTTATTCAATGACGCAAACGACGGATTCATCCCTCCACATCTCACTTGTTTTTCGAACTAGGACGAAACGTCAAATACAAAAGTTGTGGGCATTTAAACGTCGTTTAGGATTCTGTTCGCAGAAAAACAATTGAAAGTCGCCTCGGCAAGATACAACCCAAAATTACATTACTTTTAATGGAACACCCTGTATATTATTTCACTTTTTGATTCTACATTAAATTCTAGTCCGATTTGATGGGTCGCGACGAGGGTCTAGCCATGGTAGTTTTCGAGTTATTCAAGGACGAACTTTTACACGTAAACGACAGCTCTGCCTCTCCATATCTCTCTCGTTTTTCGAAATAGGGCAAAACGTCAAATATAAAAGTTGTACGCATTTAGACGTAGTTTCTGATGCCGTTCACACAAAAACAATTGAAAGTCGCGTCGGCAAGATATAACGCAAAGTTACAGTTTTTTATACGGAATACCCTGTATATTATTGCATCTTTGCATTGTACGGTGATTTTTAGTCTGAGTTGATGGGTCGCAACATGGGTCTAGTGCAGATGGTTTAGGAGTTACACGACGAGGAACTTAAACACGTAAGCGATACAGTTACCCTCCGTATCTCTCTTGTTTTTTGAAATAGAACAAAACGTCAAATACAAAAGTTTTAGGCATTTAAACGTAGTTTCGGATCTCATTCACAGAAAAACAATTGAAAGTCGCGTTGGCAAGATATGACGAAAAGTTACAGTTTTCTATATGGAACACCCTGTAAATTATTGCATCTTTGAATTCTACGCTAATTTTTAGTCCGAATTGATGGGTCGCAACATGGGTCTAGCATAAATGGTTTACGAGTTACACGACACACGTAAGTGGAAGAGTTACGCTCCGTATCTCTCTTGTTTTGCGAACTAGGGCAAAATGTTTCATACAAAAATTGTAAGCGTTTTCATGTAGTTAGTTATGCCACTAGCAAAAAAACAATCGAAAGTTGCGTAATCGAGATATGACATAATTACGATTTTTTTTAAGAGAACACCCTGTATATTATTGCAATTTTGAATTCTACGTTGATTTTTCGTCTGAGTTGATGGGTCGCATGACGGGTCTAGTGTGGATAGTTTCCGAATTACGCGATGAAGATCTCACGCATGCAACCCTGAGTGTCACCCTTCATATCTCTTTTGTTTTTAGAATTAAAACAAAGTGTTCCGGACAAAAGTTGCAGGCGTTTAGCCGCAGTTTCCGACACCGTTCGTAGAAAAACAATCGCAAGTCGCATATATAACACAGAGATATAACACAAAGTTGCCCTTTTTTAAAAACACCCTGTATATTATTACATTTTACAAAACGTATGAAAGTTGTAGGAATTTTACGCAGTTTTAGATGCCGCTTGCCGAAAGACAGTAGAACATCGCGTTTTCAAGATCCATCCTAAAAGCGCTTTATTTTTAATGGAACACCCTGTATATTATTCCATTATTAGATTATAAATTCAATTTTGGTGTGTAAGTGTTTTCCGAGTTGCCCTGTGAAGAGTTGACTGACGTAAATGGCGATCTCCCCTTCCCGTAACTTTCTTAATTTTGAAATTAGAGCAAAGCGTTAAAAATGAAAGTTGCGTAGATTCGTCGGCTCTTTCGAATGCCGTTGAGAAAAAAAGCAATTGAGCAACGCATTGTCGAGAAATTAACCAAACTTACGCTTTTTTAAATGGCACACCCCGTATATTATTGCATTTTTTAATTCCAAATCGAAATCTAGTCCGAATTGATGGGTCGGATCATGGGTCTAGCACGAGCCGTTATCGAGTTATAAGCAAAAATTAATTAAATCGAGAAACAGTGGCGATACTCAATTATTTTTTTTTCACACGTGTAGGCGTGTTTTGTTATGTTATAGGGATACTTCCGAAGAATTAGAGGTCCTTGCCCCAGTGAGAGCTCGGGCGTAAATCAAGCACTTGACCTTGACGGAAAAACCACGTCGCGTGTGAAAAAATATTTGATAAAACATCCGGGCACTTGACGCGGCGAGTAATCACGTTTTTAGATTAAGTTTTTATCAGATAGACATAAGTGGTAATCACAGTTTCGAAATTAATTGAAATTTTGCAACGAATTAATTTTTTTTTTTAGTTTTACGAAAATATTAATAAGCTTCAAGTGGCAAGTGGAGGAGGGAGGGGGGCAAATTAAATATGAATAGCCACGCATTATGGATCGAGTTACCTCAGAGTGGTGTTTTAATCGACTGGTGGTTGCGGGAGGGTCGCGGGAAAAAGCGTTTTCCGATAGAGCACAACATTTCACCTAACTGCCGGCCACCGCACTGGAAACTTTGACCCGCGGGGGAAAACTACTTGGCCTGCGCTGAAATAGTAATCGCCGTCGGGTTCGTGTTGTTATTGTTTTGATGTGACGCGTGGCACTTTCAGCCCTTAATTAATAATTCACTTGTTTACGGAATCAATACGAAAATTGTTGCACGGTTATCTCAAAACAAACATGGAGAGAGAGAAAAAAGACAAATAATTTATTTATTTCATCGTAGTTTGGTGTAATTAATAACGATTATCGAAGGGGAGGGGGGGGGTGATACTCAAAAATTAAAAGCAAACAATGCAACTTAATTAAATCCTAAGTCTCTATGTTAAGGAAGACAATTTTTCCTTATTTTTCCTATTATTTCAGGAATCAAGGAGAAAAACCTAATATGAAAGGGGGTGATAAAATTTTTAAAAAAATTGAACCTAACACAAAAGGGATGATAAAATTAAAAAAAGACTGAACGGTAGTGAAGTGTACCCTGCATCAAATATTAAAGTATTTTAAAGGCAAGGAGAAAATCGTGATCTATGTTTGTAACTATTTACGTAAAGAAAATATTATATCAATTTTGCCTTATGTTTTCTGATAAAGTTATTCTTTTCCCTTTGCTTTAAAAAAGCAATCCGTCTGCTTTAAAAAGCTAAACAAAAAGTCCCCATGTATAGGCAATTTAGTTGCAAAGGTGTGAGTTTGGTTGCCTACCCATAATTTTTTTTTTACGATTTTTAAAAATAATTAGTGTTCTATCTCTATACATCCCGTTCAAACTTAACTCGTCACTATTTTGTTATTATAAAAGTTACAAATTCGGTTAAATTAGAAAACTAGTAGTAATGATTAATTGAAAGTCATGTTTATATTTAAAGTCAAAAATACACTTAACTTTAATGGAACACCTTACCAATAGATGAATCGCTAATTGCAGAAACGGGACATGTCACATTTTCAATGGGGGACATGTCCATTTGATAAACTAACAAGTGCGTTAATTTTAAAAATGCAAATCAAAGAGACTCTACACTAATCCACGGCAACAGTTGTAAAGAAAGTGCAGTCAGAAACGTAGGTAAAAAAACATTTGTTTTAAACAAATTAGACAGTTTTTTTCACTTCCTGAACATGAACTTTGAAAATGTGACATGTCCCGTTTCTGCAATTAGCGATTCAGATAGAGAATAAAATTCTTAATTAAAATTGTCCTTCGCTATTTTTTCGTAAATTAATAAATACAGATATTTTGATTTTTACGAAATCATCAAAGGTACCTGTGCTTTAGAAACAAAACATTTGCAAATCTAGAAAAAGTTTACAAAAATTATCATTTTTCATCATTTTTCTAGATGCGTATAAAAACCACAAGAAATGTACAAAAATTGCCGCTGTCGAATTTTCTTCACATTGAATGAAACATTTTATTAAATCATACTTCTCATAATTTTCGTATTTTACCATTTCACGAAATACTTATTTAAAGATAATTAACACTTTCTGATAATTGTGCTATAAGCATTTGTCGTTTATGACGTCTTTCATTTTTTTCTTCTTTTCTTTAATCATGGCCTACTAAATTTGACATGAATAATATTAATTGTATGTAATTCGGTTATTTTAAAAGATACATTAAAGATAAAATTAAACATAAAAGATTACATTAAAATATTTTATAGATTTCAAAATATATCCGCGAGATATTTCTTACCATGAATTGTTGGGCCTATACAAAGTAGTACCCCTACATTCTCGTAGGCTACAAGCTGGTCAATGCTTTCTATACAAATTAGTAAATAATTTAGTTGATGCTCCGGATATAATTAGTTACATACATTTTAAAGTACCAAATCATAATGTAAGACATGTGCAGACATTTCATATGCCAATTCCTAGAACTAATTATATGAAAAATTCACCTCTGTTTGTGATGTGCAATACGTATAATAAATACTGTAATGACTTGGACATATGTTACTTAAAGTTACCGAATTTTAAAAACGATGTGTCCAAGGCACTGAGTCATCTCAATTAGACGTGTTAATTAATGTTCTACCTATTTCGTGCGTGGTTCGTGCCGCGATAACCTTGTCTTATCCACCATTTACTTATTTTTCTATGTACAATTTTAAAATTTAATGTTGTATTGTATGTAATGAATTGCTCTGTAACTGGCTGACTTGCTGTTGAGTAATAAAGAGTGTTGTGTGGTGCAAGATAATATCAATGAACTACATATTTTTGAAAAGCAGAAAAAATACCCTTTTTAATGATGTCAAAGCCAACTACGACTTCCATTAAAAAAAAACATTGGTTATGGTTATATCTCGGTTATTATGAACTTTTGGTGCGATTTGATTAAAGAATCATGATCTACATTAAAGGTCGAATATAAAATGCCTTTATCATTTTTCGAAATCTTTAAAAATAAAAATAAAAATACGCCCGTTTGAAAATTTCATGAATTTTTCGTTTTTCAACTGTACTGCGAAAGTGGCAAGGAACCAACGAACAGCAAATTTTTAAGTTGGCCATTCAAAATAGCATAAAAAGTTGAGCGAATATTCTATTACCATTATTAAAGAAGATACCAATGGAATACCATCGAAAATGGGACACCCTATACAGTTCAAATTAAAAAAAAAGTAAGTCTAGAATTCGTCAAGGTAGAAATATGTATTCGCTCAAAGCGATTGAAACGTAAAAAGATCGTACATTATAAAAATTCAAAGCTGACGTTTTGCCGTTCAAGTTGCGCCTTGCATTCTTAAAAGTTTTCTTTTTCAACGAATGTTTTTTTTTAATCACACGGTATTAACAAATAAAAATAATTTAAAGGTGATTTACATAACTGTGCGTTAGTAAAAAAAAAAGTTAGGAATAACATTTTAATAATTTTTGTAATAAGCTGTGCAAAATTATTTAAAAGTTCAATATGTAATTAAATAATTCTAATGATGGACAGCGCCACCTCGTAATTGTTAATTTTATTTAGAATAACGCTTTGACGTTATTTAAATTATATAATCAAGAAGGTCTGTCACCAGGAGTCAGGTTGGCCGAGCGGTCTAAGGCGCCAGATTTAAGCTCTGGTTCCCAACAGGGAGCGTGGGTTCGAACCCCACACCTGACAGTACTTTTTTCCCTCAATTTTTAAAACTCGAAATTATGCAACTCAAATTTGACAACCGTTTAATTGTATGAATGAATTAATAGCTTTAATTTAAATCAATGAAAGGTGAATTGTTTTAAATAACAATTTTATATAAAATTACAAAGAACAAAAACTGAAAGAAAAACGCAAACAATATCCAGCGCCTTTTGAAATTGAATATGTGAATGAAAGGTGGACTTGATACTTAATGCTAACTTCGTATCAAATTGTGCGCCGTATAGTTACATTGTTCAAAGTAAAGGTTTACTTTGGCTTAAGTCTAAAGATTTGTCTGTGCATACGGCCATAAGTAAAGTTAAACTCTAGGCTATGCTCTGGGCTTTCAAGTAGTGATCGGATAATTCAAATTAAAAATAATCTGTCATCCGATTATCAAAATAACCTAAATAATTTGATTATCAAAAATATTTTTATTGCGTATTGTGTACCCGTCCCCAAAATGGCGCCAAGGTCAAAAAATCTTGCCCCGCCAGATTAAACGTTTCCAAACAGTTTCCATGTTGGTTATCCCACAGTCTATACTTATGGTCTATAGAGTCATTTCACTGGCGCCACTATCGCGTACAAAATTCTTGGAAACTCGGGGAAGAATGCGCAGTAGTCTCGCTGCTTCTATTCGTAGTTTGGTTTATCGGCTTGGTTCGTGCAACTGCAAACACTGCAAAATTTTAAATTTAAATTGTTTGCGCCACGTAAAAATCAACTCGCGGAAGAATGCGCAGTGATTACAAAGATCAAAGGTGCCGACGCCAAGTGAAACGATTGTATAGATTGTGGTTATACTATGACGTAAGTTTGCACATTGAACTTCTCGTTATCGAATTACGAGTCAAAATTACGTTTTTTCTAATAGTATACCCTGTATATTATTGCATTTTTGGATTCCTAATCAAATTCTAGCCTGATTTGATGGGTCGCATCATGGGTCTACGGCGAACAGATTTTTAGTTACACACCGACGTAAACGAGCACCTCATCCTTCTATGGCCCCGTTATTTTTCAAGATACCGGAAAATATCAAATACAAGAATCACTCGTAATTTGTAGCAGTTTTGGATGCCGTATATGAAAAGACAATTGAACATCGCGTTGTCGACTTACGAACCAAAGTTCAATTTTTTTAATGGAACACCCTGTATATTATTGCATTTTTGGATTCCAAATTAAATTTTAGCCTGATTTGATGGGTCGCAACAGGGGTCTACGGCGAGTATTTTTTGAGTTACACGAAAAGTACGAACAAGCGACTCTCTTTCGTAACTGCTTTAGTTTTGGAAATAGAACAAAATGTCAAAGACAAAAGTCACACGCATTTTTGAGTACTTTCGATTGACATTTACGAAAAAACAATAGAACATCGCGTTGTCGAGATACGAACCAAACTTACGGTTTTTTTAACGTAACACCCGGTATATTATTACATTTTTGGATTCTAAATTAAATTTTAGCCTGATTTGATGCATCGCAACAGGGGTCTAGGACGAGTACTTTTTGAGTTACATGAAGAGTACAGAGAAGCAACTCTTTCTTACGTAACTCCCTTAGTTTTGGAAGTAGAACAAAATGTTAAAAACAAAAGTAACACGCATTTTTGAGTAGTTTCGGTTGACGTTTACGAAAAAACAATCTAACATCACGTTGTCGAGATACAATCCAAACTTATGTTTTTTTTAATGTAACACTCTGTATATTATTGCATTTTTGGATTCCAAATCAAATTCTAGCCTGATTTGATGGGTCGCACCAAGGGTCTAATGCGATCCGTTTTCGTATAGCAACACTCGAACGATTGCAGATGATTCGAAATACAAACGCAACAGAAACTGAGACGTTCAGTTGTTTTTCCGCACATATTACTTGCGCATTGAATTAAATACTTAAAAAAGTAGGGGTTTCGATTTAAAATAAAAATATGTGGTCGTCGACCCTTTTCTTTGACATTAAAATAAAATAGGTATTTGTATTAATTTTCTTTATTTATTTATTTTTTGACTGAAGGTAAGTATTAGAGAGTAAGTAATAAAACGTACAGTTTTTTTTAAATAAGTAATACTTTTAATAGATTCTCATACACAACAAGAATTAAAGACTGCGTGATATGTTATGTACAATTTCGTTTCATCAGTTTTGCAGAGGAGGGCGACGACGACGACAACAGTTCAGATCCTTGCCCCCCGCCCCCCCCCACATGTAAGGAAAGGATCCGAACAGTAAGCCGCTCCATGAGTAACCGACACTGCAATAAAGTGGTTCAAAAAAGGCACATTTACAACACACAAAGACTGTAGTAGTTACTTTCATTTTAAAAATGAAAAAGAAAAAGCCCCCGGGACGTTTTCTTTTTTCAGAAAAACTTTTGTTTTCAATGAGTACACATGGAATGCAATATGTAAATGAAATGCACACGCATTCGTTACATCTTATACTCTCGTTATAAAATATAGTTGACTATAAATATATGCGTATGTCTAATCTCTAGTTTTATAATTGGCTTGCGATTGAGCATCGCTTGCTGCTTGCTTAAAAAATTGGGGCAAGCGAGTTCGCAGTCGAAAAATTGATTTAACATGAAAGACTAAATGAACATTTTTTTGTTTAATGTTCAGAGTTGCTTTACAAGCAGAGAAAGCAAAACCGAGTTGACTTGAAAGTGAATTTCCAGGAAAATGAACGGGGGGTTGTTTCGACTCGACTGTAAACACGATTGCCCCCAAAACACACATTTTACTTTAATAAAATAATTATTTAGCTCATCATTCTTTTAAATATAGTAATAATTTCTTTTTCAACATCGAAATCACACAGTGCAGGTAACTATGATTTTTTAACGACTCCGGTGATTCTTTGGCACCTTCTTTTCGCTCGACTTCTTCCAGAAGTAATACTCGAATATTATACGTCTTAGACTGGCGTGCACCTACTTTGAGAGTTTTTTTAAAAAAATAAATAAATCGGTATCACTTTGTGTAACTCTAGACGAGGTATTTATTTGTTTTCTATAAGTAGCTGGAGTTGCAGGACTAGATCTCTGGCCAGGCTTAACACTGAAGATGCATTGTGTCTCTCTGCCATCTCTGAAAACAAAAGGTATTACCAAGAGATTAAATACGTAAGTGCAGACTCATTTCCACCAACCAAAACAATTTAAAGAAAAATCAAGTTTTCTTTTTGCTTTCATTGAGGCAAAAAGTAATTATTCAAATCATTAAAAAGAAGAAAATACTGAATTACTGTTCACTTTAAATACTTACAATGTGATTGTAAACACATTTACAGCACATTTTTAGTAAATATAATAGGAATAAAACGATCGCCTAAGTGTATAAGCAACCAGACAACTCAGGTGTAAGTCTGGTTGCCTACATATCAATTCTTTTTGTAAACGAAGAAGTCACATAAATTAAATAGATTAAAAAAAGCATTCTTTAACGTTATAAAAATAATTATTTTAAATAATTTCTCTTTTTAAAAGATGAATTTAAATTATGTAAAGGCAAAGTGAAACTTACCGTTGAAAAACTTGATTATGTCAGTGAAATCCATGGTATGCAATAATATGATGTCCCTGTAAGTCTCGAGGAGAGCAAGGGCAAGAAACAACACAAAATGGCCGGAAGCAACATGTTGGGCCGCCCAGATCACCTCCCACGTGGCAAAAACGTCAGGATAGACAAGCTCACGCTTAAAATCCAACAAAAACCAGCGATAACAGAAGTAAAAGTGCGTGTAATCCCCGTGTGAGTGCATCAGCTCGTACATCTCAGAGTCGAGGATTTGGATGAGCGACCTCATGTTGGCAAAGTGACAATCCATGGCGTTCCCATTGGGGAAATTCTCCACCATCCTCTGCATCAGGTGACAGAAGCAAGCGTAAGTCAAGCTCTCATCGTTGAAGATGACGAGCAGCGGCGCTACCAGATCGCACATGCCTTGCATGTATCCGATGTCCAGGTGTTCCCAAACGTACCTAAAAAGAATTAATTACAGGTTAATGAGTTTGGGGGAATCACCCAGACGTACGTGCACATGACATTTCTGAGCTTATCCAAATTGTCCCCCGTGAAATACCAGTAGTTTCGATCACATCTCTGCACGTCCTTCTCGATTCGATGCAAGTTAAGCCCGAACGTTTCTAACAGTTCAGTCTTAAAAACAAAGGACGGGGTTATTTAAGTGCTCGGAAAGGGGAGTGCGAGGAGGCTTACGCTATAGACTCCCCCGTTGGAGCTCGCTGGAGAGACGCAAGCACTCCTTGCGGGTGAAGCAAGACCGTGCGACTCGAAGCAATCCAAAGTATCGAGGGAGTTTTCTTCCTTGACCACATCGAGGTTGTTCGTGAGCAAAGCCTCAACTAGATTACTGGGTAAGTCCACGCTGGCATTCGTGACTATCACGTTGTGGATGAAATCTTCCATTTTGCCTTCGTTCCCCAGGAATTCGTCCAGGTCTTTGCTGGGGGTTTCCGGGTGCACGCTCGAGTATTCGGTGTCCCTGCTAGAATACTCGGTGTCCAGGCTGGAACCTTCTATATTCTTGGGCATGGGTTTTTCTGCTTCGTCTGTAACAAAAAAGTATCTCATGTATCAGTGATACGAGAGAGATGCAATAAATCGTGTCTACTTACTCTGCGATGCAGTAGGTATTTAAAAAAATGATAAGAATAAGCCTCGACTGTGTAATTTGGTGGTGAATTTTAAATAAATTTGAAACAAAATATCTAAGTGTAAGCAAATCAGGTTTGTCTACTATGAAACAAAACAATTTAAAAAAATATGTAAATAATAGGAAACTGAATTTGTCAAACACTAGAACAAAAAGAGATTAAAATAAACACAAAAAACGAGCGAATTTAATAATAGAAAGAATCAATTCGCGAAAATCGAAACGTACACCAAAAAAGATTGAATTTTGCTTTCCATAAAAAAAAAACTAAAAATAATAGACATTTTTGTTACCTGATTGAACTGCACTGACTTTACCTTTTTGAACTTCTCTGACATTGCTATCTGATTGGTGATTGATTAAACTCGCAGCTATTTGCTCTACGTTTTCGTTGTTTTCTTCTTGCTCAACGTTACCGTTTTCTTCTTGCTCGACGTTACCGTCTTCTTCTTGCTCGACGACCTCGTTTTCTCCTTGTTTTTCGATGTTCTTCTCACCGTCCAGCTCTTGAGCCAAATCGACACAATTCGATGGCTCTTTGCTTTCAGTTTTCTTTTCTTCTTGTTCATCTTCGCTTTCATATTTGATCGTGTTCTGTTTTGTTTTCTTGGTCTTCCTCGATGTCACGTCTTCCTCATCTCCCGACTCATAATCATAATCACTGACGTCCTCAAAAACCTGCAAGAAAAAATCATCCCTAACAAGTCTGAACGAAATCTTGAATCGGTCGACTTACTTCATTGCTTAAATCTCTTTGGATTGGATTCGGGGCCTGATCTCCGCTGATGCTTTCGCTGCTTAGCTTCGCTATGGCACTCGCTTGGGTCTCCTTGTCCCTCTGCCTGACGATTGCTTCGACGGCCAACCACTCGGACATAGTATTTTCATAGCTGAGTCAGAAACGCAAAGGAAAATAGAAACAGAAAATAGAAAAGGCTTACGCTTGCTTGGTCTCTTCGCTCAGTTGATTCCGCTCATCGACGGTGCTCCCAAACTTATAGTGCCCCAGTAGATAAGGCCAGACCTCCTTCCGCAAGTCGTGCGTTATGCCCCCGTAATACGTGAGCCTGTAGACTTCAGCGCAGTCTTTCACAATTCCATCCACGCACAACTCCAGCCACTTCTCAAACGTAAGACCTTCAATGGGTAAATAAAATAAATTAGAGAGGGCGAGAAGGGTCAAAGTGAGTGGGCAAATAAAATAAATTAGAGAGAGCGAACAGGGCCAAAGTGAGACGTTCACCTTCTTTAGCCCCATCTCCCGAGATGATATTCGGATTGACCAACCCGCTCAGGTGAGTCCTGACCGTCGACAAGTGCCTGCAATAAGCCAACCAACCGTAGAACGCCCTCGATATAATCTGACGTTTCATGGAATCACATACGGCTCTAATGCAGACACTTGGGGGACTATCGGGGACGTTTTGGTCCAGGCTGAAGCTTTTCGTCGAGCTCTCCGAGCTCGTGCTGGAGCTCCCAAGTTGGACTCGCACTTTGCTGGGAAGCTTCGTGTGAGTGTCCATTAGTTGATTTCGTTTTACTGTAAATGAAACTGCACGTTAGAGTTGTTTTGACAACATCTAGTAAGTCTGTCGCAGGCGCAGCAATGAGAAATCGCTTTCGCATTTGAGACTTACATCCTATATGATTGGTATTATCGATGATGCGAAACACATAGTCTTTCGTTGCTTCCTCAGTTTCGCCTAGTGTCGTAAGAGGTCGTCTTCGTTTGTTATGCAAATTCGATGTGCCCGATCTCTGCGACCAAAGGGGTGGATCTAAGCGCCCCCTGGGTAAAAGCCCGGTCTCGATGCAAGACAGGAAGGCCAACATGTGTCCGCCTGGAACAGAATTTGCACAAAATTTTATTTTTTTGTCGAATTTAATAACGACGTTAAATTTGATGGACAGAAATTACCTAAATGCAGAAGGAACATCCAATCAGGTGCGTTATCTTATCGATGGGAAATAAAACACAAAGGACTATCATAAAAAAAAGCCGTGTCATAAGAAACAAGCAATCAGATCAATCAATAAAAACGAAAGAATAAACAAAAGATTTATCAAAAAAAGGAACACATTCATAATTTACTGAAATTTTAATTCTTTTCTAATTAAAAATATATATCGCTGAATTGAACTAAAATTTAAAAATCACTGTTTACCTTTGGGGAAGTGAATGGGGGGTCTTTGCACTCCATCTTGCCCCACAAGGATTATAGTCCCCCCCGACTCGCTCTCTTGATGACAGTGGACGTACACGATCTCGTCCATGTTCACTTGTAAGCAATAATCCCAATAAATACTAAAAACAAGAGAAAATAAATTTTAAAAGAATACATTCGAGTTGTTGGTTTGTCAGAGACCGCAATTAACTAATTAGTAGAAAATAAACAAAAGAATTATTTGTGCCACGCATAGAAATATATTTAAATAGTTTTTTTTTTAATTATCTTTACAAAAAAATATCCAAATTTTAAATAAAAATAAATCTCCTAATTTTGATTAAAAAAATCGTTTTTATTTTTGTTTTGCGTCGAATAAAAATGAATGTTACGTACAGAAAGCGTCAAACGATAAACAAAAAAACAAATTCGAATCAAAATCTGTTCAAAACGAAAACAAAAGATAATCGAATTTACCTATGAAAAAAAAAATTGAAGTGAAAGAATTTTTTGAGAAAGATCTTACAATGAGAAACAAATCTAAATTTAAAAAAATTCACGACTAAACAAAAAAACAATTTAAAAAAAATTAAAAAGAAAAAAAAGGAAAAAATTGAATAGAAATCTGATAAAAAATTATTTTCGGCAATATTTTAAATTACGAGGAATTACGTTCACTAATTCCAAGTTAAGCCAAGAGATGGCGCCATAAACGCTCGGTATCAAATGCCTCGTTTATCACCACCGCAATACTTTGAATTCTCAGGAATAACACTTCGCAAATTCCAAGTTAAGCTAAAAGGTGGCAATACTACTAATAAATTGCGAGGAATTCGCTCCAGCTAATTTCAAACTGAACCAAGAGATGGCGGTGCGAAACGAATTGCGACGAACACGCTTCCGCTAATTACGACCTAAGCCAAGAGATGGGGCTGTGTAATACTCATTCTAACATTTCCACTAAAACTTTCGTTCTTTACCATCGACAAATGACACTTTTAATTGAAAAAAAAAAAAAAAATTTCCTCAATACGTACTTTAAACTGCGAGGATTACGCTCTCGTTAATTTCAAGCTGAACCAAGAGATGGCGCCACGAAACGATAAACATTTTCACTTAAACTTTTCAGTCTTCACCATCTCTAGCCTCCTTTTTAAAATTAAAAAAAAATATATATTTTTCGCAACATTTTTTTAGAATTGCGAGGAATTACGCTTTCGTCAATTCCGAGCTAAGCCAAGAGATGGCGCCGTGAAACGCTAATCGTTTCGCACTTCGATTTTCACCACCTTTGACATCCTATCTAAGATTTTAAAAAAATCCGAAATTGAAAAAAATATTTTCCGCAATATGTTTTGAATTGCAAGGATCGCGCTTTCCTTAATTCCGAACTAAGCCAAGAGACGGCGCTGTGTAATACCAATCCTAACATTTCCACTAAAGCTCTCCGTTCTTTTATTAAACGATACTTTTTAACGTTTTTTTAAAAATATTTTCCACAATGCTTTAAATTGAGAGGAATGCGCACCCACTAATTCCAAGAAGAACCAAAAGATGGGGCGGCGAAACAACCAACATTTTCACTAAAACTTTTCATTTTTGTTCTTCACCACCTCCTTCATCTTTTTTAAAATTTAAACAAAAAATATTCTCCGAAAATAAATAAAAAAAATCCGACAAAAATATGGAAACAAGAAATCAAAATCTGACAAATAATGAAACAAAAGACTATCGAATTTAATGCGAAAAAAAAATTAGAAAAAGATCAAGAAACAAGAAACTAAACCCTGAACTAAAATTGACAAATATTGAAACAAAAGACGATGGAATGCAGTACGAAAAAAAAATTTTTATCAAAAAAACAAATTCAAAGCAAAATTGAATAAAAATCTGAAACAAAAGACGATCGAATTTAATACGAAAAAAAAATTAAATCAAAAACAAGAAACTAAACCCTGAACCAAAATTGTGACAAGTATTAAAACAAAAGACGATGGAATATAATACGAAAGAATTTCTTTTTTTAAATAAAAAAAAACAAAAAACCAATTTAAAGCGAAAGCCGACAAGAATTGAAACAAAAGACAATGGAATTCAATGCGATAAACAACAATTAAATAAAAAGCGATTGATTTGAACACAAAATGAAACTGTTTTTTTAAAACATCTTAAATCTAATTAAAAATTTGATAAAAAATTAAAAACAAAAGACGATCGAATATGTATAACATGAAAATAAGTAATTTTGAAAAAGACCGAAAAACAAGAAGCAAATCTGAATCAAAATCTGAAACAACAGACGACCGAATTTGACACGAAAAGCACCAATTAAAAAATTAAAAAACAATCCAAGTGAACATTTGACAAGTACGACGAAAATATTGAAATAACAAAACAAAAAACAATTTTAAAAAAGATTAAAAAAAAACAAGGAAAATATGTATCTGAATCGAAATCTAATATTATGTTGAAACAAAAGACGATCGAATTTAATAAGAAAAGAAACACTTAAAATATTAAATTAAAACAAATTCAATTCGAAATCTGTTCAAAACGAAAACAAAAGCCGATCAAAATGTAAACAAAAGACGATTGATTTTAAAACGAAATGAAACAATTTAAAAAAATTACAAGAAAAAATTTGAATCAAAATCTGACAAATACTGAAACAAAAGACTATCGAAAATAAACGATTTAAGAGAAAAAGAATAAAAAATCTGTTTTGCGCTCTCTGGGGCGCTAAATAATAAAAAAGAAAAAAGCAATCGACGATTGATTTTAATACGAATTGACACAATCAAAAAAGAAAAATACCATATGAAACAAATCTAAACAAATAAACAAACAACATTTTCAAGTAAAAATTCAAAATGAAAACAAATTTATCTCGAAAAATATAATTGAATCAAAAGCCGATCAAAATGTAAACAAGAAATGATCGATTTTAATACAATATTAAAAAATCTTGGGATACGAAACAAATTTAAATCAAAAATGTTAGAACAAAAGACGTTTACATTTAAAAATATCAAAAATATCAAAAAAGAAAAATTGAACAAAAACCTGATTGAAACAAAAGACGATCGAATTTAATACGAGAAAATTTAATAAAAAATTAAACAGAAGTTCAAAAAACAAGAAACAAATCCCTGAACCAAAATTTTGACAAGTATTGAAACAAAAGACGATGGAATGTAATACGAAATAAAAAAAAATTCTAATCAAAATGCAAGAAACAAATTTAAAGCAAAAACCGACGAGATGATTGAAACAAAAAAGCTCAATGCGACGAACAGTAATTAAAAAAAAAACGACTGATTTTCACACAAAATGAAAGCTTTTAAAAAATCTGACAAAAATATTGAAACAAAAGATGATCGGATTTAATGACAAGAAATAATTTTTAAAAAGACCAAAAAACAAGAAGCAAGTCTAAAAATCTGACAAGTACTGAAACCATAGACGATCGAATTTGACAGGAAAAGCAATTAAGCATGAAAATATAATTTTAAGTCAAATTCGACAAATATTGAAACAAAAGACGACAAAACTTAAAAACGTAAATCGACAATTAAAAAAAGACAAGAAACAAAACTGAATCAAAATTTGACAAGGTGGTGACAAGCACTCAAAAGCAAAACACTTAACACAATAAAGAAAAGAAAAAACTCAAAACCTGTCAAAAATTGAAACAAAAGACCGAATGTAAAACTAAAATTCAAAATAAAAAAAAACAACAAACAAATTTGAATCAAAATCTGTCAAGTATTAAAAAACAAAAGGCAATCGAGTTTAGACCTTAAAGAATATGGAAAGAATTTAAAGAAAATCAAAAAATTAGAAACGAATTCTTTTAGCAAAATGGAAACCCGAACCTTTTATCTTGAAGCTCGTCTGTGAATCCATTCATCAACTGATTCGGGGTCCACTTAATGGTCAAGCTGTTGGCACTCTGGTGCAAGCTGAGATACCCAGGAATAGGCTTGGTTAAATCAGCATTGGCGGGCAAAACTAAGACGTTGTTCTTCCCAAAGAGTAGGGTGGCCCTCGAATTTTGGTGAAGACACTCCACGTAGTCCTTGGCAAAATGCTGACTTACAGCGCGACAAGTCATCGAATCCTCAGAGCTCGTGTTCAAAGAACGCCTGTAGTTTAAGAAGCGACGGGCAGGGGGCGGAGTCGAATGAGTCCCACCCGAAATCCTTGTCCTTTGCACCTAAAACAGTTTCATCCCAAATGTCTGTTTAGGCCCAGTTGTACAATTCCTGTTTAACTTTAAGCCAAAGCTTAAACCCTTAACCACAATTGTTGAAATAACCGTTGTTACGGGTTTAAGCTTCAGCTTAAATTTAAACTGGAATTGTACAATAGTTGTATTGACAAAAACGTACCAGTTCATCAGCGGGTGGATCCGTCCAGAAATGGTCTGGGGTTTTGGTCTTGGAATAGTCGAGGGCACAGGGTCCCACTAGTAACGAGCTCAAAATATTCCCGTAATCCGGATCTGCCACCAGTGAGTCTTTATCGTAGTATTTAGTGGCATTTGACACTAAGTAATCGATGATTTTAGCCAGCTGTTTCTCAAACAAGGCCAAACGTATCCAAAGATACTTGGGCAGTGGTGCCCCACTCTGTAAAGACATATTTTTCTTTAGCGTCGGCTTGGTCAGGCTATCGCTGCTACTGGAAGAACGTCGGTTTGGGTCTACGTTCTCGATCTCTTGGACTTTCTTGGAGATGACACCAGCTTCGGGGCAATGCTTGGCTATTTTGTGCAACAGAGCCGTCGTTGATGAGGTCTTAAAGAGACCGAGGGCTCGCCTGCGCAATCCTGGGGGGTAATCGACGTTTTACTTTCGTGTTGTTTAAATCAATGCGGGGCTTACCTTGAGAAAGACAGGACTCGACAGCCCCGCAGAGGGCGGTGACTGAACCGCTCTCTTCGTGCACGAACTTCCTCGTAACGGACTCCTCCATGACCTGCTTCACTTCCTTTTTAACTGCCGTAATTAATCTTGCTTTAAAATCTGTTTCTGTCGTGGGTATAAAATGAAGAATTTTATTTAATTTTCTTTTTGCTATTATGTACTATTATAAAAAGAGAGGGGTCCGAAGTATTAGAAGTTTCTTTCTGTGAGGGATGATAATGTAGGAAATGACAGAAAGACGTCGCCTGCTTCTGCATCCTCCAGGAGTAATTGAGGATATTTTGAAGTTGTCAACGTTTTTGACGTTTGAATTTAATGAAAAAAAAAAAGGTGCAAAATTTGATTGGATTTTACCATGATTTTACTGAAAACTCACCGGCGTTTAGAGACATGACTCGGGCTCGTTTTTCTTCACCTTGCCGGGGCGCATTTATCGCAGTAACGAGGGGGACACACCGGTTGCCGTTTTCACTCAGTTTCCACCTTGAAAATAAAATCGATCGGGACGACGACGCTTGCGCGCCTCTTCAGCTCCCGGCGCTTCGTTTTCAATTTATCAAACTCCGCCGCCGCCGTCGACGCCGCTTTATCGCTCTCCACTTCGTCATTTCCGTTCGTTCGCGCGGCCAACTCCAAACAAAATTACAGGTTTCTGTAATGTGAGAATGACGCTTTGAAACCTTTTTACACAAAAACTAACAATTCAATTAATTACTTGCAGTTTTACGTAAACAGAGAACGTTACCGCATCAAATAAATTATTTTTAAGAAGTAAATATTCGTTTTCATCTGGAAATTAACTTAAGTTGGCAGCACTGAAGGCTCTAAGCAAGCGATGTGAATAGGATTTGGAAATCAATTTTGAAATAAATGGCTTAGAATTATTAAAACGTCAACGATCGACTTTCATAAATAAATCGCTTAAATATTTGAGAAAGCGATCATCCACCGATTTCATCGATTAGATTAGTGTTGAAGCAAATAGGTTCATAAATCAAATGATCAAATTTAAAACGGTGTCTGGGTCGCCGGGTGGCGCAGCGGTAGCCTAGCTGACTTTGCAAGTCTTGTCGCTCGGCGGCGTAGGTTCGAATCCTACTATTAACCATGGATGTTTGTGGTGTTTAATGACCCAGCTAAAAATCTTCGTGACTGTCTGGAATGGCTTATATGGCCGAAAGACATTAGGCCTGTTTGTTATCCTGCACTGGTGTATACCAATACTTTTTTGCAATTTACGCTTTAATGCAACCTTCAATGTTTGTGTGGTATGTCAGTATGATTAAGTATGATTCGTATTGACACATTATTAAAGAATTCAGACTTCATTAAAGCATATTTCGTAAAAAAGGTGTACAGCATTCCTGCGCAAAGCAAACAAGAACGGTGTCTCGTGTTGAGTAATTTATTAAAATGTAAAATTTGAAACTAATCTTCATGATAAAAGTTTTTCTTAGTCCCACTTTGATTCCATCGATTAAATTTGAAACGGTGCGCACAACAACTTTTAATTAAAATCGTATTATTTAATATACTGTGAAGGTAACTTAATTAATTAAATTGCAAAATAAAATTCGCACATACATTTATTTGATCATTTAGGTTTATATTGGCAAACGAAGAATTTACTTTGTACCTTATTTGCGACTTTTTGAATGTAACCACATATTTCAACTGAAAATCAATAAGTAAAGTAGTTTTTAAGTTATAAACTAGTAATACCTATTTAAAGCCGTTACTTTAAACAAATTTGAAGAATTTGTTGCCGCGTTTGCCCTACGAACCAATTTAGATTGGCAACATTGACAAGTGTCAACTTAACCTCAATTTTCTTCGGAAAAGAGTGCATCGATTAAAACGTGATGGTTTAATCAAATCAAGCGCAAAAAAAATGTGGTCTTTCCCGAGCATTATGGATTCAATCGATGAGTCTGTGTTAACAAACGGACTTCCAAGTGTAAGTGATAGATACTACGAACATAAATACTGCATGCAAATCGGAGGTATCCACGAAGCCGTGCACCAGCGTGTCAGTTTCCACACCAACCGAATTTGTCTGCTGTCTTTAGCCGAGGACCACCCTGTCATCAAAGGCGATAAAAACATTGTCAGACTTAACTATTCCATCAACGAGCGAACGGACCGCACGAAAAACAAGATTTCTGGAAAGGGCAAGCGCGGAGCTCAGAAACTAACAAGCAACTCCATACTGTGCTACATCGAGTGCGATGATAACACGGTGTACCCTGTGTACAGTTGCATCAACGGAAAACTAATCGAAGTAAACAAAAATCTCCTGAAAGACCCGAACTTGCTCAAGCAGAAACCCAGAAGCGAAGGTTACATCGCACTAATACTACCCGTTCTGGCCTCTTACGATAAGTGTAAAAGTTCATTGCTCACCCACGATGAATATATCAGCAGCCATTAAAAGACGGTTGTTTCCAACAGACGGGTTTTATTTACTGGAAAATAAAAAAAATTCGAGTTTATTTACGTGAATAATAAATATTTCAAGTTCGAACTAAATTGAGATTACTTAGAGTTAAATATGGCAAACTTTAATTTGTTGTCAGTTGGCGATGGTGTTATGGTTGGCCCCAGGTGCAATAATCCTCCCTGGTAGCTGCCACGTATTCGTCGACCAAGTCTTGCACGACTTCTCGACTTACGTCGAGCTCTTTTAAGTTGTCCTTGAACATTTCTTCTTTCCTGAACTGTTCGAGGAAAGCCTCGCGTTTTCTTAACTTGTCATACTGTTGTAGTGCCCTCTCAAATAACTGCAGAGAAATACATGAAATGATTGAAACCAAATTACTATGTAAATTAAACAATTGCAATAATGAAATTTGTTTTATGAAACACTTACTGAACTAATATTGGTGTGGTTGGCAAGCATGAGGCCTGAAACTCTATGGGCCGTCTGTATGTAGGGAGATTTCCTTGACAGTGCAACTTGGATACTTGCAGGGCCCCAGGGAATAAACTGAGCCAGCTTGCGCTCTCTGATTCTCTGCAGAGATTTATGAACTTGAGTCGGATCGACTTCCCCCTACAAAAACCCCCTCGTCTATTCAAAAAATTACAATAAAACGTGCACACCTGAATGATGTTCAAAATAGAAATGAAACAGTGCTGTGAATTTCGGTCCTGCGTGGTGGAAACCATCATGTTTTTCGGCTGAAGCAGGCGACGCATCACATCCAGGACGGTCGTCTTCCTCACACTGACCTCGTCCGTATCCGTTGACAACGGTGTGTAGCCTGTCATTAGGAAGTGCAGCCTCGGTGTCGGGATTAAAGGGGCCAGCAGACCCATCAAATCATTGTTCATGTATGAGGGATACCTAAAACAAAAATGGGGCGCAAATTATACTCATTGTTTAATCTTTGAGAATAAGCTAAAAAAAAACCTCTTGAGGTGTTAAATTCAAAAGTGATTTGCATTTTGTTTTAACAAGAGACTTCAGAAATAAGCAAAAAGATAACTGTAAAGACTTAACTGTGAAGAATATGACATTCAACTTCATTTGTTACAACTTACCTTAGAGTAGCGGTCGAAACTGACATGATTGTGCTGACGAGGCTATTAATTTGTGTGAAAGTCGGGTTTTGTATGCGTAACCGATCGGCCGCGATACGGTTCAGAGCAGTGTTGTCGAGGACCACGACGGAATCAGCCGATTCGGTCAATCTCTTCAAGGTCAACAATGAATTATATGGTTGCACGACGACGTCGCTAAAACATTCTTTGGTTTTCACACTCATTTCAGAAGATTCCTTGCCTTACCTGATTTCGTCTTGGTTTGGAAACACGCTGTAAGTCTGCACGAGTTTCTTGGGGAAACGATCGGACAATTTCTCAAGTATATTCGAACCCATTCCCGAACCGGTCCCCCCGGCAATCGAATGGCACAACACAAAGCCCTAAATTTATTATGTCATTACAGTGTACTCTTTCTTAACGGGCACTCCTCATAAGCGGACACCTCTCTTATCCGGACAGTTTTTAATTTCCCATTTATGTAATTTACATGTATCTGCACCTCTATTAGGCAAACACTGTCTTCTAATAGGCGGACAGTTTTCTGGTCACAGTAGGTGTCCGCTTAAGAGAGAATATACTGTAGTAACTTTGATTTGAAACCTGAGTACAGTGCTTACTTCTAAGCTATCGGAGCCATCGGCTTCTCTGTCGATTATATCAAAGATTTCCTCGTTTAGTTTTTCGCCCTGTGAGTATCCACTGGCCCAATTATTACCCGCGCCGCCTCCATTTTTTGATAGGAACACATTCTCTTGATTGTACAGTTTTGAATAGGGCGAATTCATGATTGTATTGATGACCCTGGGTTCGAGATCGAGGAGAACGGCTCGAGGTATGTAGTGCTCATCGTCCGCCTGGTAAAAAAACACGTCCTTGCGGTCGATGCCTTCGGTTGCAAAGTCTTCCAAGATTCCCTCGGGGTTGATACCGTGTTCGGCACACAGTTTCTTCCAGAACTCGAAACCAACTGCAAAGACATAACCTCAAATTTCGCGGAAAGCTTGCGCCCCTCACTTACTTTGGTTGCCGCACTGGCCCAGCTGCAATGTAATCATTTCACACGGCATTTCGGCGATTCGATTAAATCCTTTGCGCGCGCGAAATTCCAAAAAAATGTGATTTTAGATGCTCTTGACAGTTTATAAATAAACCGCGATTCAAACTCTGCGCAAGCTTCGCTTTAATTGGTCGTTAATGGGGGAGCGTTGATTGGTCGCGAACGTACGCGGGAATTTCAAATTGTTTACATTGCACGGGGCGCGCCTTTGCTGAAATTATTTATTAAAAAAAAGTAATTTTAATTCGGCGTTTCGTAACTTACGTTTTAGTTGTCGCGTGTTCATTGGTTGGAAACAAAAGCGTAACTAGGTGGGATTTTCGAATTGTTTGATCGTTACGAGTTTACACGCAATGTCCGTGACGGCCGCTGTGAATCAAAAGAGCGATGTCGGGGGGGCGCAAACCGAAAAAGAAACGGCCCTCGACAAACTGTGCAAGGGACCCAGGTAATAACCGGCTTAATCAAAATATACTAAAATAATTATCTTGACACCGCACGGCTGTCAATCAAATTTAGTAACACCGTGCGATCAAAAAATAATTGCAAGTTTTGTGTTGGAGAGGGCGCTCACGTTAATTAATTAAAAACGTGGGCAATATCTTTTAGAATGACGAAGGAATTCATAGTAAAACACTGCAAGGAAAACAAACTGTACGTCACGCCGAACCTAAACGATGTCCTCTACCTGCATTACAAGGGATTCTCGAAAATCGAAAACCTGGAGGAATACACCGGATTGAAGTGCCTTTGGCTCGAGAACAATGGGCTGAGAGAAATCAGCGGTCTTGACAACCAGGTGAACCTACGCAGTCTCTTCTTGCATTACAACCTGATCCGCAAGATCGAAAACTTGGAGCACTGCGTCCTCTTGGACACGCTGAATCTATCACATAATCAAGTGCAACGCATCGAAAACTTAGGTATGAACAGTTGAAGACTCGTAGCGTTTTCAATTCATCTGCACCGGTTGCACTCAGTGTATTTGCATCTTCTTTTAACCTCATGTAATAAAACGAGATGAAGATATTTTGAGTAGGCATTAGTGCAGTCAATCGAAAACGCTATGAATTCTTTTGCCTTCAGGTTGTATCAAGTCTTTATAGCTTGTATTGACACCTTTACGTTTGCCGTTTTAGTTCACATATTTGAATGGAGTTAAGTAAGGTTATGTGTGAGTCAAAATAAAATTAGTTTCGATTTTGCTTAAATGTAACGCAGCGAAATGTATTACATTCAAGTAGTCTTTCAAGTAGAAAACATTGCGTTACCTTTTATTACATTAATTTACATTGCTTTACGTTATTTGACATTAAATTACATTGTGTTTCATTAACTTACTTTACATTACATTATGTAATATTATATGCTGTAATGTACTGTATTGCATTTCATTTCATTGCAATACAATATTAATTACATTGCGTGACGTTGAAGTACATCACGTTAACTTAATTTACATTACTTTACATCACAATACATTGGATTACGTTGCGTTACATAACATAAAATGACACATTGTACATTATCATCTTCGTTGTTTTGATTTTTGCTCAGCTTTTGTTTCTTTATTTCGGTCGTCCTTTTGTTTCCAGACTGCATCAAGGATTTACACTCCCTGAACCTAGGCAACAACTACATCGAAACCCTGGAGGACGTCGAACACCTGGAAAAATTAACAGAGCTCTCAGTCCTCGACCTCTCCAACAACCACATCGAGGACCCCCTGATCATCCAAGTGCTGGCAAGCATGCCGAACCTGCGCGTCCTAAACCTGATGGGGAACCCCGTGATAAGGAAGGTGCCCTCGTACAGAAAGACTCTGATTTTAGCCTGCGTAAGTTCACGACTGCATCGCACTGTTTCCATTATGTACCCTTTTTTGTCTTTTCTAAAAACAGAAAGATTTGAGGTACTTGGATGACCGTCCGGTCTTTCCAAGGGACAGGGCCTGTGCAGAGGCCTGGTGAGTATAAACGTAACAAACAAAAAGAAGGACAATAAAATTCAATTTTAGGGAGCGTGGAGGAGTAGCCGAAGAGAACGCCGAGAGACAGCGTTGGATAGACAGGGAGAGACAGCGCATCATGGATAGCGTTAACGGTGAGTTCACTTCTTCACGGTTTTAAAGCGGGCTTGAGCGTTTTGGTTTTAGCGTTGGTGGCCATACGAGATGCCAGAATAAGAAGAGATCAGACCGACAGTGGCATGGGGACTTCCCTGAACGACTCCGAAAGCGAGGTGGATAGTTTGAACGACAGGGCAAGCGCTGTCCGTGGTATCTACTACGAAGGGATGGAAAACGAAGTAGCTGAAGAACCAAGCGAAACTCTCAACAACATCAACAGCCTGCGTACGGAGGAAGGCAACGTCAGCGAAGAAGACACAACGTATGGCTACGGCAACATGAGCCAGGATGAAGAAAACAGCGAGCCAGAGGACGGATTCATGAAAGACAAGCAGATCGAAGCAGAAGACTACGTGGAGTACCGCGAGCGAATCTTCGATTTTAATTCAAAAGGGGGGGTGCAAGGGCGAAAGCTAATTGAAGAAATTCTTCCCAACGCCCCAAGCACCGTGACATCCAACACAGAGAGCTCGCAAGAAATATCCACCGATGAGTCTTCCAGTTCCAACAACATTAGCACCGACGAGGATGATGAGTGGGTGGTACTGAGTGGTAACGAAGGTCCCTCTTCCACCAGGTGTAACGTCATCTTTGAAATAAAAAAGAAGGACTATTTAGAGTCGAAAGCGAACTCAAGAAAAGAGGAAGTCGAAGAGCGAAGCAAACAAACAAATTTAAACGCTGAGTTTGAAGAAGAAGAAGGAGGAAGAGGGGAGGCGATGACTGACCAGGACGACACAAATAAAACAGATGAGAATCTCTATGAAACAAAAGGAGTAGAAGTGGAAGTCAACTCTGCTGAAACCAAACAGCAAAGTGAAGAAGAATTCAAACTGCAACATGTAGAGGAGCTCAAATTGCAATACAAAGAAGAACTTAATCTGCAAAATGAAGAAGAACTTACACTGAAATACAAAGAAGAACTTAACCTGCAAAAAGAAGAAGAATTTAATCTGCAATATGAAGAAGAGCTCAAATTGCAATACGAAGAAGAACTTGACCTGCAAAATGAAGAAGAACTCAAACCGCAATACAAAGAAGAACTTAACCAGCAACATGAAAGAGACCTCCATCTTCAAAATGAAAAAGAACCCAAACTGCAATACCAAGAAGAACTCAACCTGCAACATGAAGCAGAAGAACCCGAAACAATCAACAAAAACAAACCATGTTTAACATTTGAAAGAATTTGTTCCGCAGAGAACATCGATGTCTTGTACCACTTCGAATCAACATTAGGCAAAACAAGCGATTCCGAGTCTGAATCAGAAGAAGACGAGGACGCCCCATATTACAAACGCCTGGATGAAACAAACGAAGTAGCACCCAAGGACATTGAGCTAAGCGATGAGCCCCAAAACGTACTGGGCAGAGACAGATGTGAAAACCGTGAGGTACTCATGGGCATGAGCAAGGGCCTCGACGACATCAAAGAACTGCTCAAGTGGAAACTGAACGTGCCCCCCCAGAACACCATAATCCTGCAACCCCGAGGTGGTGCAAACCGGGATTTGCTGGAGTACGAGCAGGTCTTAGACGCAGAATTAAGTGAGGCCCCCAAAATCACCAGGGTCCTCCACATGTCCAGGAATTATTCCGCGTTCGAGAAGCAGGGGGATGAAATCATCAAGTTGGAAAGAGAGCCGGATGAGGAACCCGAACCGATCAACGCCATCATTGCAAGCAATAGCATCTCGAGTATACGCGAAGACATGCAGACCTTCTCCAGGCAAATCGAGGAGATGACCAGCAGGTACGACAAGAAGTACGATCAGTTAATGCAGACTTACAACGATTACTGGCAGGAGTACGTGAAGAAGAGTGAAATGGAAGACGCGCAGAAAAGAAAGTGCCACAGTACTAAGTCGGAGAAGAACAGGCAGAACGAGGAGGTGAAGATGAAATCAGAGGAGGCGCCGCCTTTGCTCAAGGAAGGAATTGGGGGCCTGAGGGCAAACGTCGATTTCATTTTTGATGATAGTGATGAGAACGACGAGAACCTGGATAGTACCATCATACAACATGCAGAGGGTGATCTCGGCTATTTAGCGGCTGGTGTTGATGACGCAGAAAGCGACTCCTCTAGTAACGAACTTGAAACAGCACAATTTGGCGTAATTGCTAGGAATGTGACGCGCACTTTGGAAATGCAATTAGCTTCCGAAAAGGAAGACGAATAAATCATTAGCATTTAAAGAATCACTGTTTATGTTTACTTGCAATATACACATTATACTGATTCTCACTTGCTTCAGTTACTTCTTCAGTTTCTAATAAAACCTGCTGAGCTTTCGTTATTTCCCTGGCCAAAACAGCCTCAGTAATCAAAAACTGACGAAACGATGCGCGTGTGAAATGACAACACTCCAAAGTTGCAGGCATTTTCCTGAAATTTTTAATGCCACTTTTTGTATCGAAACGCCCTGTACATTATTGCATTTTTGAATTCCTCGTTAAATTCTAGCCCGAATTGATGGGTCGCATCGGGGGTCTAGCGTGAACGGTTCTCGAGTTATTCGATGAGGAAGTTGCACATGTCACTCGTCCATATCTCTTTTGTTTTTTTGAATTAGAACAAAATGTTTTATACAAAAGTATACATTTTGCTGAAGTTTTTGAGGCCGCTCGCGAAAAAACAATTGAACGTCGCAACACCGAGTTACGATCCAAACTTGCATTTTTCTATCGGAACATCCTGTATATTATTGCGTTTTTGAATTCCAAATTAAATTCCAGCTCGAGTTGATGGGTCGCATCGGGGGTTTAGTGTGGACGGTTCTCGAGTTATTCAATGAGGAAGTTGCACATGTCACTTGTCTATATCTCTTTTGTTTTTTGAACTAGAACAAAATGTTTTATACAAAAGTTGAGGACATTTTGCTTAAGTTTCTGAAGCCGCTTGCGAAAAAACAACTGAACGTTGCCTTACCGAGTTACGACCCAAAGTTGCATTTTTTGTAATGAAACGCCCTGTATATTATTGCATTTTTGAATTTCCCATTAAATTCTAGCCCGAGTTGATGGGTCGCATCGGGGGTCTAGTGTAGACGGTTGATGAGTTATTCGTATGTGTAAGCGGAAGGGTCACTGGACCGTATCTCTTTTGTTTTATGAATTAGAACAAAATGTCATGCACGAAAATTGCGGGCATTTTTTAAAGTTTTTGGAATCGCTTGCGAAAAAACAATTGAACGTCGCGGACCGAGTTGCGACCTAAAGTTACTATACTTTTTAATGGAACGCCCTGTATAAGATTGTATTTTCGGGTTCCAAATTGAATTCTAGCCCGAATTGATGGGTCGCATTATAGGTCCAGTGTAAATAGTTCTCAAGTTATACGTGCAAGCGGAAGTGTCGCCTGTCCATACCTCTTTTGTTTTTTGAATTAAACCGAAACATTAACTGCAAAAATCTTCCGTATTTTTCTAATAAGCATCTAATGTCACTTCACTTACATGACATGTGAATGGCATTATAGAGTCATTTGTTACAACTGCCAGAGTTATGTTTAAACGGAACAGCCCGTATATGCGATTACGTTTTGAAATTGAAATCGAATTGCAATTAAACCAATCACTTGTAATATACCGAGTGTTTTAATAAAAAAGTGCAAATTTAGTTAATTTTTCGAGAATGCGACTTCGTTGTTTATAAACGTCAGAACGATATTGTACAGTTTATGTAGTGGGGTTCCCCGATTCCATTTTTTTTTTTTGTTAATTACCAGAACTTTAGTTGCTGGTTTTTTATGAAAAAAGCTAAACGCTTAAATTGTGTTTGCCAAAATCAACTTATTTTCTGCTTAAATGGAATATTTGTAATTTTTTGAGAATGCGACATCTATCGAGTTTAAAGGGGGGTTCCCCAATTCAGTTTTCTTTTTAATTTTCAAAACTTGTTTCTTTTTAGAAAAAAAAATAAATATGTATGTACTTCGATTATGTTTGCCAAAACGAATTTATTTTCTGTCCGAACGGAATTTATAATTTCTTTTTGTTTGTTCATTGAAAGGAGGTGGTAATTGAATTCTGTGATCAGAGACTAAAAAAAAGCGTTTTTTTAATTATTTTATTTATTAGGTACATTACAATATAACATACATTTTGCTATTATAATAATCATACATCATACGCTTTGAAATAATTAACAATAAAAAAATGACAATCTAACCTACTTGAAAAATTCCACGCGCCGCCTCCGAACGTCTCGAACAATCAGAAATCCGCTAGGCGGCGCACCGTATGCAAAAATCAAAACAGAATGCGCTGATTACCTGCAGTAAAAATTCGTGCACTCGTTCGGGGCGCGGCCGTCGGCGGCGCCCGCGATCTAAACACCGCGTCGAGAGAACGGAAACCAACAAAGTAAAAAAGAAAAACAGAAGAACGCTACAGAGTTGCCAAATTGTGCCCATAATCGTTAAATCATAGCATGTTCTTATGTAATTTACCGACCATGAAGTAGTTTCTTTATCATTAATAATATTTCTCTTGTGATTATTACCTATTATTTAATATAAAAACACACTCACTCGCTTACGTGACGGACCTAACCCAAAAACACATCGCGCTTCTAAGTTAGAGGTATATGATATATATAAAACTGGAGGGGGCAAAACCGCACTTTCAATTTTATTTTTTGTTTATTTTTTTGCAGGGCATCTCACTCACTGCACTGTTTTTTTTTTTTCCTTGAAAATACGATGCCTCCCAAGTGCCAGCATCCGTAAGCATTATCAACTGCACATACACATGCATACAATTCACATATTTAATAAATAATTTAAATACAAATCGATTCTTTGTGTGCACATGCACTACACGGTATTCCCCCCTTCAATATTGTAACTGTTATTTTTGCATCGTTTGTTCTTGATGATATTTCAGATTGGTCGAATAGAATGTAGGGCATGTAGCACAAGAACATCTGCACGTGCATTTATTTTGAATAATAATAATAATTAAAAATTAAAAGAAAAACCATGGGGTGACTTTTGGCATACAAAATATTGTGTGATGGGGGAGGAGAGGTGGTGGCATTTATCATTATCGTTTATTATTAATATTAAATAGATTCACACTTCCTTATGTCTCACAAGCAAAGCTAGTTATATTATAAATTTCTATTTTTATAGTAATGAAAAAAATGACTATGTACTTGTTTTTCCTTCCCTTACTAAACGCAGCGAAATCAACATCGTTTCGTTTTACAACGTAAAAAAAAACACAGAAATGAAAAATTAAAACAAAAGACAACAACATATGTACACAATGTGATGACGACGTTGTTTTGTTCCTTGCGCTTGCTCTTTTGCAAGAAAGGTGGAAGAAACCTTGAACTTAAAACAAAACTGAAGAGTGCGAATAAATATGATGAGCGACGGACGATGTGAGAAACAAAAATGGATGGCCGGCCCCCCTCTTACTATAATAAAGGGAGGGGGGCGGGCGCCCTGTGTAAACATGAGGCAGTATCGACTGTTTGATTTTCTCTCTACCAGATGGAACCCTTCTTTGATTCGGTCACCGCTGCGTGAGCTTTGGTTCTGGTGACCGATCATAAATCCGCTCCGGATTTAGAAGAAAAAAACCTGCTACATATGGCACCTAACATTTTTTTTTTAATTTTTAGTAGAGGAGATGATTTGTAATTTAGTTAATTAATGAAAAGACTAGAGACTAGAATCGCCATGTTCAGAACAGTTTTCATTATCGTGTAAACAAATCACACGGTGACAGCGCAGTGCTTCCCCCGAAAGCAAACACCGCAGTGTCAACGCACGATTTCGAAAAACCTCGTAGATACTAATTTTGGTCTCCTTCATAGTGTGTGTGTGTGTGTGGTTTATAATCTAACAAAGAGAGATATACGCAACTGCATTTATATCTTATTGAACACCGCCCAAGGTATTTGTTAACTCTACAATGCGGGGGAGTAAAATAACTGTCGTGTGCACAGGCCGACGAAAAAGCAAACAAATAAAATAAAAACAAAGACTAAACAGCACATTTATTATTTATAATTTCTTTTATATATCGTTATAATAAACTAATAAAATTCAAAAATAAATACATTAAAAACTATGTTTTTCTTTTTTTGGATGAATCACAAGGGAATACGTTAACAAATACCTCATTGTATTTGTACGACGACTAAAACAGGACATTCGATTAAAATAATAAAAAAATAAAATAAACAGGAAGCAGACACGAGGGGTGAGGGGGAGTGGTCCTACGAACTAAAAACAAAATATAATTGAACATTGACGTGTACCACGCACAAAAAATAAAGACGATATAAATGCTCTGACGTAAGTGTAACTTAAGAAATAATTAAAGAAGAAGAAAACAATGTAAACATTGTAACCTGACTGTTTTATGGTTCGATGCAACCTTGCCTTGTGATGCAATGCAATTGATATATACCGGTCGCTTTCTTGATATTGTTGGTTTGTTTGTTGGTTTGCTGAATGGTGGTTTTGTATTTGTTTTGTTTTGTTTTTTGGTTAAATTCTTGTTTTTATGTTGGCAACACAAAGGTCTTAATTCCAAATGCGCAAGAAACTGTCCCACGATCCTGTGCCCACCGCCATTCCGTTCTCTGTAACGCCCAGGCAACTCACTCGGTTATCGTGACCGGCCAATATACCTAAAGCAAAAGAATAAAGGCACAATTAAAAACATGTCATTTTAAAGGTTATGTATAAAAATTACCAATCAAAGATTAAAAGAAAGCTTCAACAAAAATAAAATCGAAGTTTTTAAATAAGTGATTGGAAAACAAATGAAAGTCAGGATAAGAGAGCTTCAGAGCATTTTAAATAGAACAACTGACAAGCACAGACTGATCATTTCTTTTTGCAATGTTGCCAGATGCCCTCAGTCCCACTCCACCAAACAAATTTGCCCAAAATCAACCAATCAGCGTTCACAGCGTCATGGTCAGTGCTAAAGTACCGAAATCAGTACTTTTCAATGCATATCAGTACTTCAGTGCTACTTTTTAATATTCAGTACTTCTGAAAGCGGCTCTCTTCATTTCATTTTCCCCCAGCAACATTCTTTGAAATCTTGATGCTATCTATTATAAGGCCTATTCGATAGCTCTGCACTTTCTACACTTTTAACACCTTTACTCTATATTTCTCAACTTATGTTATATCATATACATCGCACTCTCTCAGGAGCGATTGGTGTAAAAAGTGTAGAAAAGTGCAGAGCTATTGACTAGACCTATAATTGAGGAGCTTATTTTCAAAGTGCAACATGTCCAAAAATTGTTATGCGAGATAAATGGGAAAATATTATATTGATTTACAAGTTTAGAAAAGTGACAGTTTTCCAGTGAGTGTAAATGTTTACAAATTTACACGAACATGGAAATTCACTTTTCTAACGTGTAGATCATGCTATTTTTTCGTGTAGTTAACGAAAATAACACTAAAATTATGAGAGTGTCGACGAATAATAATAATATATCAAGGTATGTCAAGCATTTGTTGACATAGTAACAAAACATCAATCTGTAACATCAATCAATCAATCTTCGACCTCTGATACGTCAAAATGAATGAAAAAAAAAGTGTTGCTAACGGAAACGTGAAGAAAACTGTTGCTAACAAGACAAGTCCCACTTTTCTTCACGATTTATGATTAAACATTGTGTCACTTTTCTGTCAACTACACGAAAAACATATTTTTCTATAATGGCTTGAGATTTTCAAGCAATTTTGTTTCCTTCAATAGGTATTGATTTATAGACATTATGTACATAATTCAATAACCAACTTGTAGAGGAGGTTATACACTATATAACGACATTTATATCTCAAAATTGCATTTTTTGGAAATGTTGCGTTTTGAAAATAAGCTCCTCAATTTAGTTTGCGTTTAGTTGTTGAACGAAACATCTATGTTTAACGAGCTCAGTCGAAATGTATTCTAAACAGGATTCTGGCTGTTGGTCGTGGTTGCCTAATGATCGCTTACTACTTACTACTCGTACGAAGAATTTTTAAATGATAAAATGTTGAGTGATGACAAGCAAATGTGCTGATGTCCATGTTATGTATCTTTGTGTATTATTTATGTATTTATTTTTAATGATACTAACACGTATCCTTAGTGTTTTGACTTGTGCAACAAACTTCTGTTTCCTGGCATCAATAAAATTATTATTATTATTATTATCGCATTCACATTTTAAATCACGAACGCCATGACCACTCAACTACACACAACATCAAAAGTCTTGGACCCCCAAAAGATTATGATAATAGTGTGTTATTAACAAAAATAAAAATATGCTATTGAAAACATGTTTTTTTCAGATGAAAATTTGATAATGATAATTGTTGATCAACGAAGGCACTAACAAAAGAGGCAAAAAGAAAAACTTTTAAAAAGTTTAATAAACAGGAAAAGATATGGAAACAAAGGAATGAGTTACACAAACAATATTTAATAGTCAGTGTGCCCTCCTCTGCTTCTTACTAACGCATTGACACGCCTATGCATTGAAGTAATCAATGAATTTATGATTTCTTGCGGAATATTGTTCCATTCCTCTATAGCCGCTATGCTTAATTCTTCTGCGGTGTGGGGTGGGTTAATCCGATTGCGAATGGCTCTAGCAACAAAATCCCACATATGTTCTATTGGGTTCATATCGGGGGATTGTGCTGGCCAATCCAATCTGGTGATATGTCCTTCGTCCAGTGCCCCCCGAACCCTTATTGCACGATGTGGTCTGGCATTATCATCCATAAAGATGAAATTTTCACCCAGTTCATTGCGTAATGGATAGATAATGGGCCTAATAACGTTTTCAATGTAAACTGCACTTGTCATGTTCTGTTGTATGGGAATTAGCGCGGCACGACGGTTGAACATTATACCACCCCAAAACATGACTGTACCCCCTTCGTAAGGAGCAACTTCACGGGGCAAATTTAATCGTTCTTGACGACCTGGTGCTCTCCAGACCCGTTGCCTATGATCATCACTCACCAATTCAATTCTGGTCTCATCGGTAAAAAAGACCCATCGCCAATGCCGTAAAAGCCATCCCCTATGTTCCTGCGCCCAGTGGAAACGGGCAGCTCGGTGTCGTGCAAGTAGAGTGGGTACTCTTAAAGGTCTTCTAGCACGTAAATTCGCACTATGAAGTCTTCTTCGAATAGTAGAGGTTGAAATAACACGACGAAACGTACCTTGGAAGTGAGCTCTAAGGGCTGGAGCTGAAGCATTTCGATGCCTCCGGGTATATTGAACCAAGTAACGATCCTCCCTTTCATTCGACACTCGAGGACGCCCAGAACGTGGTCTTCTTTCCACAGAACCACTTTCTGCATATCTATGCACTATGCGTACAACAGATGCTCTAGGGATATTTAACATCGCGGATATCTGATGATTTGAATGTCCAGCATCATGCAGTGCAATAATTCTTGTTCTATTGAAGACGGAAATTTCACGGCCCGGCATTATAACACGAGATAATCACGAAAATCGTTTGACTACAAATGCAACAAAACTGACCCTGTTCTTCAACAATTGACAATATATCACCCGTGTGTTATTATCAAACGTCATTGCTGTTTTTTGTTTCCCATACAATGTGCCTACTTTGATTAGTACTCAAAAATAAAAATACACCGTTCATTTCTTTTATATAGAGGGGGTCCAAGACTTTTGATGTTGTGTGTAATTAGGAGCACAACATAAAGAAAAACTATCCTAAACGAAATCCCATGAAATAAACGCAGGGTTATCTATGCAAGTTGACTACTGGTACCTGGTAGGTATTCTTTCATTGGACGACTTCTGGCTGAGTTATTTCACGGTGGTGGTTTTTTGTTACCTATTAGTTATTATGGGGAAACAACTTGATATAATTATTAGGTATTTAGTTTTCATTTTCTAAAGTCGACATTCTATTTAGTTTTTTTTTTTAAAGCTTGCTCCAAAACAAGAAACAAATTCGTTGAGTGCTGAACCTCATGGGGAATTGATCGAAATCTCTGAATCACATCACTCTGAAACCGAAATTTCCTTACAAGCAATCTCTTCACCATTGGTAAATTACATACTTTCTCATTATTTGTTTGTCTTTTTGACTTTTTTATTTCTAGAGACAAGCCATAAGGGAAGTAGTATTACGTTAGTGATAGAAAAGGAGTCGGAAACTTAGCTGGATGAACCAGTAAGTAATCCATTTATTTGATAATAGGTATTTTATTTGCTTATTTCTTTATAGCATATCAGATATTAGTGTTAGAGGAATTTGTAGAAGAATCATTGTCAACATTAGATAATGAGGCTGTAATCTTTTTAAAGTCAATTACATTAATAAGAATTCTAATTATTATTTAAAATTACAGAATAAAAAAACACAACAAAAAATTTTGTGCAAAAATGGAGGTATTCATGGCAAAATAATTTTGATTGGCTTATTAGCAAAGAGGACCAAAGTTATTGTATTTATTGTCAAAAAATTATAGCGGGTAGTTTCACACATGAGTAGACATGAAGCAAGGAAAAATCATAAGAGAAGAGTAATAGCTGTTAAAGGAACTGTAGACATAAGAGATTTTCACCTTTTCATGAAAAAAGTCAAAGAATGTGAATTAAAATTAACTATGTTTATATTGAACATAATTTGCCAACGTGTATTATGGATCATTTGCCTCCTTTTTTAGTATCAGCAGCCCCTGATTCTGAAATTTTAAAATCTGTTAAGTGTGCAGCAACAGAAACCACAAATCTACTGGGAAATTTCAGGGAAGAGAATGAAGAAAGAAATTTCAGGGAAGAGAATGAAAAATATTTTCGATTATTGTTGATGAAACAACAGATATTAGTGTAAAAAAAAAAAAAACATTGCCAATTATTGTTGTTCGGTATGCAGATCTAAATGTTAAAAAAGTCAGAGATCGACTACTTACATTCACAGAAGTATATGAAGGAACAGCAGAATGAATTCAACTATGAGTACATTTGAGTATTTATCCCTTAATATCGATAAATTAATTGATTTTGCTGCTGATGATGTCAGTGTGATGTAGGGCAAATTCAGTGGAGTCCAAGTCAAGTTAAAAGAGGAGAACAAGGATATTTTCGTCATTGGCTGCATATGCCACTCTCTCAATCTAGCAAACTCTGCTGCATGCCTTAAACTTCCGGCAGAGACTGAAGATTTTGTTAGAGATGTGTATAATTACATGAAGACTAGCAGTAAACATCTCTCTGACTTTAAAAAGATTTTGTAAACATAAAGCCACATCGATTGCTGCGGCCATACCAAACTCAATGGTTGTCTTTAGAAGTGTGGATATTTCTTGTAATGTGTAATCCTAATACTTATTTGGATATTTTTATTTTAGATGGTTATAAATACTACACTAGAACAATGGCCAGGCTCTTACCCTTTTTATAATTTTTGAGATATCGATTTGATTATGATCGAATTTATTTATTTTTTTTAAATGTCAACGTGAGACCTAGATAATTATCTCATGAATGCGTACTGAAAATTTGAGCTTATAATTTACAATGGTTACACAGTAAAATTTGCGCTTTGTAAAAGGCCTCTTAATAGTGCATAAAGTAAAAGAAGTATAATACTCACCGGCTCTTTCTGTTTTCATGGAATCCCAAACGTTACAATTGAAGTCATCGTAACCGGCCAAAAGTAAACGACCAGATTTACTAAAGGCGACACTGGTGATACCGCAAATAATGTTATCATGACTGTACATAGCCAGTTCCTGGTCCGCTCGAACATCAAACAGCCTGCAGGTGGCATCATCGCTGCCGGTGGCGAACGCGTATCCATTAGGAAAGAAAGTGACCGCGTTGATGTCGGACTCATGTCCAGGGAAAGTTTGCTTGCAGAGACCCTCTCGGATGTCCCACAGTTTAGCGGATGCATCGCAGGCCCCCGACACAAATGTGCGCATGTCCGGAGACAGGGATAGAGACATGACGTCTCCCGTGTGACCTAAGAATGACGTCACCTGCTGCCCGGTTTCTATATCCCACAGGGCGCTGCGGGAAACTTTTGTTAAAACTAAAAGCAGTCGACGTGGCGGACGGAACTTACCAGCTCATGTCTCCTGAACTCGTAACAATTTGGTTATCGTCTAGAAACCGACAACAAGAGAGGTAGCCTGTATGTCCCGGTAACTCTCGGCTAACCCGAACGTTGCCTTCTCTTGTTTTCAGGCTATATATGGAGCATATATTATCTAAGCCGCCACAGGCTACGTAACTACCAGACGGCGCGTAAGCGCAGGTCATTACCCATGACGAGCGTAAAGGAATTGCGTGAACCTTATTGGTGGTATGACTATCCCAGACTATAAGTTTGCCATCCTGAGATGCTGATACTAGGTTTCTCGAGTCGGAGCCCCAGTGCATCGCATAGATTTTGGCCAAGTGTCCTCGCAATGTGCGCCTTGTTCGCATCTGTACTCGACCGATGGGCTCCAAGCTTGCCGTAGCCTGGACAAGGGACGTGTCACAAGCGGCCTTTCTGGCATCCTAAAACACAACAATTCACAGTAATAAACCCCCAACTTTTAAATACATCAAAATACAAAATTTGACAGATCAAAATTCACTCGTTTGTTTATGGATGGCGATAAAATGCATCCATTTTTTTTTTAAATAAATTCATGTGTATTCTTGACGATATTTCATCTCAAATTAAACTTTTGGTCCTTAACGGCAATACAAAAGGAAAAATCTTGAAAATGTCAAATGACTGACCCTCGCGTGTCGACGTTCTTCAATGGAAGTAATAAAATTTCTGTGAGGCACCGCTTCCAGTTAAAAGCGAGTATTATAAGTTATTACGAAATAAAAATATACGTGTCTTTCATTTCGAAGTCAAAAATAACGTAAATTAAGGGAAAAATTAATTTGGCAACGTAAAACTTTGTAAAATAATCATAGATGGCGCGTCATTCCGATCCTCAACTAATCCTCAAAAAGCAGTGTTTTTTTAGTGAATTTATAGTTTTGTTTGCACTCAAACACGATTTTATACTTTTATTAATAACAAAAAAAAACTCTTAGGGTGGGTTTACCGAAAGCAAATCAAATATTTAATTTCGAATTAAAGTAATCACGATTAAAGCTGCATTCGATTCACCGATTTGGATCGATCTAAATCGATCCAAACAGCTTTTCTGCGTTCGTTTCCTGCCAGATCAGTTAACCCCCACCATAATTTCAAGTGATACAAATATTACAAATCACTTCAAAGTGATCCTACTTATTTAAAGAATCATAGATCATTAGATCGATAAACTAAGTTTATGTGTCGGTTATGTGGCGACAACAGATAAACAAAACAGTTCAGATAAACTTGTTCGTTTCGCTATCAAGGATCACATTAATTTCACGATTGTGAACTGATCCAAACCGATCTAAACGAATTGATTCGACGTGTGAATCGAATGCAGCTTATGTTCCTGAAACTGAAGCGGTTTGTGAAGCGGTAATTGGTGCTGCCATCTAGCGAGCGACATCTTCGGCGTGAACAAATTTTATGATGAATTTACGAAGAATTTGTTGGGTTGGGTTTAAAATCTTTGTAGCAGTCGAAAAGTATCTGAAAAATACTATTGAAATGAATCTTGTGAACTGATCCAAACTGATCTAAACGAATTGATTCGACGTGTTTATCGAATGCAGCTTAAGTTGCCATAAGAATTACATTGCGAACTGTCAAATTAACGTCATTAAAATTTGATCGCAATTAAATTTTCTGTAAACTGGCCCTGACCAGTCTTTAATATTGGCGTAAAATGTTTACACAAAATCAAACGTAAATCTTCAAGGCATGCAAACTTTCTTCTTTTTACTTCCTTAGAAATTCACAAACGATCCAAAAAATATAAAAATCGTTCATTATAAGCAGGCTTCCGATGTTTAAAAAGAAATCGAAGTTTCAAGTTGGTTGACCTTCATTATTTGAAACTAAAAACCAAGAACATTGGATGATTGCTGTTAATTGATGAATTAAAACACATGCAGCACGTCGATTAAAAAAGTTTAAATTAAAAATTTATCCGGAAATTTGAAGTTTCCCACCGCGGAAAAAGTTACGTGCGTTCAGCCAGCGAGCGCTGTGCATGCGTTCACGCACGCACACCGCTGTAGATATTTAGCGGTCAGGACTATTACTTTATTGATCCGTTTCCCCACCTCAACGAGAACGGCAGAGGCAGGGGGAGCACGCACCAGTAGGGGGAGCCATCCCCTTGCGCGCTCTCCGATCAAAAATTTGGCCTCTTAATCCATCACGCTTCAAATCATTCACGCGGAAATTTCACCGGATTTTCAAGTCAACTTACTCTGATAGCATTTTTCAATGTTTCTGCTTCCTGTCTAAGAGAATCAAGCTCGTTCATACTGCAACCAGCCGTGCGCTATGATGAAACGACACCTGTAAATAAAAAAAATCCAAACATCACATGCCTATATTCACTCTGAAGTCAAAACAAACAACAAAATCGCAACTGTTTACCGATTCGCGTCCGTCGATTGTTAAAACATCTGCCGGGCGGTCAGTTCGCGTAAATCGAAGCGCTCGGCCGCGATTTATCAATAGATTTTTACGCGGAATCAATAAACACGGCGGGGTCTTCTAATTTTACGCGCCGATATCTAAATATACGTCGACTCTCATATGCGCCGATAAATAAAATAAACAGCGCCTTTTTTTAAGAAACGCCCGCGTTGAATCACCTTCCGCGAAGAAAAACGCGGAAACCGATATCGAAAGATAATACGCCCCGGTCACGCTCGAACGGACGATCGGTTTTAAATAAATAACCGCGCCGAGTAGTGTTAATTACAACTTTTTTCTGGTGCTTTTAAATTTGCGACTGAACGGCGTTTCGCTTGCGTTTTAAACCAAAAATTTCGTCGATGTTAATTAGCAATGCTCTTTAATTATAATGAATTATCGAAGAAGAGATGGCGCTCTGGCGTAGCCGATCGCTTCGCTTCACAAGTGTCATCTTTGAATAATAAACGCGGTGTACGCTAGATAAGGAAACAGGAAACCTAACCCATAATAATTGACAATGAATTCGCGAACAATGCGTTCTTTATTTGAGCGAAATTCCGGGCAGGAAAATGCGGTTTGTTTGCGCCAAAAATGACAGGTCGATTTTTTCTTCGACTTTTCCCCCGCCGAAGTTGGCGATCATTTTTTGTTTTAAACAATTGATTTATATTCTGTACCTAGTAACAATTGATGCTCTTTTTGCTTTGTTATTCCGTCAAAAAAAAAAAGTAAAAAAAAAGAAGTGAAACACTTGTACCCCAAGCCCCAACACCACCGATTAAGCGGTTTACATAAAATTAAGGCCGGTTAATAATGATTTCTGCGATTATTTCGCTTCTGTCGTGTAGACAAGATCGTGAAGGTAATAAATTTGAAATTCCCGCTCGATAATTTAAATTTAGAATTGTTATTACTAGTGGAGATACGCCCATGCAAGAAGTGTTGAGAGTGAAGGTGGATCGCGAGCGCAAGTTGCGTTGCTTTTTCGCCGCACAACGGAAGCGGCGAATAAATGCTATCGCAGGGCACGACGAATCCGTCCGGTTGAATACAAGGCGCCTTACGGCCGAAACAAAAATACATCGCCGTCCGCCATGACAGGGCTTTTCACCTGCTGTGGATGTTTCGTTTGTTTCGGGCCAACGCCAACGGCGATCGCTCCGTCGTGTGTCTTCCGCGGCCCGTCCGCGAAACCCCCGACGGAATCGCGCCCGAATATTTACCTTTTCTATTGGATACTCTCTCTCCGGTCCCAGCCAGACTATGGCTATCCGACGATGCCTTCAAAATCACAACTTAAACCTCGTACACCCATACAAATTAACTCGTCCACTATTTACGAACATGTGAGATCGTTTTATGAACGTTTCATTAACAGCAAACACCGTTCGCGCACCTTATTTACACCTAAAATTGTTTTTCTACCGCGTTTTGTCCTGCCAATAGTTATGGGTGCGGTACGACAATCGCCGGTGTCCTTGCAGTAACGATTGTAGGCCCCGAATTTATGACGTCAGAGCTACCATGATCTTAAATCGCCGCTACATCTACCGGAGAACAACACAATCAATCGTGAAATTTTGAATTAAAAAATATCAAGATTTTTAAATGCAAAAAACATAATTTCGATGAAAATTCAGACGGCGCGACATTATTATTAATAATTATTTATTTGTAATTTAATTTAAGCACAGAAACTGCACGTATTTCTATAAATTGTGGAAAATTCCATTGGTTTTTTTAAATAAGTTTCAAAAAAATTATTTTTTTTAACACAAAGAAATTGCTAACGCTTAATTATGTAATAAAGGAAGCTAATGAATAAACCCGTTATGAACTTAAAATAATTAGAAATATTAAAAGAATTTGAAATTTGCTAAGTCATAGATAGATAGATGATGCCACTTGAACGCTCTCGAAACGGCAATTCGCGGATATTAAAGTTTCTGAAAAAAGATTTTATCGAGTCATTTTTTTTTTCAGTAATGATTTTAAAAGTTAATTGAATCGAGAAAAAGTGAATGCAATTATTTATAATAAATAATTAAACAATTAAAAATAAAATGAATAATAAAGATAAAATTCAAATCTGGCTCAATAAAATTCGGTAAAATGGTTATAGATGGCATCACTCCAATTCTCGCAAAGTGACATTTTTGGAATTTTATTTGTACTTAAAAACGGCTTCTTGAGAATTCAAATTTGGCTCAATATAATTCGGTAAAGTAGGTATAGATGGCACCACTCCAATTCTTACAAATTGACATTTTTGGAGTTTTATTTGTATTTAAAAACGGCTTTCCGAGACTTTATTATTAATAATAGGTAGGTATAGTCCCGTGCACCTAAAATGCACTTCCTGCATGCAAACCTCACCCTTAAAACCTTGTTATACAAGGCTCATAGAACTATACGTTGTTCACAAATTAAAAAAGCCACCATCTGCTGCATTATGTTGGTACAAAACATAAGTCCCCTATAAAACATTATCAAAATAGCAAGGTTGGCAAGGTATTTGAAGTTTCATGTCAAATCAATTTTATTATTATATTGTTTACATTTATATTCATTTTAACAAGCCATTTCAATGCCTCGAAAGCAGAAAAATATTTTAAATGCCAAAATGTTACCAAATTTCTAACTAGGACACTGTTGCCGATAGTACTTTTCACAAGGCAACACCGCCAGTGGTCTTTTAATTTGTGAACAGAGTTTATACCTATAAGAACCTCAGAGCGTCATAAAGAGGACAATTTTCTTTCGCAGCTAAACATGAAACCTTTAAAATAGCTGACACTAAGTTTCTCTTTCTTTAAAATGTTATTGAAAATTTAAAAGCTGATTTAATTTTGCAGTGTTGATAAAAAAATTTTCAAAAAATTCACCCAAAATATGCATAGATGGTGCTGTTTCACTAAACGCCGATGAGTAATCAGAAATCTTACGGGGTTCTCGATTGACTGCTCTAGTGTGTGCTCACAAGAGTGTTCATATCATTTTATTATATGAGATTAAAACAAGATACAAATATGTATTCTGTATTATACATATTCTGCAAATTAGCAGAGAAAAGATTTCCAACAATTTAAATGTCCTTTCGTGTATTATCGAGTGTTTTCGGACAAAGGTTGTGGTACTCTGGTTGTGTCAGCGACAATGGGCAGATAATCTGATTGGCGAAAATTGTACTCCACGCCAACGCCATTGTGTTGTTCGTTTCTCGCATACCTGTTTCACTACGCCAATTTAAAGGGACACCTGTTTCAAGATCATGGTAACTACTTGGCAAAGATCAAATGAGCCAACACGTCTTCTCTTGAATAACTTAAGAGCGTTCTCGATTCACCTGCACCGGTTACACTCAGTGTATTTGCATCTTCTTTTAACTTCATGCAATAACATGAGATGAAGATACTCTGAGTGCGCACTAGTGTGATCAATCGAAAACGCTATTAACTATTCTTTGCTCTGAGCAGTGCGACCAACTCGGTAGCGACCGAGTTGGCTCCATTCGACTGAAACTGGACTGCGAACTCTGATAATTCTTTCACAGTTTCACATTAATTGGCTTTAACTTTCTTTTGTTTATAAAAAAAAGTAAACTTCTCCATTATGAGCCGTTTCCGTAAATTACTGATTGAGCAGTGTTTGTCAGGTCATCACGTAAGAAATGTCCCACCACAGGTCTTCAAATCAGTGTTGCCAATTCGTGGGAATTTTTCCGATTCGTGGGAATTTTTTGCTTTAAGTTTCCAAAAAGGGAAATTTCTGGAAAAAAGGGGAATTTCTGAAGACAAAATTACTTCAATTTTGAAGTACATCTTGTCAATAAATGCATAAAAATAGCTTAAAATTGCAATTTGAGGGGAAAAGCAAGCATAAAAGGGAATTTTTGCGATGGGAAAACGACTGTCAGTAGTTGGCAACACTGCTTCAAACACTCCGTTTTTACGTCCAATTTCATATCCAATCCTAGTTCGAATAAAAATAATAAAATAAATAAAAATAAAAGCTCTAGTATTAGCTGTTCCTGTTCCTTCAACTTATAATAGAAATAATTTCCCACGAAACCTGAAATATCCCCTTTGAACAGGAGTTTCTTGTAAGTCTGACGACACTGCTGTGGACGATTCGACTGATGGCGTCTTCATAGCTTGAGATATTTAACATAATTTTAGCTAACATAATTATGTGATTCGACTTGCGTTTCGTAAATAAAGCTTGAAATTACGCCACAAATCTTCTTATTAAGTTTATCTTCGTTCGATGGGAAGAATAATTTATTGTGGTTGCTTTAGTTCATTTGTTCTTTAGGTCGTTTGACGTTTGACAGTTTACGAGGTCGTATAATCATCACGGCGACATTTTGTAAAAACCGTGCGTTCCGAATGCGTTTTTGATATTTACCGTCGTTTGCGCAAGCTATTATGAGTTCCACGAAGAGCGAACCTACTGCGAGTGCGATAAAAAACGGCGGAAAGCCGTACGGTAGAATAGAGCTGACGCTAAAGAACGAGTTGTTGCCCGAGGAGAAGTTGATTACAACACCTTCACAAGTAGACGGTTTAGACGCAGATACAGAAACAGATCTGCGAATATACGGGTGTGAGTTGATACAAACCGCCGGGATTTTGTTGAAATTACCTCAGGTGAGCGTGTCTTTACTTCTGTTCGTTGGAGTAACCGAGGGGCGTCATCAATAATGTATTTTGGCCGATGTTTGTTTTAGGTTGCGATGGCCACCGGCCAAGTCCTCCTCCAACGTTTCTATTACTCGAAGAGTCTCGTACGCCATCCGGTCGATCAGACCGCCATGGCATGCGTTTGCCTGGCGTCGAAGATCGAGGAGGCCCCTCGCAGGGTGCGAGACGTTATCAACGTGTTCAGTCACATTCGACAAGTCAACTCGAACAAGTAAGTTGAAGCTTTCAGATAATGCGCTTAAAATAATCCGGAGCCGACATCGGTTCCAGGTTCATTTTAAGAACAATTCGAGTCACAGACGTTTCTTTTTTTAAAATATGAAACATAACTTTTTTTTTCCTCTGAAAAACCTAGCTTTGTCTTAACGATTTCAAACAGGGGTTTTCTGCGGAAAATTACTGTGTTTTTAAACCTTAAAAAATTTCAGTGAGTAAAAAAATATTTTAACGTTATTTTATAATAGGATTATAATATACACATAGGGTGTGTATAAAATACGATTAATATTTTCAATGTTTGCTTTATTTGTATAACACCATAATTATCAAGGGAGGCACTTTAGTTTCCTCATAATCAGTTATTAAAAAAAAAAACATCTTGTTTGATTTGTTGATAAAAGTCAAATTTTATTTATTTTGTATATTTGTGGACTATAAACAGTATAAACACATAAAGTGTGCAAATTAATTCAAAAAAGAAATCATGTTTGCCTTCAAATTTGAAATTTTGTTTTAATTGAAATTATTTACTAATTTATACACACTCTGTAGAATTTTTAAGGAAAGCGATTGCAAGTTGTTGATGATTTTATTTCTAGAAGTCTAGAAGTGAATGGAATCGTCAGTACCTTGCGATTTAAAACGAACAGAAAAGAAATTCCTCTAACAAAATTAAAACGCAGGACACGTGCATGCGCACATGCACATGTCCTGTGTTTTTCTTTGCCCTTTTTCGTTTTGTATATATTCGTAAGTGCGGTTACTTAGCGACTTGATGATTAAGGGGTACTCAAATGTTGTTGTTGGTTTACAGAGGTTCCGAAGGGCTCAAAAATAAAGGGCCTCTGTCGAAACGATGATGGCGCATGGTGGAACTCTACCACTCATAGCGTTCAGCTACAAGCACTATCACGTTTTTACTAGACGTTAGTGTCTAGGGACTAAAACAAAAAGGTAACTGCAATGCATTCAGGATTTATGAGGATTCAGGACGGTGGAGCTCAAGGTTTGTACACAATCAGCTTAGAAGTTTCGTTGTTTTTTTTTTTGTTATTTGTTATTCTATGATCGCATTATATTTTGCAGTAGAAATTCAGTTTGTTTTGTGACACATATACTACCTTTTTTTGAAAGTATGACTGTAAAGTACAAAGAAGGGGAAGTACAATTAAAAAAGTCAGCATATAAGAATGCTAACTGTTTTCTAGTGTACAAAGATTTTTTTTTTAAAGTTATATTACACAGTCAAAATTTGAGTTTGCCTTTTTAAATTTTTTTTTGAAATAAATTTGAGGAAAATGTGGAGCTGCATCCTCATAGTCAGTTGTATTTAGAATGTAGAAATAAACGTGAAAGTTTCTGTTATTAATCGGCTTTTAAGCACATTCTATAGGTATCTTTATTATCATAAGCTCAGCACAAGAAATAACTTTAACCTTGAATTTTATAAAAATTGTTACTTTATTCATACAATTTCTTGTCAAACAATTTAAATATTTTAAAAAGTCAATCTTGTAATTTGAGTTGGCTTTAAAAAGCTTACATTTTTTCATTTTTAAAGACCACAAATTTTTGGGTGACTTGTTTTGATTTTTTTTTTACTAATAAATTCATCCAAATTGTGCGGATGGTTCAACCATGGTCAGATCAAACCAAACGCAATCAGTAAATAACACCTAAAACCTAATTTAAAAAGAAAAATTTATTCTATGAAAAAGATACATAGTTCCTACTATGTACATAGTACTAGTTATAAGCAGCAATTGTGAGAAGTGACAGGACCAAGATGAAGCGTAGCAGCAGCAACAGCAGCAGTCGTAAGGATGAATAAAAAAAAATAATAAAAGAGGAAATGTCGCGAAAAGTACCGAGTGATTTAAATTTTTTTTTTTTATCAAACTCTGCCATGACATCTAGACGGCATATCTTAGCTTTGGTGAAAAGTAAGTCACTGCACTCCTTGATACAGTAAAGCTAAGATATGCTGTCGAAATTCCGTGGCAAGAGTTGATAAAAAATTTAAAAAATCACTCAGTAGAATGTAAATGTTGCGAGTCACATTAGGTCTGTTTGTTTGTATTGCTCAGAGTTACTCTTAAAGGCTGTCAAATATAGTTTTCAGTTAAATTCGTTTATCTTGCGCCGAAAGGCTTTTAGGGTAACTTGGAGCAATACAAACGAACGAACCTGTTGAAAGCCAGAAAGAAATCAGTAATTATTGGATTATTTAAAAATTCTTTAAAAAAAATTATCATAGTTAAGGGGGCGCAATATTTTGTTGGTCATGTTTCTTTATTTTCCATAATCGTAATAATTTCCTGCTTTTATTTTTTTAAAGACCCTTTTCTTAAAAAAAAAAATATTCATTTATCTTATACAGTGAATTGTTTTTAAGTGTGGCCATAGGGATTTACATGTTAAAAATTTGACCTCATGTCAATGTATGTTTTGGCACAAATTTGAAGAAAATTTTTATTTTTATTAATAATAAACATTTTTCTACGAAATGCACATTGCTAGAATAACAATAACATGTTTTTAATTTAATATTTAATTATTTTCCGGTTAGAAGTTGAAATTAATAAGCATAGAATTAACCGAAGTCAAAAATCAAGGTAGCTGAAATGTCATTAAGAGAAAAGTTCTGTGTCTGTCTATTGCAAATTTATAAAGAAAATGTCCGTTATTATTAAGCAAGCATTATTTTTCAATGGTATGAAGAAGTAATTTTTACAAGTGATAATAAATTAATGTTGCAATAATAATTGGTTTATTAGTAATCACGTGGTAATCACAGTGACAAATTATTAATAACATCAGCCTACATGGATTACATTCGTTCAATAATTTGTGTCTACTCTCTTCAACTTTTCACAGTAAAATAAATGTTGCGTTTAGTTGATAGGCGAACCGTCAAAGTTTAACGAGCTCGGGCGGACTGTTTTCTAAACGGAAATCATACCCACCGTGGTTGCCTAATGGTCGCATCTCAAATCACGACCACCGTGACCACTCAGCTGATTAGTCAGACAACGTAAAATAACTACGGACTAAACGAAATCGACAACGTCCCCCATGAACTAAACGCAGCCAAAATTAAGGAAAACGGCTTAGGATATTCTAGCAAAATTCATCTTGCAGTAAATCGTTTAATTTACGACTAAATACAAAAATTTACTTAAAATTTGTCCCATAACAAACATTAACGTGAGGTCAAATTTTTAGCATGTAAATCCCTATGACCACACTTAAAAAAATTCAATGTGTAATTATAATTTGTATTACAAATTACAATTAAGTCTTTTACTGCGCTTTCTTAGAAACGATTTTTTTTTGTCAAAATCATTAAACAAAAGATCGATTTTTATGCACTTTTATAAAATCGAGAAGCAAGAGAAGATCGATTTTTTTTAATGACGAACATTCGTTAGCATCAATAAACAAATGACAGTTGATTTTTTATGCACTTTCTTAGAATGAAAAAATAAGAGAAAAGCGATTTTTTATGCACTTTAGTTAGACTCGAGAAACAAACGACGATCGATTTTTGTAAGCACTTTAGTTGGAGTCGAGAAACAAATGACGATCGATTTTTTATGCACTCACTTTGTTAGAATTTTAAAAAAATTCTTATAAACAAAAACGAAGAACAAGATCGATTTTTTTTATTATGCGCTTTCCTAGAATCAAAAAACAAAAGAAAGTCGATTTTTTAATGCATTTTAGAGTCGGGAAACAAATGATCATCGATTTTCATGCACTTTTTAGAATCATTGAAAAAGAACAAAAGAAGATCGATTTCTCGATGTTAGAAACAAATTTTTATGCACTCACTTTCTTAGAATAAAAACAAATTATGTACTTTCAAACAAAACAAAACAAAACAAATACGCACTTTCTTCTTTCAAAAAACAAAAGATCGGATTTTTTATGAGTTTTCGTTAAAATCACTAAATAAATGATCGATTTTTTTTATAATTAATTTTAATGATCGATATTTATGCATTTTCTAGAATCGAAAAACAACAGAGAAGATCGATGTTTTTAATAATGAACTTTCGTTAGAACCAATAAACAAATGACGATCGATTTCAATGCACTTAGAATCAAAAAACAAAAGAAAATCTATTTTTTATGCATTTTAGAGTCGAGAAACAAATGATGATCGTTTTTTATGCACTTTTTTAGAATCAAAAAAAGAAAAATAAGAAGATCGATTTTACCATGAAATGAACATTCGTTAGAAACAAATGAGAATCGATTTTTTATGCACTGACTTTCTTAGAATAAAAAAAAATATGCACTTTCTTAGAGTCAAAAAAATATTATGCACTTTCTTAAAATCAAAGAAATAAAACAAGATCTTTTTTATTATGCACTTTCTTCTTTCAAAAACAAGAAGATCGGTTTTTAATAATGAACTTTCGTTAGAACCAATAAACGATCAATTTTTATGCACTTTTATAGAATTTAAAATAAAAACAAACAAAAGAAGATCGATTTTTCCATGATGAATATTCGTTAGAAATAAATGAGAATCGATTTTTTATGCACCTTCTTAGAATCAATGAACAAGAGACCGATTTTTTACGATGAACTTTCGTTAGAATCGACAAATAAATGACGACCGATGCACTTAGACTTGATAAACAAAATATCACTTTTTTTTTGGAATCAAGAAACAAAAGATTGATTTTTTTATTAGTTAAACTGATAAACAAATGACAATCGATTTTTGTGTGCACTTTCATTTGCCCGTTTTAGACGGTCACATTTCTTGTAACACTTTGTTACAAAGTGAGAGAGATAAGCTATCACAGGTAAGCGTTGGAGTAGCTCCGAGTTACTCCAGAGCAGTTCCGCTGCGTTCCATGTACTTTAGTTCTCGAACTGCTCGGAATATACCTACCCCCGCCCCCTGAATGTGCCTGAAGTACCTACCTAAAATTTTGAACTCCAAGTTCTGAATGGAGGGGGAAAAATAATAGGTTAGGTCATTAAATGTAACCATACGTCACGTCAACAACAACATTCCAAATTTACGTTCCATGCTGAAACTGGGCAGAGTATTACATTATCGAGTAGTTCTGGAACTTGAAGTTCCAACCTGGAAAGCACTTACTGAATATTGATTGGTTGAATTGGCACTTCTCACTTACTTCGTAACAAATTTGTTACAAGAAATGTGACCGTCTAAAACGGGCTTTAGAATAAAAAAAAACAAAAGATCGATTATTTTATGACGTCAGGATCAATAATTTTCTTGCGCACTTTCGTTTTTGGTTTCTCATGCATCAATTTTTCGAACGACAACAAAGACGCACGTGGTTAAAACTAAATAAGGAAACCACTGAATTGGTGTGCTTTCTCAGAAACAAAAAGACAAAAGAAGATCGATTTTTTTTTCGATGAACACTCGTTAGAATCAATAAACAAATAATAATGATAATTTTTTCATGCACCTTAGTTACGAGTCAAAAAAGAAATGACGATCGATTTGTTCATGTACCTACATTATTTAAAGCTAAGAAACAAATGACGATTGATTTTTCATGCACTTTGAGTCAAGAAACAAAAAAAAAAAAAAAACAAATAGCGAAATCCATCGCCATTTGTTGTTTTTTTTTTGTTTCATTCACTTCTGTTATAAGGTTTGTTTCAACGGCAGTTTCTGAATAGTTCGAAACCGTCAGTAACAGTTTCCTACCGAAATAATGATCAGTTTTGATGACAGCTCCATCAAGTGTACACATTTTGAAGGTTTCCCACTAATCAGAAACTATTGTTGGAACAAACCTAAAGTCAACAAAGAAATGACGTTAGATTTTTTCGTGCCCTTTATTTAAAGCCGAGAAATAAATGACGATCGATTTTTTTTAAATTAGTCATGTTTCTATAGGTATACAGACGGATGAATATATCTGTCATTGTTACGATTCACTTTCAAAATAGAAATAAAACGAATTCACAGCAATCCCCTGAAAGAAGAAATCTGCCTTTGTCGCGATATAAACTAAAGTTATCTCTTTCTAAGCGCACTCCATCTATTATCAATAATGAGAAAGGCTTATTTCGTTTATTTACCTACAAGAGTTGCGTTCGTTTATTCAAATCCGTTCACTCTATTTACTGCTTCCGCACTTTTGTCTCACTCTTACTTGAATTAAAACTTATTCGCTCTCACTCTTTAGAGTGCGAAAAGGGTAAATAGAGTAAACGGAGTTGAATCAACGAACGCAGCTAAGTACACTGTTTTTTTATTGTCCGCACGGCAATGTGTATAGAAATTATTATTGATATTCTTATAGGTAATAAATAGCTGTTGCGGAACGAAAAATTGATATTTCGAAAATATTTCATGATCGCAGTGTATAATAACGAGTCTCTAATTGAAAAGTTCATCAAGTTGGTTTAAATTTTTTGATGAAAGGGATGAGTTCCTAAACCGGATGACAATTGTCAAACAGTTATAGTGTTTTGCTTATAACATAACGTGACTTATTAGTGCTTTCGTTTGTTGTATTGATGCAGAATATCTTCAACTCGTATTAATGTATGACGTAAAAGCAAGTTGCGAATGCTTTCAGTGTACATTAGTGCAGCAAATACAATAACTAAACGTCAAGTGACATGTCGCGTTTATGTAATTCAAGACTTGCTTCACAATGTTATGAAAAATTCAAAGATTATTATCTATTCACTCTTTATCCTCGTCTCAGTAGGCCGTGTTCTCGTTTCGTTAAGTTGCTGCCCTGAAGTTTGATAGATGCCAGAATCTGACATGAAAAATATTAATGACAATTCCACACCACTAATCTATGTTGCCAAATATTATACGAAGGAGCACCGACTATAGCACCGTGAAATATGCACTACAGTCGAGCTGGCAACAACGTCTCCGTCAGTGAACTCAAATTATAACTATGAAATTAAAAATAAACATAACCGTCTCATCTGACGTCTATGTTTCATTGTGATACCAACAAAAATGTCACCCTAACTCGCCTACTAGACGAGGAAAAAGAGTGAATAGATGAACTTTTCAATTGAACACTTGATACTTTCCAGTTACCGCGTAAAAAGTCACGTGTTCGTATAATTACTTTACTCTCTCTTTAATTTATTGCAGAAGTGTGTTTGACAGTACTGTGTATGTAATTATAATTTAGTGAAATTCTATTTAAAAAAAAACTGCAAAATATATTGTATCATAACACGGGGATCCCCGAGCAGCATCTTGAATCCTCAAGTCCCGAACCTTGCATTGCATTACTCTTAGAAACAAACCGGAAAGTACACGACAACATTGCGAGGACTTGGAAAATGTGTGGAAAGGAAGACCCCGAAGTAGTTGGGAAAGAGCGACGTCTCTCTCTAGAATGAAATAGCAGCGACGAGCAATTTATTATTAATCAAACAGTGTATTGTTTTCAGGTAATTTTTTTGCTTGAGCCGAGATGGTACAAAGATAAACCGTGTTCGTTGTAAAAATGGAAGCGTAAAGTTAGCATCAAAAGCGAGGGTAAACTTGTGTTGTAAAAGAGATCTGACAGGTGGAGCCCCCATGTCACTTTTAGCGATTAACGAATCGAAAGAAGTTGTGTTTCATATTTTAATAATAACAATAATAATAATAATAATAAATCGCTTGCCGACATTCTTTTTTACTTTTTTTTTCTGTCATTCGAAGTCAGCAAAAAAAAGGGTAAAAACGTTTGTTTCATGCAACTGTTTTCTTTTGAAATTATTTGGGAACGAGGGGGTCGTTCTCCATGTGTCACACGTGTGTTTTTCTTTTGATCTGTGCAGACCAATAACGCCAGTAATTCTGGATCAGAACTACATTCAGTTGAAAAACCAGGTGATCAAAGCGGAGAGGCGGGTTTTAAAGGAGTTGGGCTTCTGCGTGCACATCAAGCACCCCCACAAGGTGAGCCGCTTCGACTCTTCGGTGCACTCGCCTGTAAAACCCTGCGTTTCAGATTATCGTCATGTACTTGCAAGTGCTGGGGTTCGAGCGCAACCAAAACCTGATGCAGTATTCCTGGAATTACATGAACGACTCGCTGAGGACCGACGTGTTCGTGCGGTATCAACCCGAAACAATCGCTTGCGCTTGCATTTACTTAACCGCACGCAAGCTTAAACTGCCTCTGCCCAAGAACCCGACTTGGTATAGCCTGTTTAATGTAACCGAAGCTCAAATCAGAGATATCTGTGTTAGGATATTACGACTGTACAATAGACCAAAGGTAAAATCGATAGTTTCAGCTTCACCCTTCATTTACCGTTTATTTTATTTCGCTCAGCCCAATGTAGATTTACTCGAAAAGAAAGTGGACGAGCTCTGCCGGAAGTACCAAGATGCCAAAATGAAAGCGAGAGGAAACTCTGGGAATAACACGCCCAATAATAACAGTCCGTCCAGTCCGAGCACTCAGAAGACAACGGGGGCGCATAACGCATGGGGTGGTTTTATAAGGTGAGGTCTTTCAACTCTGATTTGACGCGAGTGCAATTTTCTCTGTCTGCTTTAGTCGCTCTGGTAGTCACGTGGCTCCACCTGTGTCGGAAAAGCGATCACGCTCACGCTCTCCTAGCCACTCTCCGGCTGTAAAACACCACAAACGTTCGAAGAAGCACGCCAGGTCAAGGAGTAGAACGCCGTCTAGAAACTCGAAAAAGAGCCGGAAACAAAGGAGTAGTTATTCAAGGTCTAGGAGTGAGTCACCACATAAAGTCAGAAAAACAACTCGGTAAGCAATTAATTTAGCGCACAAAAGACTCGTACCGTCACCGTCGACCATTTAAACTTGCCGGAAAGAAAATCAGTAGAAAAGTCGGCCATTTTAGTGCAAAAACGTGATTTCTTTGTCTTACACATTAAGCTTATGGATTGAGGTACTGTATTTATTTAGTGACCGTAAAGACTTGAGTTAAGGACTGACATCTATTGGGGAAAAATTGAAGTTTTTACTTTGTAGCTGCCGCCACTAGATGTCGCTGATGTGCCTTATAAAAAGTGAGCAAATAAAAATCAGATTAGAGTAGGCGGTGCAATGTCTGTGATTAACTGAATTAAACAATGTAATACATTCATGGACTGTCAAATTCATTGACTTTTTATTTAATCACAGACATACATTTTTCTTACACCGCCTACTCTAATCTGATTTTTATTTGCTCACCGTTTATTATACAGTCACTAAATAAATACAGTACCGCAATCCATATGCTTAATGTGTAAGATAATAGGTCTGTTCGTTTGTTCTGCACTTTCTACACTTTTAACTCCTTCAGTCAATTTTTCTCACTCCCAATCAAATTCCATTATACAGACTGATTGATTATAAAGGCCCCAAGCTGTAACTCATTTATTTTTATTCAAACACCCAATAAAGTATATATATTCTTAAATGGGACGTTGTTCTCTAGAGAATGAAGTATATAAATATTTTTTTGTCTACACTGTATACGAGTGATGATGTCATCGACAATTTTTTTAAATGGCAAGATAATATTTTTTTTGCGAAATGTGATAGAAAATAATTTTCTCTTTTCAACCACATCAAACTTTTGTATCCTTACACAAGAAAATTATCGAGAAAAGTTAAAAACGTAACTTCCTTGGCTTAACTTTTAAAGCATTTTAATATTTAAAGTGGGCCTGAACAGAACATCAAAATAATTTTACTGAAATCTGCCATATTTTATTTAGTTTGTAAAAAATTGTATCTCAAATACGGGTAATGTCAATCTGTCCTCGTAAGAAATGAATAAATTTACTGAAGATATGATAGAAGTTTACTACAATTATTGTAGAAAAAGTAGTGCAGTAACTTTACGGTTATTTGTTATTAACGTATTCATAAAAAAATGTATAAATCAAGCAACGAAAGACTTTTGTAACAATTGCAGAAAATTATGAATTAATAACAAACAACCGTAAAACTGCTGCACTATTTTTTCTACATTCGTAGGAAACCTCTGTCATATCGGCTTCTTCATTAATTTTATTCATTTCTAACGAGGACAGATTGACATTGTCCGTATTTTAGATACAATTTTTTACAAACTTTAAGAAAATATGACAAATTTCAGTAAAATTATTTTGATGTTCTGTTCTATTCATGGCCTGCTTTAAATATTAACATGCTTTAAAAGTTAAGCCAAATAAGTTATGTTTTTAACTTTTCTCGAAAATTTTCTTATGTAAGGATACAAACGTTTGATATGGTTGAAAAGAGAAAAGAATTTTCTATCACATTTCGCAACAAAAATATTATCTTGCCATTTAAAAAAATTGTCGATGACGTCATCATTCGTATACAGTGTAGACAAAAAAATATAAATTCATTTTCTAGAGAACAACGTCCCATTTAAGAATATATATACTTTATTGGGTGTTTGAATAAAAATAAATGAGTTACAGCTTGGGGCCTTTACAATCAATCAGTCTGTATATGTACATCTCACTTTCTCTGGAGCGGTTGGTGCGAAAAGTGTAGAAAAGTGCAGAACAAACGAACGGACGTAAAGAAACCACGTTTTCGCACTAAAATGGCCGATTTTCCACTTTCGTCAACTTTTGACTACTTTCTTCAATTCAGTGACCACTTCGGTCAACTTCCTTGACCACTTTGGTCAACTTCAGTGACCACTTCGGTCAACTTCAGTGACCACTTTTGTCAACTTTAGTGACCATTTTCGTTCAAATGCTTAAAGTGTAAAATAAAAAAAATATTTTTGCACTAAAATGACCGTCTTTTCTAGTTATTTTCTTTGTGGCAAGTTTAAATGGTCAACATTTCTAGTAATTTTCTTTCCGGCAAGTTTAAATTGCCGACTTTTCTAGTAAGTTTCTGGTAAGTTTAATCGAATTTAACGCCTGTCAAATAAAAGTTTAAAATTCCCGAGTGTGTCGTTGTTAGGGTTAAATGTTTAAATTTCCCACCAATATTTTGCACTACAATGGCGGCTGATTGCGGTACTGTAATTATTTAGTGACGGTATTATATTAGTATTATATTATACTTATATATTATAGCTACTGCCATCTGGCGGGGTTTCGACTAATCAGTGAAATAGTCATCACATGTAGCTGAATCAAAGAGCTTCGCTGCGCTGTTATGGCGGTTTCTTTTTTAAAAAAACTTATTGTAAAATTAGCCGTTACTTCAAGTGGCGCCCCCTGTACGCCATATAGACACATTAAAATAGGCGGCAAATCCGTCGCTTGTCATTTGAGATTCTTCATCGTGTTGGACAAAAAATATTTCCTGTGCAGAAATAAAAATAAACCCAAAACCATCGCTGAATAACATTTGTTTCAAATCTATAGATTTGCTCCGATGGCTAGTTTGTGTAATGACTTTAATGCCCTAGTCACTTAAAATGCTGATGATATGGCGTTGAGTGAAAGGGTCAGCAAAGTGATAGCCAATGTTAAATGTTTCTTATTTGGTACCATTAGATGTCATGATATTGGTAGAAGCATCATCCATTGTTTATTTGGAGCAATGTTAAGATAAAAAAACATTGACAAATAAATAATATAAATATGAGTAACGAATGAACTACTATCTGGCGAGATTTTAAGTAAACACTGAACTTGCTTTTGTAATCTTTATTTCCTATGTTTAATTGAAATTTGAAGTTGGTTTTGATGACAGAGGACAGAGTGAAAAAGGAATGATTTCCTAAACTGTTTGACATACATATGACAGTTGTCAAACAGTTGTAGTGTTTTGCTTGTAATGTGACATGACTTAACCTAGAGCGACATTTGGCCTTGTTATAATTCAAGACCTGCTTCATAATCTTATGAGAAATTCAAAGGCTGCTTGATGAACTTTTAATTGAACACCTGCTATAACTCTTGTTAGAACTATCAATAGAGGGCACTACCTCACCATCTACTTTCTGATAACCCAATGCGAAGTGTATTGGAACAAAAGACAAACAAACAACACAAATGTCAATAGATGGCACCACATCGCTTTCTACTTTATTCGAATAACTATAACCAAGCTGAGACGAGCGAAATTGGACGGCTGTATGTAAGCTCAGTGGACATGAATGACGTAGATTATAAATAATCTTAATAACGAAATTATTCGCTAATTAAAGCGCTGTTTATATGGGGCTGAATGGAGAATGAAGTCCTCAGATGGATAAAGTACCGCAATTACCGCCATTTTGAGTCAAAATAAGCGCGTCAAATTTGAAACCACGTTACCTGCTACGTTCAATTTTAAATTCGCGCGTTTACTTTGACTTAAAATAGCGGTAATTGCGGTACTTTAGCTATCTAGGGACTTTACATGTATTTTCAGAACACTTAGGCTCAGTTTTACAATCGTTGAATGAGGACGGAATAACTGTTCGCCAATAGTAATTACATCAAAATATAAGGCTTGTTCTTTTTTTTACAGAGAGAAAAAACACTCGCCCAGCAACGACAGGGAAAACAAAAACGATCGTTACATCGACAGGTACGACAAATATGAAAAGAGTAACGATCGTTATGATAATAAGGACAGACACAAAGACGACAGAGACAGGTACGAAGAGAAGGATCGCAAGGACCGGTACGAGAAGAGCGACAAGAAATACGAAAGGGACGACAAGTACAAAGAAGATAAATACAAGGAGGACAAGTACAAAGACGATAAATACAGGGAGGACAAGTACAAGGACGATAAATACAAGGAGGACAAATACAGGGACGAGAAGGACAGCAGGTATAAAAAGTCGAAGCACAGCAGGGACGAGGAGAAAGACAGGGAACGGTCGAAGGATAGACGGAGGTAGAAGTAGTTAGTTTAATTTTCCTTCTTAGCGAATTCGATTTGTAACCAACAACGGCACCTTATAACTTTTTTCCTTTCTTTTTATTGTAAATATCGGTTTTAACTAAGTTTTAATGATACAGTATGAGAATAAGTCCGTTTTTTTAAGCAAAGATGTTTTCTGGATAAGTGCATGTATGATTGTAGTTACCTTATTTTTGTATTAAACAAAAACTGGAAAAAATAAATTATATTTTCGTACAAACGAGAATTTGTGAAGCTTCTCCTTCATTTTTTATTTTTGCTTAAGAAAATGGTTGAAAGAATATTTTGACTACTTTGATTATCTATCATGGCCACTAAAAATCAAATTAATTTTTATTTTATTTCTATCTAAAAGGCTATGAACAATTTAAAATTTGATCAAGTTCAACTGATTTTCATCCTTCACAATCAACCAGAAAAAAGAATATTGTAATAAATAAATAAATAAATAATCGGATTGGTCGAAGAATGAAATGAAAGTTCCTCTGTAATGTTTAAATATATTTTCACTTGATGTAATAATAGTACAACGATAGTCTAAATTCAGAAACAATAGTTTTAACACTGACTAGAAGTGACACAACCATCTGTCGATTATTGTTCCATGCGAACGAGAAAAGAAAGTCACAGAAGGCCTATAGAAGGTTAACACACCGAGTTACAAGTACTCAACGATGTCGCACTTGATCGAAATATTGGGGCAGGACCGTCCGAATGAGTAGTCTATGTTGTGCTGTGACTTGTTTCGCTCGGTCAGCAGCTTCTGGAAGATTGGAAGGATTTCTCTGTCGAGCAGTTCACTCTCGGAGGTAGCGTTGTACATGGACTTGTCTTTCTTGACCGTATTGGGCAGAACTCGGTTCGTTTTCAGGGATGCAACGTTGGGTGTCGACTGGAAGTAGCCCAGCTTGTTGCACTGTTGATTGCAAATGTTCGCCATTTCTTTCTTGGGGCTTTTCTCGCGCTTCTGCGAATGCCTGTTGCGTTCTGACACCGAACGATGCATCACATTCTCCTCTATTGAAAACACTATAGGTTGTAAAAAAATTTTGCATAGTTGCCAAACATGATGTCATTGAACATAGACATTATCAAAGATCAGGGGTCTCCAAATGTTTTTAAACCAAACACTTTTGTTTCGAGACAGTTTGGAAACTCCTGCTCTCCAATTTAATAGTAAATGATTTTTTTTACAACCTGTATATGATACATACCTTCTTCTTGATTAATGCTGACCCTGCTGGTTTTCTGGTGGGCCTTACTGGTACATCTGTGTTGACTTCCTGTGTCCCACAGTTCGCTTTTGGCAACCACATGAGTACCGTACTCAGGTTTCTTCTTGGGGGTCATCCTGTTCACCGGGACGCTTACTCTGCGGTGGCCAACTTCCTCTTCCTGCTTCTTATCGTTCTTCAAGCTGCTCCTCCTCTGCTGCGGCGCCTTCTCTTCATTTTCCGTCGCCTTCACCTCACTGTTGTGCGTCTCTTGCGGCTCGACAGGCGGTGGTGCGTTATTGAAATTTTGATTTTGAACGTTTTCGATGTTGGCGTACTCTGGTGGCACAGTGTTGTAGTTGTTGTCTGTCACGTGCTTCGTTTCGGTGCCGGGGACGGCCAGGTTTCCGTTCTGCATGGGCTTCGCTTCTTCGACTTCCTGTTTTAACTGCGGCGAGAGTTTTTCAGGATTGGCTGATTCCTGTGAAGCCTGAGATTTCTTTCGTCTGGAAAACAAAAGAAAATAACCAAAAACAATTAATAGGCTTGTCAAGACCAATGAACTCCAAGAAAGTAACAATCAGCTTACTTTTGGCTGTCGGAATGATGGATGGAAGTGAAATCCTGCGAGCTTAAACTGCACAGAGAGGTTATGTCGCTGGTCTCGGTGGCAGAAGGAGCTTCCTTACGAAGCAGGGGCACCGACAGTCTATTGGTGTCGCTCAGTGAGTCCGTTCTCGAGTCCAGAATATCTCTTGCATCATTTCCCAATCTTCTGATTAACATCTGGAAGAAAATACAGCGAAATGAAAGGGGTCGTGTTGTTAGAAAAAGCGCCACGCCCTTATTTACAACGAAGTCTGAGAGGGCCACGCCCCTTTTACTTTAAGTTAATAATAGGGGCATGACGTCAAGCTCTTGTCAACGACCATGCAATCAAGGGCGGGGCATTTGAGGAAACGCCCACTTCATTGCTACCTGCAACTCTGATTAACATCTAGAAGAAAATACAGCGAACTGAAAGGGGGCGTGTTGTTAGAAAAGACACCACGCCCTCATTTACAACGAAATTTGGGAGGGCCACGCCCCTTTAACTATAAATTTGATAATAGGAGCGTGGCATCAGAAAACTTTAAGCTTTTGTCTATAACAATGCAATTGCCACGCCCTTGTTTACAATAAAGTCTCGGCCATGTAAACTGGCAAATTGGAGTATGGCATAGAAAAACTCAAGTTGCACTCGAGGGCGTGGCATTTAAGAAAACGCCCACACCATCATTATCTAAAACTCTAACATTTGGAAGAAAATACAGCGAAATGAAAGGGGCATGTTGTTCGAAAAGACGTCTATTTACGATGAAGTAGATGGAAAAAATTACACTGTAGTTGACAGTGATGATCCAAATAGTTAAGCAAAATGGAGAGTTGTCACGTCTGACACATCCCATCTCTTATAGCATATTCATATGATGTTGATGGAGGCGTGGCATTTGAGAAAATTTGACGCCCCTACTTATAACTATATTTAGCATGGTATGTCGGAAAGCGTGGCATTAGAGGAAATCTGAGAGGGCGTGGCATCTTAGAAAATGTCGAGCCCTCATTTGTAACGATGCAATTGAGGATTACTGTTTCCTTCATTCCCCAACCTTCTGATTGACTCTTCGAAGAAAATACGGCTAATACGGTTGTTTGAAAATAAGCCACGCCCATATTTACAATGAAATTGTTGGGGAAAAACGTCACGTTATAATTAATAATTAAATTTTAGGTATGACAGTTAAGAAAAAGCCACGTCTCTTTAACAGAATTGTGGCATTTAAGAAAACCCACACTCACTCTTAACAATTATTTGTGACAAGGTGCAATGTAAAGTATAACGCGTTTTATAAGTGCAAGTTCATGGAGGCGTGGCATTTGAGGACCACGCCCCATACACGGTAAATTGGAAAATTGAGGAGTGGCATGTTGTTAAGAAACGTAATCGAAGGCGCGGGATTTTCAGGGAACGCTCACCCCATCATACCTGCAGCTCTGATTCTTTTTCCAGCAGCGTCTTCCTAAATTTCGAATTGACCGCTTTGACCTCCTTCATCTTCGACTCGAGTTCCGAGGCGCTCGAGTCCCTCCTCGTCTTCGACATGGGCCTGAGCGTGGGCCTGAACCTCTTGTCGATGGAACCGCCCGGGTTTCGCTTCAGCTCCACCATTTTCGGGACGAACACCAGCCAGAGGGTGGCGGTGGTACAGAATATCACGAAAACCCCTTGAAAGAGAAAAACTGGAACGTGCAAGGCCAAACCGAGAGCGCCCGTGAATTTTTACCGATAATCAGAAACATGGCGTCTTGATGGTCTACTAGAACTAGGGCGACGGCAGCGCCGCAGATGCACATGATGGCGACGTTGTAGACTGAAAGGCCGACGTGTCGGCTGTCGTTTAGGGCCGGGATTGAGACGTGCCTGGTTTCCCAAGCAAGGAAAGCGCCGAAGATCTATAAAAACGCAATTGATAGCAGGGGACGAACCGGAAGAAAAATAAAACCCAGACATTAAAAAAGTAAGTTGAAATGAAAGAAAATAACATAAGAGATCGTAAGAAAGACGAAAGAAACCAAAATAAAAAAATTGAAATGGAGGCGTGGTATTCGAATATAGTCACGCCTACATTCCTATTGTTATTAATGGGTGCGTGGCTTCTGAAAAATGCCTCATTACTACCAATAGGAATGAAGGTGTGGCTTTCTTCGAGTACCACGCCCCCTTCACGATTCGCAATTGAGAAAAACAGTCAAGCAACTTAGAGTAAAGCAATGAGTAAACAATTATTTACCATCAACAGTCCTTTGTAAGCGTAGATCGAACCAACGAAGATCGTCATCCTCTCCGACGCACAGTACTCATTTTCAGGGATGATAATTATGTCTTCGCTCGAGGGATGCGGCTGGAAATTCCACCATGAATTCCACAGCGGATCCAACTTACGGGGGCTACTTACATACGGCTCAAGCTTTTTGGTTTCCCGGTAAAACGGATCGGCGACCTGCCAAGTCGTCATGATGACCAGATCGATGAACAGGAGGACTCCGACCACCATGAAGAGCTGGTAGTCCTTGATGACCTTCTTGTTGAGTTTAACATCGGTGAAGATCGAGTGGACTCGCCACGTTTTACTGAACATGGCTCCGAAGGCCAGGGAGAAACCGGCCATTAAAGTCCAGGCACGTGCCGTACAGATATACGGGAAAGCATCTGTACAATAAAAGGAAAAAAAGTAATATAATCAAAGGAGACATAGCATGTAAAAAAAACAAAGATGCACATGGAGAAGGCCACGCCTTCCCTCATAATGTAGTCAAAGGAGGCGTGACATCACAGGAAATAATGCACGTGAGGGCGCGGCCACGCCTCCATTCGCTGCTATGTTGTCAATGGGAGGCGTGACATCTCAGAAAATGGTGAAACCTGCTGACCTATGCTTGATAAACCCGAATCGAGCCCCAGAAACACGATGCTGGTGTACGTAAGCATGCATCCGATTATGATGAGGTTATTTAACTGAGGGCTGGACATTTTGATGTAACGTTGATTGCGATATTTTATGTTGAAGGCCAGGAATACAGCCGCCATTATGATTCCACAGACGGCCAGCGAAGCCAGGATCGCGTAGACGGTCTTGTTGACTCTCGTGTGCTCGATTATCAGAAGAGTCCTGTCCTTGGGTGGATGCCTAAAGGAAACAATCGGTCAGACAAATGCAAGGGGACCCGAGTCCGTCGACTTACTTTCCTATCCAGTTCAAGGGCACCCCCAACGTGAGGTCTAAGTGCTGGGTTGCTGCGTTGTACTCCCCAACTTTGACTTCTTTACCGCTCTGGAACTGCTTGAGGAGGATGCTGGCTTTGCGTTCGTTGTCGTAAAATCTGACAGGGCCTGTCACTCCTACATGTGTTAACAAAAAAAATCAATTGAAATATTTTTTCGACTCCTATAGTATTATACCTTCGAAACTTGTATTATGCAGGGCATCAAGGAACAATCTCTCCCAGAACTCCTCGCGATATCTAAAATCCGTAATCGTTAGATTTCGCCTAAAGTACTTAATTTTGTGTGCTACGTTTTGTATGGCCAACGCGACGGCCCAAATGCCATCGTACGTATAACCGTGAAACCTCGAGTACTCTCTGCCCCGCCTCGAATCGTACTCGAGCAAATACTCTTCGGCAGTCTGCAAAAGCAAGGAAAACTAAGCGAACCAACTTTACCACCTGGGGGGCTTACGATCCCGGATATCGTGATTTCCCCGCTCGTCGACAGCGGAAGGAGATCCGTGAGGATGGTCTGCTCGAGGGCCGTCTCGATTTCGTCGATGGTACAGTTGATTTCCGGCTCGAGCTTGCGCCACCACTCAAACGAGTACGTCCCCATTATCACCCACTGGTATCTTCGTCCGTACATCTCTAATTTGTACGCCTCGCAGAAAATTTGTCTGGCGTAATGCTCGTTGAAATTACCTGAAATACAGCGTATTAAAAAGTTTTTGTATTTTACTGGCGAGGGGGTTATGCTCACCCAAGATGACCCTGGTGTCTTCCTTCTTGAGTTTGCTGAGTGCGGTTGTCACTTCGTTTGTAAAACTCTGCGTTTCTACCACTATATAACCCATCGTGTCCAACTCGGCGACCAATCTGAAGATACAAAAACTCAACTCGGAAAGTTTCCAATGAACCTAGTGATTTGGAGAGAGGAGGCGCGGGGGGTGGGGTGCACTACCTGTTATGGGCTAGGGAGTATCTCGGTTCGTTTTGGTAGATGGTGCCCACGCGGGTCCAGTTGAACGCCTGCAACAAAGACAACCTCGGGGGGTTGAACGCGTTCTCCGAAGGAACGATCCGGAAAAAGTTGGGGAAATTGTCCTTGGTGAACATGGGGTGCGTATCCGCGTACGACAGCTAAAAACAAAACGATTAAGAACAATTCCATCCCCTGTTGACGTTAAACAATTTAAAACTGTCATTAGTTCATTAGTTTAACACGCGGCGGCGCTGAAGTCGCCGAAGTCTACAGCGCCGCCATGCGTCAGTCTGAATAGTTAAAGAAAGTTCTCGAAGAAATTCTGTGCGTTTCCTCAAGATACACAAGAAATTGTTAAATTATAAATAATATTTAACGTTTAGGACGCTTTAGTTTTAAAAAAGTGAATAGTTTGAAGTGAAATATCAAACGAAAATGTCGAAGAAGCCGCCGATGTGGTTAGTTGAAGAAATTATCGCCGGCGAAATGGGGTAAGTATGAAATCGCTTGGAACAGCTACAAATGATTAGATTGTAAACTATTTCACGCCATGCAAGCATTTAATGCGGTTTTTAACTTTAAAAATGTATTAATATGATGATGGCGTTGAAGGCGCTGACGTCATTAGTGCAAGCGGGAAAACCGCGTACCGCATACGTCCGCCATGTTTAAGACAAACTGTCACGCGCGTTTAAATAACTTCCGAATTTTTTTCTCACATTATTTTGTTGAATCGGAAATTTGTTATACATTCGTTCTTAATTTTCTTACACAACGTTCAAAAGTTATTTTTAAAAAATTGCTAACATTTTTATTTCTCTGTTATTTTGTTAAAGTAAAAAAATTTACCTATAGTCCATTCAAGATAAGAAGGTAGTAGACGTCGCTGCGTTCGAAAGAAAATACACACAGCTAACAATATAAAACGCGCCAAATTTTAAAAAGGAATTAATTGAACGTTCATCTAATTCCTTTTTAAAATTTGGCGCGTTTTATATTGTTAGCTGTAGCTGAGTTCGGCAATGCGATCTTTTTCATCAATCACCTCTGCATCGTTCGGTAATAAAAACTTGAGCTTACTTTGACAGATCTGGAGCGTTCGACAAATACAGATCAGATGAAAAAGATCGCGCTCGCTCAGCTCGGAATATTTTGGAGGAGCTCTCAGATTTAGAACTTGTCGAGTAGGTTATGTTTATATATTTTTATGAATTAAGAGTAATCGTTGTCTAATTTAAACAAGTTAGTGTTGTACTGTGTAAAATAACGAAATTAAGACGAATTTCAACATTATAATGAGCATAATTAATTTCAAGAAATAGTGTTTGATGGTGAAGAATACAATCAATTTCTAAAAGTGAATAATAAAAGTGACTCTTGGAAGAAAATAGAGTATTTCAAATACGGTGTATTTTTTTAAAAATGCCATAAAGGTTGGCCATGAAAATTAACTAAACTAACTAACATAAATTAATAAAAAACTCATGTCGTAGCTTGGCATCTAACACATGCCAAAACTCACAATTTAAAGTACATGAATGGAGCTAGGACACGAATTTTCTTTTCCACAGGCACCCCTTATGGCATTTTTAAAAAAACACATAGTATTAAGATCGTCTTCAAGAGAACAATTCATAAAATTCTGTTTATTTACAAACTCAACTGTCAGAATCTACACTCCAGTTGCTCGAAATCGTTCGTCATTAAGTTTGCTCATGTGGAGCACTCTGTGATCAGCTGATTAAAATCTCACTAGCTCTACTCGAATCGCCGAGCGCATTGCCGAACTCACCTTGTGTGTATCTGTGTATTTTCTTTCGAACGCAGCGACGTCTACTACCTTCTTATCTTGAATAGAGTATAAGTTTTTGGGCCGTATTCTTACCTCATGTTTAATTTAATAACGTGTTCATTTCCCATGGCAACGCCCTCCGTCACTCTCTTACACATCACGGGTGCATTCGACATGACGCTCGGAGCGCTCGGAGTAATACTTTTTCTCACTCTTACGTGTGCTGAAACGCATTCGCTCTCTATCACACTTCTGCTCAGAGCGTGCCCCGTGCGTCATGTCGAACACAGCCTACATTGACATAAAGCTAATTATATCGTTTCTTGCTTATTTTAATCACGACTTTAATCATAAGATGAGAATTCGGGCCACTGACTTTTAATGTGAAACGTCATTTGAAGGAACAAGTGGCTTGGAGTCGCTGACGTCACACGGAAAGAGTACCGCGCTCGTCCGCCATTTTTGAGACGAATCTTCCCGCGTCTTTCCTGTCGGTTAATGTATTTAAATAATAAACTTAAGAATTCTTCTCGTGTTAATTTGCTGCTTCGAAAATGCGATATTCATTTGTTTCTCGTTTTCTTACGTCCTTGGAAAATTATCTAATATAAAAATTCTTTTCCGTGGTTGTTGCTTCACAAAAATTTGTTATTCAGAAACAACTACCTATTTTTACGTTTTACATGCATCAAAAGTTCATTTCTCATTTGTTTTTCACGTTCTATTGCCTTCGTAAAAATAGAATACATAGAACTGGAAAACTATCGGTCGCAAAAATCGTCATTCTATGTTTTTTTTTTTTTAATTCTTTTCATTGATTTCGATATTCATTCGTTCTCTCTTTTAAAATTATTGGATCTGGTAAAGAGTATATCCATAAACGTTCAACATTTTCTGTGACATAAATAGTTAATTTACTAATTCTTAAAAAGAGAAGGAAAGCCTTTCTCGTGTGTATGCATTTGAAGGAAAGAGAAACTTAAGTGTAAATACATTTTATTATTATATTGCCTATCATACCCGGCAAATCATGAGACTGCGTCGCAATGAGCCCGTTCAGGTAACACAGCAGCTGCTAGTCAGCGCTCAGCATGATGAAAGTGAGCGGGTCATGCATTTCTGAACGGAGTCCTACTTCTCAGCAATTTTTTGTCTATTTTCATAATTAGTGTGAAATGTATTTAACTTGACTTTTACACGTGAAATGTATGAATTTGAATGTAATGGCTGAAAATATTTTTTTGTATGAATTATTATGTGACGATGGGCTAGATTTGAATGGTCCGCAGCTCGTAATAGAAGATCTTGCCAATCCAGTATTTAATAATGCACCTGAAGAACGACGAGAACGCACACGAAATCAAGATTATTATAAAATAACGATTCCTAATGATAACATAGAACAGTTCCGAGATCACTTTATACTTACCCCCACTAACGAACCCTCAACGCTGAGCAACTCAGCGTAAATAGATTCCGCTGTGTAGAAATGACAGCTGCTGGAACTTAACGGCTAAACAGCGTGTCAGTTCAGCAAACTTGCTGAGCCAGCAACTCAGCTGTTGTGGTCATCTGAACGGGCGCAATGTCGCAATAGCCAGCCGGTAACGCATGATAAATCCAGAATTACAGATTTTATTTTGCAATTTGCTATTTAGCTTTTTTTCCGAAATTGAAAGATTATGAATGTTGCGACGTGGAGAAATTAAGTTTGAGCCTTAAACGCCAGAATTTCATGCCAGGTACTAATTATAAAATTTCAAGCTCCATTTCTCCTTGAAGGGTCCACAGTGGCACATTTGGCGATGGGTGGATCTGTATAAACTATAAAATAATTTTCATAAGAAAAGAGAAGAGCTCTGCGTCATAAATAAAACGCGTCTGGCGTTGCAGACTAATAATTCCATCCTTCTTTCTTAATCACCGTTGATAAAGAAATAATATTGAAATATTTGTTGGTTGTAACTTCGGCTATTAATGGTCGCGTTCAGACGACCACAGCAGCTGAGTTGCTGACTCAGCAATCGTTTTTGATTTGCTATTATCTTAATCTGAGCCAATCACAAACGATTGCTGAGTTAGCAACTCAGCTGCTGTGGTCGTTTGAACGCGACCATTGACGCAGAGCTCTACTCTTATGAAAAATACTTTATTGTACCTATAGGCATTACACAAATAATGCCATTGGCTTTCAAGGGTAGCGTGTATGTGAATTTAAATGAGCAGCAAACGTATTAAATTAAGAAGCGAAGGGAAACTTTTATGTATAAATATATTTTAAGGGAAAGGAAACTTTTATGTGTAAATACATTTTATGGGGAGGGGAAACCCTTATGTGTAAATACATTTTAAGGGAAGGAAAACTCTTATGTGTAAATACATTTTAAGGAAACAGCAACTTGTGTGTAAGTTTTAAGGGAAGGGAAACCCTTGTTATAAATTTGCACCTAAATGCTAAATTTTTAGGGAAGGGAAATCTTTCTGTGTAAATTTATACTCAAAGATTTCCCTTACCTTAAAATTTACACATAAAGGTTTCCTTCGCTGTCCATCTGAAACGACAAACTAGTACACTACCCCTAAAAGCCTATCAAAGTCCGATAGGCCAGCTGCCAGATAACTATTTAAATGAACCTATTAAAAATATTTATGTAAGAAGGTTTCTCTCCCTTAAAATACACTTACTCAAGACAAGGCTTCTCTCCCTTAAAATACACTTACTCAAAAAAAGGCTTCCCTTCTCTTATCAGCACGTTTTAAGAATAACCCATTCGAAAATATCTATAAAAAGCGTTCCAGCATAATTTAAAAATCGTTACTTAATAGGCAATAATTCCGAAATTTACAGATAATCCGCAAATTTTATTGCAGGAATACGTTCAGTGTAAGCCAAATTAACTATAGTCCGTCTAGAAAGGATCCAGAAAAAGGAAAATAACGTTGCAACTTCCAATTTTTGAATTTATGAACGAAACAATTACAATATAGAGGAAAACAATTCCAGTTATTTGTTTATGTAATTTCAGTTTCATCCTGAAAGTTATATTAAACGTTCAGGGAACCTTAAAGTGTCAAATTTGGCCCATCCTGTACATATCCTGTATTAATTTGAAGGAAAATAAAATATGATGTGAAAATTGACACTTGCAAGAAGTCGCTTGCTGACGTCACACAATCCCTCAGTATGTTTATCACAAGTTTTGGGTTTATCAATTCTCATCAATTAATAACCTAGTTGAAATATTTAAATCTACGCAAATCAAAAATAAAAATACGAATCCTTATTTGTGTTAAATATAAACGTCTCTCATTTAAAGTGTTTTTAGTTTATACTTAAGTCAAGTCGGAGGGCGCGCCAAAATCACTGACGTCATTCGAATGAAAAATAAAAGGAGTACTACCGCCTTCGTTCGCCATGTTTACGACTAATCCACGCACGTTTTTTTTTTTGCTAAAGTAAAAAGGGAAATTCTTACTTGTGTTAAATGCCAATGTTTGGACGCCTTGGCGATTGGGTCGGTCACGTGCGTGCACGCAGCCCCGAAAAGCATGAGTTTGTTAGGCCCGCTGTGCATCATGTCGAAGAAAGCCTTAACCCCAACGGCGGCGTTGCACTAAACGAAAAGAAAGAAACGCGCCAAATGACGAAGGCAATCTCACATCAAAGAGAGTGGAAACGGTGGTCGTTACGCCTCCTTCCGGCTGGGAATGCAGAGAACGGACTTGGTCGAGTTAAAATCCGCCGCAACTGTCTTCCCGACCGGAAGGGACGCACCATCGGAGGTCTTAGGAATTTGATCAGCACGTACCATCGTGTCGTTCCACCACATGTGAAGTCTGTAATTCCTGAGCACGGAGGAATGTTCGTTGACGTGGTCCAAGGCAAGTTTAACGCTCGGCATGACTCCTCGTCCTAAGAATAAATTCAATGCATTTGAAAATCGAGGGGGTTGACCTAAATTTGTCCGTCATTACCGGTATCGGAATTTTCGACTCCCTTTCCGAATGGGAAGAACCCCGCGATGTAGACGTCGTGCCTGCGGGCGTCCGTGTTGGGCTTCTGGAACGAGAAGCACTTGAGGAACAACAAGAACACGCACAGACGCATCGTTCCCGTGCACATTACGCGATCACCAGCACATTTTCTTCGAAAAACGATTTTTCTTGTTGCGATCATCGATTGTTTTCCTGACCCTCATCGGAGGCGTTTAACCCGGTCATGGCTTCGCGTTCCCATTCCCGACACCCTTCTGGAGATATTAGATGTGGTATTCTATTTAGGTGCACGTTACAGCTTTATCGATTCAAAGGTCGGCGGCGGTGGCACCAAATGCGCAGGCTTTATTATATATTTATTTGAAAACGGGAAATCTTATGACCGCCCCTTGCAAAAATCTCAGTTTTTTTGCTCATCGATTATTGCAAATTAACGATCGCCGTCAACAACCCCCTTTTAATCAGCGACTAAAACTATAGGCGCCTATGTACAACGTTGGACACAATTACAAGGCTGCCTTCGAAGGTTTCAGTTTCATAATGACAGAAAAGTACTTCGGTCACAGCCGCAACATGGAGTGACAATTGTACGCTCACATGTGATGCTGCGTAAAGTGTTCGTTTTAGATATATTCAGAAAGTTTACATAAAAGCTTTAGATCAATAGGAGAGGATAAAATTGAGAGGGGGTTCAGTTCGATTCTTGAGCACGTCAAAAATATTGGAGAACAATCAATATCTTTAAGTTGGCTCTTTGCTCATTGTTCTTTTTTTAATTAGATTTAAAACTTGCGAAAGTCCCTACGAAAAAGTGATTGTAAGCGTAGTCTTCAATTGTTTCGACTACAAGCGTCAGAGAATTTGACAGAAAAATAGAGTCTTATTGAAAAACAAGTTTTTAACAACGCTGTCTTCTTCTAACGTCATTGTTAACTGCTTATTGCTATTATTATTTCAATTTTGATAAAACTTGTAAGTCTATAAACTCGCCCTAAGTTGCAACCTATAAACGCTCCCTACATACTCGCCTGTTTGTTTTACTTTTGAATGCACCCTACGTACTCGAATGTTTGTTTTATTTTTGAACGCGCCCTACGTACTTATCTATTTGTTTTATTTTTGAACGCACCCTATGTAGTGGCCTCTTTGTTTTATTTCTGACTGCACCCTACATATTGGCCTATTTGTTTTAACGAGTGTCTAAATAAAAATCTGGTCAAGTAGGTTGTGGTCGAAAATTTATCCACTGCATGTATGTCGCTTCTAAGTTCAACGGCTAACCTTTCAAGTGTAACGTCAACATTGATACTCAATTATCATTTCCTTGTTAAAAGTGATTTTACCGTAAAAGACGTGAAAACGTGAAATTTAAAAACGTTTATTATAAAATATGCTGAATATGCCCACCCCCTTCTTGGTAACATTTAATAATTCTGTTTTTAATTCCATTAACAACATTTTGCGGTAAATCCGGAGAGTTGTTGATTTCTTGACACTTATCAAATATACGTTCTCTAAGATCGTTCAGTTCGTCGAAATAATGCCACACTTCGATTTAGACACTCTAGAAATTGTTTATAATCAAAAACTATTTCTGGGAACTGAACAAGGAATTCCTCCAAACAGTCTTGAATTGATTAGGACCAGACACCGTTAATTTTGCGACCGTTTCGAAAGTAACTTTCAATCATAAATGTCTTTTCTTCAATTGAAAAGAGCATTTTTTAGTAGTTTGTGAAAAGAAAAACTATTTTTAATGCAAAATCACTTTGACGTTACACTTGAAAGCTTAGCCGTTGAACTTAGAAACGACATGCATGCAACGAAAAAATTTTCGACCACAACCTACTTGACCAGATTTTTATTTAGACACTCGTTATTTTTAAACGCACCCTAAATATTCGCCTATTTGTTTTATTTTTGAACGCACTCCAATTTGTTTTATTTCTGAACGCTCCCGTCTTTCGGACATGTTGTTTCCGAACGTTCTCTGATTCTACTCTGTAAGAGTTCAGTTTCAAACTTGCGCACCGAATTATCTGAAATTGTAAATGATTTTAAACAATAAAGATTAATATAGGTTTTGTTGGTTGTGGTGTAACTGTTTTGAAAACTAAACACTAAAGTCTGTTTCTGTAGAAATCGAAAGAGTTTCTGAACATACCACTTCGCTTTTATTTTTTGAACACACCCTAGCTAGCACGTTTTGGTCTCCTTTTTTTCTGAACGCACTCCGACTGTAAATTTGCGTAATTTAAACTACAATTACTTGAGAGCGAAACTAATGTTTTTGTTTTTTATCTATTGTTTTTTATTATCTACTGAATTTTTTGTTCTGAACGCACTCCACTTGTGCTTGTGCTATCTATGTTTTAATTGTTTGAATAGAGAGCAATTACTACATAATTATTATCCGCCTGTGTGTTGTTTCTGAACGTTTCCGTCTAATAAATATGTTGTTTCTGAACGTCTCCTGATCCTATTATCCCTGAGTTCAGCTTCAAATTGATTACTAACCAATCATAAATTATAATTCATTTTCAACAATTTTTATTGTGCATCGCTGTGTAATTGTTTTGTTAGTTCGATTCTAAAAGCCTTTCACACCCTTTCTAACGTCACTGTTATCTGTTTATTAATAATAATAATAATAAATACATTTATTGATCTAATCAATATAACTACATTTTCTTATACAATAATATTGTAATAATATAATAGTAAAGAGCAGTAGATCAAAAGGTTCAAATTCAGGTTGAAGACTAGTCAACAAACTGTGCTACCATCTGAACCAGCAAAACAAAAAACAAAAGAAAACAAAACAAAAACAAGATTAATATTAAAAAACGTCCTTGAGCAAAGCGCTGTAGAACCATGCGAGTACGAAGGAAAACGCTACTAACGCCTTATTTTGAAGGAAAACGCTACTAACACTTTATTTTGCTATTATTATTTCAGTTTTGATAAAATTTGTAAGTCTATAAACTCGCCCTAAGTTACAACCTATGAACCTCGCCTGGATCGATCGTAGTTGCGACCGTAGCCCGCAAGGCGGCAGTACTATAGCAGCGCGAACTTCAAGCTTCAAGTTAGTTGCGTAAACATGGCGGATGTGGTTTGCGGTGTTATCGATTGCGAGTGTATTGAGCAGTACGAGGTATTTATGCTAATGTTTTCTTTATTAAAACATTTGTTAGGCGCGCCCGAAATAGCAAAGCGGCCTTTGCCCCCCACGTTTTGCATTCGCCGCATCGCCGTTCGTCAATTATTTTGCGCCTGACGACGGTTTGACAGCCGAGGAAAGTCGGTGACCAAAATTGCGAAGGCGAAATTTCACGTTTCATTCGTTCATTGTTGTAATTGAAGTGGACGAGTTTATATCAAATCGCGTTGCCATAATTTATTATAACCTAAAGGACTTGCGCGCTCTTAACTAATTGATTTTAAGTAGTACGTTGAGTGGGTTTTACGATTTTCTTTCTTTTTTTTTCGTTGGGATCATTTGACGTTTTTTGCACGTCATTATCACTTATCTACTCACTTGTTTCCGTCGCCGCCGTCGGCGTCAGTAATGATGGCCTTTAGATCTTAATTAAAACTTCGCACGTTAATTGCTAATGAAGTCCGAATGGTGGCTCCTCGGTAGTCAGAGCGATTTTCTGTTGTTTTAGTGCTGTTCAAGCGGGAGCAGTCGCGTTGTCCGGACGTGCGTCCGCTGCTACTAGTGCTCTCGAGCTTCTCCATCTGGAACATGGTGAATTTTTGCATTTAATTTGACATCATGTCCGACAGCAAGGTTTACGGGAACGAGCTCAGCTTCCCCAAGGAGGAGCCCAAAAAATGTCTGATCTACAGGATTTTCGGTGAGTCTCTCTTTCGATCATCTGGATAAGAGCGCCGATAGAGCAGCGAAACGTCGAGATTCGGCTGTTCAATCGATTTTTCCTTATTCTTAAATGACTTGGCCGGAAAAAAAAGAAATGTGGGGGCTTGGTGCGCCAAAGTCAGAGTTCGTCAAAAAAAAAGCAGAGAGGCAGAACGAACGAGTAATATTTCAGTCATGAAAAACAAGACACGTTCAATTTTACTTTTTTTCAATTTTTTTTTTTGATAAAGTCGTACAGTTTGAATCTTTACCTGATGCAGATCACAGATGGTAGCGATATTCGGGCGATCTGGTCGCTGCAATTTGATCGTCCGAAAATTGCTCGAAAATCGCCAGAACAAACGGGAGTACTCTTGAAAAAATTGCCGGGCGTTCAAAATGTCGTCTGCAATCTTATTGCCATTGTCCATTCTGTAGCGATATTGAAGTAATCCGGTCGCCCGATACGATTACTGTCGATCAAATCGCCCGAATATCGCCACGTCTGTGATCTCCGTGAGAGAATCTCGCTTCAGCAAACGTAGAGAACAAACGCGCAACGAAGAAACAGCAAAAACAGAAGGCGATCGTCTTTTGGCCTCCAAACAGAGAGTGGCACTCAATTTTATTTAGGGGGAAGAAATTCAATTCTGTTTACATCTCTGTCATAAAGTGTCGAAATCAAAATATCGAAAACAAAAGACGATCGCTTTGTTTTGAAACAGAAGGAACTAAATTTAAACGGAGTTAGAGTCGTGAAAAAGAGATGCAAGAAAACGAAAAGGGGAATTGTCTTAAAAAACAAAAATAAAACAAAAAAGAAGTCAAAACAAAATTTAATAATAAATAAGGACGGAATAACTGTTCGCCGAATATCCTTTAATGTTCCTCCATATCTACGTCACGTTATTCTAAGAATAATGCTTATCCTACGATTGTAAAATGGGTCCTTAGAGTCGTAAAAAAGAGATGAAAGAAAACAAAAAGCGGCATTGTCTTAAAAAAAATAATAAAATAAAAGAGAAGTCAAAATCTACCTAAGTCATAAATGTCATAAAGAAGGTAAACAAAAGACGACGACCTTTGAGACAAAAAAGAAGAAGAAGCAAAATTTAAGCAAGGTAAAGTCGATTTCGAAAAAGAAGAAGAAAAGCAGAAAAATAAAAGATGATCGTAACATTAGAAAATAATAAAATAAAAAAAGAGATTGTCGGTCGTATTAAAAAAAAGATAAAAAATAAAAAATTTGACAGACGTTGAAAACAAGAGACGAATATATATATATTTTTTAAAAGGAGTTTAATCACGCTAAAGTATATTCCAAAGAAGAAACCAAAAAGAACAGAAAACGATCGTATCCATTACAAAAAGTAATAAAGAAAAAAAAACAGAATTCTAAAAAATTAATTTAAAACTCTACCGAAAAACCGAAAAACAAAAGACGATCTTAAAAAAAAAGAAAGAAGCCAAATCGCTTATACAAAAAAAAAATTAAAAAAAACTATGTTTTATAAAGTAGTAAAATAGAGAAGAAAAAAGAATTTGTTTGGAAAAATCTAACTCGTGAAAAACAATGTTTTTTTTTTTAAATAAGAAGAAACAACATTGTAGAAATCGCGCTGAAATCGACTGCAATTTAAATCAGGCACTCCAAAGAAAAACGATCCCAGATACAGAAAACAAAAGACGATCATCAAAAAAGAAAGAAGAAGCGAAATTTAAAGGGCACATTAAAATCGCTTATAAAAAAGAAGAGGAAAACAAAGGACGAATGTGCCTGTAGAAAATGTAAATTAAATAAATAAAAAATGGTAAATTTGATTTGAAAATCTAACCTGTTTCGTGATATTATGTTCTTCAAAACAGAAAACAAAAGACGATCATTAAAAGAAGAAGCAACATTTAAAGGGCACGTTAAAAAAATAATAAAATAAACAAAAAAAAATTTGATTATAAAAATTTAACTTGTGACATATTCGAAATAGAAAATAATCATTAAAAAAAAGAAAAAACAAAATAAAAACCACGCTATAATCGTCTGAAAAATAACAATAAAAGACGAGCGTATTATCAGATAATCACAAATTAAAGAAAGAAAAAAAATTGCACTACAAAGAATAAATTTTAGTTGAAAATGAAATGAAAACTAAAATGGAAAAATGTATAGATTTTTTATAGTTTTTTTCGAAAAAATACCAGCCGCTGCAGTCATGTTCGCGTAAGCACACGAAAACGTTCGTATTTGGCTCGTTTGTATACACATATAGAAAAATTAGAAGGAAAAAAAAAAGAAAAAACAAAGACGATCGGGTCACTAATATCCAATCAAAATAGGGGTTATTGTATACATCGAAGGAAAAGAGACTATATAAGAATCATGTGCCTTAGAAGGCAATGTTATTTTGCTTTTGGGTCGTCACTTTTTGGATACACCCCGTATATACAGGGTGATTGAAATTCGAGAGCCAGCATGGGGATCTCGCTTATTATAAGAGATAGAGAATCGATTAAGTGAAGGTAAAGTTGCCAAATTTCATGCTGTTAAGAAATTTGAAATATCTCGAACGCTTTCTTCACAATCGGAGAAAAAAGAAAAATTGCGATTTTCGAATAACGGACATAACTTCTTTATTTATGATTTTTTTCAAAATATGTGAAAGCATTCCTGAAGCAACTTTTTACGCTTGATTGAATGCTGACCGTTCTTTATTTCTAGAGAGTTTCGATTTTGTTTTTCATTTTTCCTTCTAAATTCATTGGTGCCACACTTGCTATTTTGTTTAAATTTTCATTGAGAAATTAAAAAAAGAAACTGAAATTAAATTTATGACCATACTTTAACTTAGCTTAGATTCAGTTATATAGGGTGTTTACGGTCTTCTCTGTATCCTGTTAGGGGGCGATAGTGCACCTCAGAAGAAGTCGATAAACCTTAAAACGCCTTAGTAAAAGTCGTCTCATAAGCGAGATAATAATTATTTTATTTTTTACATTAAACGGTTAATTTGTTTTAAACTAATGTAATCTACTGCTTAATTAGTTGTCCACTACAAAAGATGTTCGAAGTTATCTCTGTGTTGTTGTATACAACGTCTTGCTCGACGTAGCCACGACTCCACATATTGTGCAGGGTCCAAAACTTGTTGACGATTTTTTAATCAAACAAAGGCGACAGTAAGACTGGATTACTGATAACTTTACCTGTAAATAACAAACGTAATAACAATTATTAAACAATAATTTTTGCAATCGTCCAAGATTACTTTTTTCGTTTAATGACTAACAGGTTACAGAGAAGACCGTAAACACCCTGTAATTGAATCTAAGCTAAGTTAATGTATGGTCATGAATTTAATTTCAGTTTTTTTTTTAATTTCTCAATGAAAATTTAAACAAAATAGCAAGTGTGGCATCCAATGAATTTAGAAGGAAATGTGCTATCTAGTTGTCTAAACAACAAAAATCGTGCCCATAAGGAAAAATGAAAAACAAAATCGAAACTCTCTAGAAATAAAGTACGGTCAGCATTCAATCAAGCGTAAATAGTTGCTTCAGGAATGCTTTCACATATTTTGAAAAAAATCATAAATAAAGAAGTTATGTCCGTTATTCGAAAATCGCAATTTTTCTTTTTTCTCCGATTGTGAAGAAAGCGTTCGAAATATTTCAAATTTCTTAACAGCATGAAATTTGGCAACTTTACCTCCACTTAACCGATTCTCTATCTCTTATAATAAGCGAGATCCCCATGCTGGCTTTCGAATTTCAATCACCCTGTATATACGGGGTGTATCCAAAAAGTGACGAACCAAACGCAAAATAACATTGCCTTCTAAGGCACATGATTCTTACATAGTCTCTTTTTCTTCGATGTGTACAATAACCCCCGTTTTGATTGGATTTTAGTGACCCGATCGTCTTTGTTTTTTCTTTTTTTTTGTCCTTCTAATTTTTCTATATGTGTATACAAACGAGCCAAATACGAACGTTTTCGTGTGCTTACGCGAACATGACTGCGGCGGCTGTTTTTTTCGAAAAAAACTATAAAAAATCTATAATTAAGAACATGTTTATATTTTTCACTTCTGACGAAGCTGTCGAACGACTGCGAAACGTTAAGTGTTTATGCGCCATCTAGTGTCCGTTTAAAAGAGTTTGTGATATAAAAAATCTATAAATTTTTCCATTTTAGTTTTCATTTCATTTTCAACTAAAATTTATTTTTTGTGGTGCAATTTTTTTTCTTTCTTTAATTTATGATTATCTGATAATACGATCGTCTCTTGTTATTTTGCAGACGATTATAGCGTGGTTTTTATTTTGTTTCTTCTTTTTTTTTTAATGATTATTTTCTATTTTGAATATGTCACAAGTTAAATTTTTATAATCAAATTCATTTTTTTTGTTTATTTTATTATTTTTTTTAACATGCCCTTTAAATTTTGCTTCTTCTTTTAATGATCGTCTTTTGTTTTCTGCACCTGGGACCGTTTTCTACTTTTACTTTTTCTCTGGAATGCCTGATTTAAATTGCAGTCAATTTCAGCGCGATTTCTACAATGTTGTTTCTTCTTATTAAAAAAAAACATTGTTTTTCACGAGTTAGATTTTTCTAATCAAATTCTTTTTTTTCTCTATTTAACTACTTTTTAAAACATAGTTTTTTTTAATTTTTTTTATGTGTATAAGCGATTTTGCTTCTTTCTTTTTTTAAAAGATCGTCTTTTGTTTTTCGGTCACTTTTTTCGGTAAAGTTTTAAATTAATTTTGAAAAATTCTGTTTTTTTTTCTTTATTACTTTTTGTATTATACTTTATTACTTTTTGTAATACGATCGTTTTCTGTTCTTTTTGGTTTCTTCTTTGGAATATACTTTAGCGTGATTAAAGTCCTTTTAAAATAAATATGTATATTCGCCTCTTGTTTTCAACGTCTGTCAAATTTTTTATCTTTTTTTTAATACAACCGACAATTTTTTTTTATTTTATTATTTTCTAATGTTAGGATCGTCTTTTGTTTTTCTGCTTTTTTTCTTCTTGTTCGAAATCGACTTTACCTTGCTTAAGTTTTGCTTCTTCTTCTTCTTTTTTGTCTCAAAGGTCGTCGTCTTTTGTTTTCCTTCTTTATGACAATTATGACTTAGGTAGGTTTTGACTTCTTTTTTATTTTATTATCCTTTTTAAAGACAATGCCGCTTTTTGTTTTTTTTACGACTCTAAGGCCTATTTTACAATCGCAGGATAAGCATTATTCTTAGAATCGCATATTTAAAATTTAAATTGAAATTAAGAAAAAATAATACAAAAGGAGGATAGCGTCGTAAAACAATCGAAATAAAAACAAGACTAAAATCGAAACCACCTGTTGGATACATTTTTAAAAACAGCTCGAGTTATTTTTTATTATTACATATTTTTTGATTGATGTGATTGTTTAGAAGTTTTTAATGAACGTAATAACAAACTTTTTATTGAAACGTAAATCATAATTATTACAAATTGTTTATGGCTATTGTGAGCCTATCTTATTAGCGTTATAAAAAGCGTACGTAAAGTACGTAACATACCTAATCGTCAAAGTGCAACCATTTTTACAATAAATTAATTATTTAAATAAAAAAAAAATAAACGAATTTTTGAGTGTCCTGTTACTTTTGAGTATCATTGTACGTTATCACAAAACTTTAATATAGGTACTATCGACCTCGGCCTCTTGATTCGAGTAGGTTACGTGAATCTGATTATTTATCAAAGTAGGCGTGATTTTTGGCGTGATTAATAGAGCAAAAAAATCGCGTTTGGGGCCAATTAGCTGGTTTTCAGTGACACGATTTAGTTCGCCTTCGCCGACTTGATTTGCACATGCATATTTCAAATCCAAGGAGAACGCAATTTTGATTAGTCATTTCGGACTTTGCCTCCTCGGATTATTTATCGGTCGGTCATGTTTGAGTTGTGATTAATCTGAGACGAATACTTGAACCGAATGTACCCAATATTCCTTTCTTTTACGCTTGTTTCTGTTTAAAGCTGGATTTACATGGAGCGTTGAACGCGTCAAAACGCCGGGCATAATGTACTCTCATTGGCTACTGCTCTTTACGTAACGAGCACTAACCAATGGGCGCCCAGCGTTTTCACGCGTTCAACGTTCCATGTAAATCCAGCTTTAATCCGACCCTGTGCCGTAAGTAAAATTACGTCGAAATAAAAATATTAAAATTCATGGTCGATGCAGTTGCGGCAATTTTGCATATTCAATTGCGTTTTTCATGGAATTTATTTAAACAAGCGATGCCCTTGTCACTTCTTGTAATCTTGCAGCCACATTACGCGATTATACAATACTTCCTGCGTGGCGCCTCACAAACCGCATAGACACCGGAAGAGTTGTGTTTTGAGAGTCTTCAATTAGCAAGCTCATGCGAATTGGCGTTCATCGTCATTAAAAAAAATGTTTGTGTTAATGAAGGCGATTGTTTATAATAAGACGACTTTCTGCTTGCTCATGATTGCGCGCCGTTATGAAACCGATAAGTCATCGCCATCTCTGCGATTTCGCTTTATTTGGGCCGCCTTCGTGCCACATCTGGAATTATGACTCAATTAAAATTAAAATGAATGTCGTTGATCTAATTGTTTTGCAAACGTGATTTCAAAGTAAGTTCGCCTTGAATTTTTTTTGATTCTGCAAAAATCGCTACACACTCGCCTATTTGTTTTATTTTTGAATGCACCCTACATCCTCGAATGTTTGTTTTATTTTTTGAACGCGCCCTAAATACTCACCTATTTGTTTTATTTTTGAATGCACCCTACGTACTGGCCCATGATACTACGAAGCTTAAAGATATGCTCTTGCGCATCGACTACGTCATCCGGTGACAAATGCGCCGCGATTTTGTCTTAAAATGAGAAAATAAGAAAAAGAATTCGCACATTTAATGAGATCGGAGACCTAACTAAAGCATTAAGTTGACGATAAAGTATATGAAAGCATCATAAATGGACATTCATTAATTTTGTTTCTTTCAATTATAGCACACAAAGTTTGATTTTTGTCACTCAGTGACGCTATGCGCAAACGAAACGTGAACTCGTCTGTTTATGGCCTATTTGTTTTATTTTTGAACGCACCGTAAATATTCGCGTATATGTTTTATTTTTGATCGCACTCAAATTTGCTCCAGCTAATAGCGTTTTCGATTCACCTGCACCGGTTGCACTCAGTGTATTTGCATCTTCTTTTAACCTCATGTAATAAAACGAGATGAAGATATTCTGAGTGCGCACTAGTGCAGTCAATCGAAAACGCTATAGGTTTTTATTTGATATAAATTACTCGTTTTATTTCTGAGCGCTTCCGTCTTTCGGACGTGTTGATTCCGACCGTTCTCTGATACTATTCTGTAAGATTTCTATTGTGTAAGATTTCAGTTTCAAACCTGCGCACCGAATTATCTGAAATTGTAAATGATTTTAAACAATAAAAATGAATATAGGTTTTATTGGTTGTGGTGTACCTGTTTTGCAAACTAAACACTAAAGTCTGCCTCTGTAGAAATTAAAAGAGTTTCTGAACATACCCCTTCACTTTTATTTTTTGAATGCACCCAAGCTAGGATGTTTTGATCACTTTTTTTCTGAACGCACTCCGACTGTAAATTTGAGAGCGAAATTAATGTTTTTGTTTTTTCATTATCTATTGTATTTTTTTTTCTGAACTTTGCTTGTGCTATCTATGTTTTAATTGTTTGAGAGCAATTATTAATTATTATCGTTTGTGTGTAGAGAAGAATGTATTGTGTGTTGTTTCTGACCGTTTCGTCTAATAAGCATGTTGTTTCTGAACGTCTCCTGACCCTATTACCCTAAGTTTAGCTTCAAATTGATTACTAACCAATCATAAATTATAAGTCATTTTGAACAATTTTTATTGTGTATCGCTGTGTAATTGTTTTGTGAGTTTAATTCTAAAAGCCTGATGTAGAAATCGAAAGAGTTCCTAAATACACCTCTTGTTTTTAACGCGTTTTTGTTGTCCTTTTTTTTTCTGAGCTGGGAGTGCGCAGCTATAAATTTGGATAAATTAGGCATCGAATTGCTTCAGAAAAAAATCAAAATATTTTATTATGTGTTGCACTTCATACTTCGTCCATCACTCTTTAATAATATCTCTGTTTTTGTGCGCAGAAAAGTATATGTTGTTTCTGAACGTTCCCGTCTTTCGCACATGTTGTTTCTGAACGTCCTTAGAGCCCCGCCCCCCATCCCGTGCAAGTTCAGTTTCAAATTTGAGTAGCAGTCAAATTGGAATTATGATTTATTTTAAACTTTCTTTCTTTTATATGAGTCAAAAGTGTGTGAACACAACCCCTCAGATTTTTTTAACACATTCCACCTATCCGCAAGTTTGTTTTTTTTTTTTTAGTATCCATTCTGGCTACCCTGGCATGTTTTTTTTTATTATTTACTGCGCATTTGACATCTTTATTGCTTTTTGAAATAGCGTAAACACTTAATGCGTTTCTGAACGCTACCATCTCATTCGGATCTACCTCACGTGTTGTTTTCGAACGCGACCCATTTAAACAATAGAAATTGTTATTGGCGTTGTAATTGTTTTGCAAAATTGATCTAAGAGCCTCGGTAGAGTCTCCTCCAACCTTCGCTTCTGCAGAAATCGAAAGAGTTTCTCAACGATCCCTGCACATTTTTTGAAAGTACCCTGGTATTATTTATTATTGTTTACTGCCAATTTGACATCTTTTTTGTTTTTTTTTTCAAATTGCTTTCTAGATACGTAACAACTTATTGCGTTTCTAAACGCTGCCATCTCATTCGGATCTATCTCACGTGTTGTTTTCGAACGCGACCCATTTTAAACAAATGAAATCGTTAATCGCGTTGTAATTGTTTTGCAAAATTGATTGTAAGAGCTTCGGTAAGGCCTCCCCCAACTTTCGCCTCTGCAGAAATCGAAAGAGTTTCTGAACGCACCTTTGCACTTTTTTTGAACGTACCCTGGTATTTATTTATTATTATTTACTGCGCATTTGACATCTTTTTTGCTTTTTCAAATTGTTTTCTAGTTGCGTAAAAACTTGTTGCGTTTCTGAACGCCGCCATCTCATTCGGAGATATGTGACGTCAAGTTGTTTTCGAACGCGACCCGAAGCTATAACGCATCAAGCAACTTAAAAAATCCAATGACGATCTAAATTGACTTCTTGCTATCTCTTTTTTTTTTGATTGTTTTGAATGCTGCGTTTAAAAAAACAATAGAGTGCGCATTTTCGAGAAGTGCTGCAACGTCATATTCTTTTATTAAGGGAACGCCCTGTATATTATTGCGTTTTTGAATTCTACACGAATTTTAGTCTGATTTGATGGGACACGGCACCATGGGACTGACGCCAGCGGTTTTCGAGTTATTCACCCGGATATGACGTCAGAGCTAGAAAACCACTCGCATTAGACCCATGGTGCGACCCATCAAATCAGGCTAAAATTCGATGAGGAATTCAAAAACCCGAAAATATACAGGGTGTTTCACTAAAAAAACCGCAAATTTGGTGTTTTCTTCGAAAACGCGATACTCAATTGTTTTTTTTTGTAGTTGGCATTCGCATTCGAAACATTTTTTGTGTTTCACATTTCCTTTCATTTCGTTTAATAGAAAAGTGATGTTAATTTTTTTTTATTATCACTGCATATTCTTTGTTACTCTGGAAACGATTTGATTTTGTTTTGTTGTTTTTTTTACCTCCAACAGAAGAAACAATAATAAGAAAAAGAGTAACTTCAGAGAAACTTGAAGGTGCGCCACGTGATTTCTTCGGCCGCGGGATTTCCAATGGTCGGTCGCTTTCGTTTCGCGCAAATGATTGCGCCGATGAAAATTTCCATCGTTAAGCGGCAAAACAAAAGAGTTAAACGGTGTCACATGCTTCTCAGAAAATTGCCGATCAACACCGCCGCCTCTGCACGCGAAGGCCGAATTGGAGCGTTACGTAAAATAAGAATGAGGGACGCCGCCGGCTTCGGTACGATTAATTCGCATAATTGAAACGCAGGGACGGATTAAGGGGGCGCCAAAATCGTCGCGTATTCCAACTAGTTTTTGTGCTATTTAAAACATCGATGAATAAGGTTACTGTATTTCGAAGGTACCGCCATTCATTTCCGCGGCTTCGTCCCCAAAATTAAAAAGGACGCGATGAAACGCTAAAGAAGAAAAAGGATAGATACATAATAAGTTACTGTTGCTAAGGAGTTTATGAATGAATTTGATTAACCCCAAATTAAAAGAGATAGGAAGTTGGTGCTACCTTCTCGATGCAGTAACCTTACCGATGAAAGTTTGACAACGCCATCTATCAAAGCTTTGGCTGTTATTGTCTACATCTTTTAGCGCACTCGTCACTTATTAGAGTTTTTTTACAGCGCCATCTACGGAAATCGCGTAAGCAGCAAATTTCTCAAAACTGCCTTCTTTTTGATTAAACTAATGAATAGAGGTTGATTAAACTGGTGAATTAATTATAATGAGGAATTCCAACGACATCTTCTGTGGAAAACCTCAGTTTTTCTTTCTTGTAATTTGTGTTTTTTGCAAGCCGGCTCTGAAACAAGTGATAAACGGCGAGTGTTTTTCCGTTCGTCGGCGTTATTAATTAATTTCGTAATCATTCCGCCAATCAATCTGCGAACTAATCGAGAAACGGCAATTGTTTCGCCTCCAAGAAGGACGTGCTTCGACTTTTTGCGCGGCAGCAGAAACCCAGCGGATTTCTTTCGAAAAAGAGTTCAAGGTTAGCTCGTTCTTCGAGCGATTTCAAGGAGGAGAAGGGGGGCTTTACGTAACACGTCGTTGCCCTTCAGCGGTCCAAGATTGGCGTTTTAGAATTTTTAAAACGCAATTCGGCATTTTTTTTTTCTTTGCTAAGGCCGGCTTCACACGGGCAGTTTAGGCCCCACCCGCGATTAAATCCGGTTCTTTCTTGAAATCTAGACATTTGAGGCGAACATATTGCAATAAGGAAATTAAAAAATACAACAAATACAATCTTTTAACATTGGACTTAAAAAAATGTCGAAATTGCAGTGTCTTTCATAGTCATTTATTTCAACCTTTGAAATTGGCATAAAAAATTAATTATTTTCTATTTAGTGATAATTCTATTGTTTGCACTTTCTAGGCAGTTAGAGTTGGTAAAACATTCGAAATAAACGAAGGACTTTTCCGCATTTTTTTTGCGAATTAATGCAGAGTTTGCAGTGCCAGGTTTAAAACTAACGTGCGTTCAAAAAAAATTCGTTATCGAGAAGGCTCTGAACTTGCTTTTATTTTATGTCGTAGCTGAATACGTAGGTATGTTGCTACATTGAATAACTGCGAGCTGTCAACAGCGTCAACTGTCAAAGACTTTGTTTACTTCTTCGAGATATTTGTAATAAAATAAATGTTTTATTACATTAATTGCGGTTCATTATCCATTTTGTAGAAAACCGTAATTAAATGGATATAAAAAGTTAGGTTATATTTATAGTAAACGTAGGGCTTACAAAATTTGCATTTAACATAAGCCTACTTGATGACCTTTTTTTTTAACGAACTTTACAATCGCAATGTCCAGTCGTTTTTCAGTAATTTGTTTCATCTTTTGAAATTGACGCGAAATAAAAATTAAAATTTTCTGCTTAATGATAATTCTACTGTTTGCGCTTTCTAGTCACTCAGATGTTTATTTGTAAAACATCTGAAATGAACGAGGGACATCCCCGGATTTTAACTGATATTTTTTTGCAAATCAATTGTTGATTTTGCAGTGTTAGCTTTAAAACTAGAATTGCAATTGTTGTTACAAAAAAAATTACAATTTTCTAGTTAATGATAATTCTACTGTTTGCGCTTTCTAGTCTCTCAGATGTTCACTTGTAAAACACCTTGACCCTTCCAGATTTTGACTCTTAATTTTTTTTACTTTTTGCAAAACAAGAATTACTTTGAAGTGCCAAGTTTAAAGCCTGAATTACAACGTCCAAAAGTCCATCGATAGTCATTTGCTTCACTTTTGAAATTGACATTCAAAGAAATGAAATTTTCTGCTTAATAGTAATTCTACTGTGTAAAAGTAAATTCGGGGAATCCCAACTTACTTTAAAATGAATAGTTTTACGTTTTCTGTCTTAGTTTTATTTATTTATTTTTTTGCAGGCCAAGTCCCAGCAAGACTGGTCTTATATTTACTATCATGGTCCGGCTTCCTGGTGTCTTTCATGATGAGAACCGACATAAACCTGGCCATCGTGGCCATGGTGGAAGACCCCCCAAATGAATTCTTGAACAACTCGGAACAGTACTGCTATAACAGCACCGAAAGCGAGGACGGGCCAACCCAGAAATTAGTCTGTGCCCCACGAGCTTAATCGGTGCATAAAATACAAAGACCTCTTTCTGTGTAGGATTACGGAGGAACCCTGCAATGGTCCGCGGACATCCAGAGCTACGTCCTGGCCTCTTTCTACTGGGCGTACATCGTGTCTCAGGTGGTGGGGGGCCTAGCCACACAGAAGCTGGGCACGAAAAGGGTTTTTGGCTATGCTCAACTCGTCACTGCGATCTGCAGCCTGTCCATACCGTGGGCTAGCGAAATGCACTGGGGGATCGTCATTCTTCTGAGAAGCATTCAGGGTTTTGCTTCAGTAAATTTCACCCCCATCAAGCTATGTTAAAGCTAACTAACTCGCGTTCTTATAGGGGTTAACTTGGCCTGCGATGTATGCCCTCGTGGGTCACTGGATTCCGGTGCCGGAGCGAAGCCGGTTCATGTCTAGCTTTCAAGGTTTCAGCATCGGGATTGGCATTACTTACCCCCTATGCGGCTTCCTCATAGCCAAGTTGGGGTGGAAGTCCGTGTTCTATACGACAGGCTCGATTGGTATGATAAAACCGCCTGTTTTTTTTTTTGTTGAATGAAATGATGTATTATAAACTTGCAGGTGTTGTCTGGTGCGTTATTTGGTACTTATTGGCTTTTGACAGCCCCGAAACACACCCGAGGATCTCCCTGAGCGAGCAGCAGTACATCAAAGAGAACACCGTGAATACTTACGAGGCTTCCAAGCAGACCGTCGTGCCTTGGGGGCGCATGCTTCGCTCGATGCCTGCCTGGTCCATCGGTATCACAACGTTTGGTCGGATTTGGTGCCACTATACGTTTATTGTGCCGGGCCCCAAGTATATGAAGAGCATCCTCGGGTTCAGCATCGAAAAGGTACATTGCAGTTAACAATAAAACTAGAATAATTAATGAAATGTGTTTGTTTTAGAATGGTGTTTTGTCAGGCGCCCCCTTCATTTGCAGTTACATCGCTTCGGTCTTCTTCTGTTACATAGCCGACAAGCTGGTCACAAAGAACATTCTTTCGCTGACAAACTGTCGCAAGCTGTTTACGGCTTTATGTAAGTGACTCTGGGTAATGCGAAGCTGCATACGTTTACGTTCTTTGTTGATCTAGCTCAGGTGGTGCCTGGAATTTTGGTTTTGCTCATCAGTTACTTGGGTTGTAACGTTCCCCTGATCCTCGTGGTATGGTTCATCGCTGTCACTTTGATTACTGCGGCTTACGCTGGTGCGATGGCTAATGTGGTGGACATCGCCCCCAATTTCGCAGGTCCCGTGCTGGCCTTTGCACAAACCATACACATGACAGCCAGTTTTTTGAGTCCCCTCGCGGCCGGACACTTAACTAAACATGGGGTAAGATGACGCTCAGTTCAGTTTGGGAAAAAAAAGCCACATTATAATCGAGACAACTGTTTTAATTTGTCAACAAACAATTTGAAAATAAAAATATGAAAATCCATCGAAATAACAACAAAAAATGAACCAGGTTGAAAACAGCCGATTTGGATCTGGTTGAAGAAAAAAATTTTGTTTTTTTTTTTATAGCATACACTGTCTGCATGGAGGAATGTCTTCAACGTCACCGCAGGCGTCGCCATAGGTACCTACATCGTGTACCAAATCTGGGGAACCGCAGATGTAAACCTGTCCTGCCCCAAGCTTGCAACATTCCAAACTAACGTTCAACCTTTTCAGATTCAACCTTGGAATTACGAGGGTGGAACGCTGTCATCCTCCTCGTCCTCATCGTGCAAAGAGCAGGAGCTCATGCTGGAGAAGGGGCCAAACGAGGACGTGGTCATCATCCCAAAGAAACGAAAAAACAGCAAGGAAATCGGCAGCGAAATGACATAAGCTCTTCTCGATGACATGACAGACACAAAGATTGTTATTGTTACTACGTATATTTTATTTCGATGCTTTAAAACGAGTTCCAATTCCAAATTGAGTATTTTGAGATGTTTAAGAGCGTAGCACCCCCCCGGTACGATTGTAAAAAGTGTCGGGGTTTTTTGTGATAGAAAACTTAGTGCGTAGAACAAATGAAACTTCTCCTCTTGTATAATAATAGGATGTACTTAAGTTTGTGCTGAGGTACGAATTCTTCTCTCTCTCAGGTATACATAAATTCCTGCTCGTTTGTTTCGATGTGAATGTGAAACTAGGGGAGACCAGGTATGGTTGTCTCACCGGTTGGTTGTCACATCTAGTATTTCTCAGTAACTAACTACTGACATTGGCTGTGGCTATAACTAGTAATTATTTACAACTATTGTAGAGAATCACCAGTTATAGCCCCAGCGAATATCAGTAGTTAGTTATTAAGAAATACTAGGTGTGACAACAAACCCGTGAGACAACCATACCCGGTCTCCCCTACTTTGAGAGGGCCAGTTTTCAATCATTAATTAACTTTAACCTTTGGTTTATTATAAAAAACAAAGGTTAAAATGTAATACCCGGCCCTGACTTATTTAAGACACGTTCTTTGAACCTAATAATATGATGACAACCTGATGCAGTATTGTATTTTTTTTTTTTACATATTTTAATGACAGTTGTAGGCATTTATGTAAAAGCCAATGCATAAATGTGATATTAGACTAGCGTTAAAACTAGGTGAGTTACAGCTATTTCATAAGGAACGTAACTTGCATGAAGTTTCAAAATAGTTTCAAGCAAATTACGACTCTTGCAGAAAGAAGCGTTGTATGTAATAAAATTTTTAAAGGTAAAGGAACAATCTCTCGTAATACTAGATTTTTTTAATCTTAAAAATAGTCCTCTATTTTTTATACTGCCCTAAAATCTCACCTCATTTAAAACCGATCGCTGTCTGTTGCTGTGCACTGTGCAGTGTGTGTGCAAAAGCTAGAAATAGAAATCGGCTCGAATCCTCTTTTTCGTCAGCTATTTACTTAAATGAGTTGAGAGTTTTCGTTCTGTTAAGTTTTTTCAAGTCATTCCAGCCCCGAGTCGTAGGTGGGATAGACCGGTCGCTTGCCCTACCGCTTCGAGAGCAAATTGATTTTGGGTAAATGTTTTTTTTTTTAATTTTTAAATTTTTTTAGTATTTATTAGGTGTTTTGTTGTTTACTGAAAGTATACTGTTTGAATTCTGGATGTTTGAACACTTTGCAACCTCGCTGTCTCTCCCGTCCATGCTCTTCACGAGTTCCTTTTAAATTTAAAACAACACCCCTGCGGATATGAGGGGTGAGAAATTGAAGCTAAGTATCATTGTGCTCAAATATTATAGCTGTTAATGATTATTTATGCATTTAACAGGCGAAAAAGAAATTGAAATGAAAATTACAAAATTAACAAAAAATCTTCTGGCAACCCTTTTTAGAAGACAAAAATTCATTTAATCCCCAATTTGGAGAACATTTTAAAATTAACAAAAATCTGACTTTTAGGAGTCCCTTTTAGAACAGAAAATTCATTTGGCCCCCATTTTGGGGAACAGCATATCTTTCTTGTCTGACTTATAGCCGATTTCTTCACCGCCTTAAGGTTTAATTTATCTGTTAGTTAGAATGTGACGTACAGACAGCTTTATAAGTACAATGTGTAACATTCTGATAGATAAATTTAATCTTAAGGTGGTGAAGAAATCGTCTTTTAATCTCCAATTAACTTTATCTGACGGTTTATTCCCAGGCCCGGTCTTTTCATCTTCAGTTAACTTTATCTGACGGTTTATTCCCATAGTAACAATTGTGATTACAATGTTACTATGGGAATTAATCGCCAGATAAAATTAATTGGAGGTGACAGAACCGGGCCTGGGAAAAATCGTCAGATAAAGTTAATTGGAGATTGTAACCAAAAACTTGAAAATATAAAGAGTGAGGTGAACGAAAAACAAAAAAAGATCAATAGTTTTCCACGTTTTCCAGTCCAAAAAAATTAAAAAAACTGAAAATCGATGTTTTGCAAAGAAACCAAAGGAAATGCAGAAAATTTAATTTGAATAAAGAAACGAGCGAAAATTAATGAATGTCAAAAAAGTTGAAACAAAACGTATGTAAACTAAAAACAAAAAAAGCTCGACGACACTCTTTTTTTTTATAGATTTTGAACATATCTAGTTTTGTTAGATGTTTGCATTTTTTTCAGGATCCATAAACCTGTATATAGGGTGACTGTTAATTAACCAAATTTGTCGAATTTGCAAGCTGTTTTTTGGAATTTTTTACGGTACCTTAGGAAGCTCGGATCGAATCGAGCTGCACGTCATAGTAAGGCAGAAAATGACGAGGAACGCGATGCCGCCGCGCATTTGAAGATCGGACCACCGGGAGGGCCCGTATTCCCGGAAAAGGGTGGGGCGACTTTCGGGGGCCGCCACCGCCAAAATTACCGACGACACATTTCCGCTTAGCCAGGTCCTTCCTCTTGCCGCCCCCATCCGTCACTTCCGCCTCGACCGAATAGCAACCCGACGCTAACCATTCGAGTGGTGCGGTGTTCCAATGTATTTTAAATGAAAAATGTTAATTTGATCGGAGATTTCTAATTTTTTTCGATCTGGACGGTGACCTATTAAACCCAGGCGGACGCGCTTTTGACGCCGCGCCGGTTAGATTAGTCGCTCATGAGTCTTTTGAGGCCCCGCCCGTTCCGGTAGGACGCTCAGGGCCAGCTCGACGGGGTTTAGAATTTTGCTCCGGTTAGGTGACGCTCCGGAAAGAAATCTTTCTCCGGAACCGGAAGAGATATCGTCGAGGTGTTTCAATCAGAGTGACAACCCTCTTCTCCCCCTTCGCGACGCCACCGGTTTCGACCCGATCGCACCATAAATAACGGAACGACGAATTTTTTTAAATCGAAAATGTACTTCAGTGTAACCATTGACTTAATCACTTTGATTAAAAATACCTTTTTTTTTGAGAATTCTAAAGATTATACAGCATTATTTGCTTTTGTTTTTGACCATTTTCAGAAGCTCAAGGACACAAGACATTTTGTCAACTTAAAATTTTCTTATTCGTAACAACCTTGAGGTCAGTGTAAATCACTTTCGTTAGTCAAAAATTAATTTGTTTCTTTTTTTGTTGACCCTGAAGAAGACACGCAAAATTTTTTAATTGGTTTAAGAACACTAATTTTATTTTAACTAAATTCTTTTCTTTTTTATAATTCTGAAGATGGTGAAGATGAAGATTATTTAAACTTCTTAAGAGGCACACTTATCTCATTTTCACTAAAAATTGTTATTATTATTTTTTTTATGACCTTGAACATGACCTCAACCCGTTCGAAAAGATTCGTATGCGAAAATGACGTCAAAATGACGTAGACTCTCGTACAAAACTATACAAATCGTTCGGAAATTACGTCATTTTCGTATACGAATCTCGAACGGGTTGAATTCTCGAAATCACCCGACAAATGTATGCGACATGAAAAGTACTTGGCCTGCGCTGAAATAGTAATCGCCGTCGGGTTCGTGTTGTTATTGTTTTGATGTGACGCGTCGCACTTTCAGCACTTAATTAATAATTCACTTGTTTACGGAATCAATACGAAAATTGTTGCACGGTTATCTCAAAACAAACATGGAGAGAGAGAAAAAAGACAATTAATTTATTTATTTCATCGTAGTTTGATTAAAGATTAAAAGCAAACAATGCAACCTAATTAAATTCTAATAGCGTTTTCGATTGACTGCACTAGTGCGCCCTCAGTGTATCTTCTTCTCGTTTTATTACATGAGGTTAAAAGAAGATGCAAATACACTGAGTGCAACCGGTGCAGGTGAATCGAAAACGCTATAAGTCTCTATGTTAAGGAAGACAATTTTTCCTTATTTTTTCTATTATTTCAGGAATCAAGGAGAAAAACCTAATACGAAAGGGGGTGATAAAATTTTTAAAAAAATTTAACCAACTTGAACCAAATTGAAAACACAAAAGGGATGACAAAATTAAAAAAAGACTGAACGGTAGTGAAGTATATCAAATAATAAAGTATTTTAAAGGCAAGGAGAAAATCGTAACGTAAAGAAAATATTACATCAATTTTGCCTTATGTTTTCTGATAAAGTTATTCATTTCCCTTTGCTTTAAGAAAGCAATCCGTCTGCTTTAAAAAGCTAAACAAAAAGTCCCCGTGTATAGGCAATTTAGTTGCAAAGGTGTGAGTTTGGTTGCCTACCTATAAATTTATTTATTTTTTAATTATTGAGATTTTTAAAAATAATTAGTGTTCTGTCTCTATACATCCCGTTCAAACTTAACTCGTCACTATTTTGTTATTATAAAAGTTACAAATTCGCTTAAATTAGAAAACTAGTAGAAGTGATTAATTGAAAGTCATGTTTATATTTAAAGTCAAAAATACACTTCCATTAAAAAAAAACATTGGTTATGGTTATATCTCGGTTATTATGAACTTTTGGTGCGATTTGATTAAAGAATCATGATCTACATTAAAAGTCGAATATAAAATGTCGTTATCATTTTTCGAAATTTTTAAAAATAAAAAAAATACGCGCGTTTGAAAATTTGATGAATTTTTCGTTTTTCAACTGTACTGCGAAAGTGGCAAGGAACAGCAAATTTTTAAGTTGGCCATTCAAATTAGCATAAAAAGTTGACCGAATATTCTATTACCATTATTAACGATGATACCTATGGAATACCATCGAAAATGGGACACCCTATATTTTTATAATTCTGAAGATGAAGATTATTTATACTTCTTAAGAGGCACACTTATCTCATTTTCACTAAAAATTATTGTAATTTTTTTTGGATGACCTTGAACATGTGACCAACTTGGGGTCCTATTCTCAACCCGTTCGAAAAGATTCGTATGCGAAAATGACGTCAAAATGACGTAGACTCTCGTACAAAACTATGCAAATCGTTCGGAAATTACGTCATTTTGACGTCATTTTCGTATACGAATCTTTTCGAACGGGTTGAATTCTCGAAATCACTCGACAAATGTATGCGACATGATGTCAAGCGGTGTACCAAATTTGGTACTTTCGTAACTGCCTTGGTACTTCACTGTTAAAATTGGTGGTACCTATCCACGTTTTGCAATATTATTTATTAATTTAAAGTTGGTTCTTGTCCGATGAAAATTGTATCACAAAATCTTTAAACCGGACACTAAATAGCGACGAAGCTGTCGAACGACGCGACGGCGAAACGTTAAGTGTTTTGTGCGCTATTAGTGTCCGGTTTAAAGATTTTGTGATATCATTTTTTAAATTATTTTTACTTATTAAATTCGCAAAAAACATGTAAATAGGTGAATTTACTAATAGCGTTTTCCACTGGCTGCACTAGTGCACACTCAGTGTATCTTCATCTCTTATTATTACCAGAGATAATGTTATCTCTGTTATTACATCAGGTTAAAATGAGATGAAAATATAGAGAGTGTGCATTAGTGCAGCCAGTGGAAAATGTTATATGTCGGTGGTTCTGACCACTGTACTGCGCTTGCGCTGTGCTACCATTTTTGTGAGTTCTGATTTCTACTGTTTTTACTTTTTTTGTTTATGGTATTTGTGGTTATTTATTGTATTTTGACCTGTATTTTTTAAATTAAAAGCTTTTGGTACAGAATATTTAAATCTGGTCCCTTCGGAGCTGTCAACCTGGTACACAAAAAAATCCTGCTTGGAACAATGCTGACGTCAAGATGACACTCATACAAAACTACAGCTGCTTTCTTTCGTTTGATCCAAACGCAACATAACGCGTTTAGATTCAAAGATGGATGCTCTCTTGCTAATGGATCTTCGTGGAATTTCAATCCCATTTCCCCTTTTAATCTTCCAATTTTACGGTCCGTTTGGATTGAAATGCATTCAGATCCAGAGCGGGTAACGAAAAATTATTCGAATGACGATTCAGACTTTTCAGCGAAAGAAAGCAGCTTATGTATATTTACAAGTCGTTCGGGAATTGCGTCATTTTGACGTCATATCGCATAAGACATGATGTCGAATGATTTCAAGAATTGGGTCCCTGTCCACTAGTGTTGGCTAGTGAATCGTGATTCGATCCATGGATCTCTGGATTCGATTCAGGTGAGCCGAAACAATGAATCGATTCAGCGATACTGAATCGGTTCATCGGCAATGAATTGATTCAGTTAACGAACAAAGAATCGGTTCATCGGCAATGAATCGAATCACTGGATCGTACGTTTAAATACGGTGTATAGGAACCACATTTTTGAAGAAATCGGTAGCCGATGAAGTTAAGCGTTCTTCTTTCTTGCATAATGTTTTTTTTATTATAAAAATTAGTATAGCTATATTTTTCATTATATTATTTAGCAAAACAAACATTTTCGTTTTTATGTTTAATGTTCGGTAAAAAAATTCCACTCGTAAGAAAATAAAATTGCGTCTTGGTAAGCAAAAAAATCCATATCAGTAAAAAATACAAAGAATTGATAAATTATATCGATTGGAAGCTACTAATTATTTTTAAAAATATTTATTTCGTAAGATACAAAACGGTACTACATGAAGACTACAATAGGACTGCCCTTATAAATTTATTCATCTGCCCAATCATTTGCGCAATTTTATATCAATATCGATGATTCACTTATCCGTTACCTATATGAATCTTCTTAGTTCAGTTTAAATTAATTTTACAAAATGGAACACATCTCACGGCTTTGTTTAACAGAAGAATGATGCATTAGGAATAATCGTTACACGAATTTATGCGCATAAGGTGGAGAAGCGATTTAAACGATGAATGATGCCTATAAAGTAATAAACTGCATCCCATAATATAGGTAATAAAATGCGTTTCAATGTTATAACTTATATATTTGGTTATATTATCTAATAATTAAATATTTTTTTAATAATAATGAATTAACGTTGGTTGTATTACATAATGTCACGATGTCATTATCATGGAAATAAGGAAATTTAAATTCATTTCGTAATTATTGCAATCATGTGCATTTCAAAATTATGCCGAATCAGCAACCATTGAATTTGTCCTATATAATACACTTTTGGGAATGTTCGATAAATTGATTTCAAAATGAAAAAAAAAAAATTTATTTGTACCCATATCTTTGTTGCTTCTTAAATGTTTATTTTTGTAAATTATTTCCTTTTTTTAATTGAATTGTTTTACAAAAATAAAATTCCAAAGTCAGTGTATAGTGTTTTCGTTTTGGTTTTCCTCTTTTTTCCTCAATTAAGTTTCACGATTTGTTAAATATGTTTTCAATTTCGCAAACATCAAATTCGTATATCAAAGAGAATAGTCATTTCACGGAAATACCCGGCGTCATTCGACGAATAGATTAATTGAAAATTCTGTGGGTTTCATTGATGACCTTGAAAACTGTCTAACCTTTACATTTGAAATAAACAATAAAATGACTTCCTGGTGGTTTAATATACATGACAAAATATTAAATACATTCGACTTTGCAAGAAAAAAAATATGTAAAAAATTCACAGCCTCGTTTCGTCTTAATACACAAAACTATCGATCACAAGTTACGGTTTACAGTGCACTTTGATTTTTACAAAAAAAAAAAAAAAAAAATCTACGTACACGGTCTTATCACAGAAAGTTAGAAAATACCATCGTCAAATCAATTTTGTTTAGCCTTGCCGGGCGAAACCAACATTTTCATCGACTTAATCGACACCATAATTATGTCGAAAACATCAGCGACTTCCTTGTCCAGCTTGTAATTGTTGACAACTTTTTCGCAGAGCACCGTGAGTTTATCGAACTTGAGCAGAGCAGCCTCGGGGCCCTTGCAAACTCTATTGCCGTGGACGTCAACACCGTGTGGATCAAACACATAGTAGAAGTCATCCTTGAAGAAGATGGCCACGTAGTTCTCGTTGACGCAAATCATGCAGTAGTTTTTCATCCGGAAGAACATCTCGAGGGCCTTCTCAAGGTAAGGCACGCTGAAGTTATTTATAAGTACAGGCTTGCCGATGGCGATCTTCACCTCCATATTTTTGATTACGATATCACGTATGACGCAGCCAAGCCCGAGTTTCTTACTCGAGGGCTTGTACATCACATACGAGTCTTTGTAGAGTTGTTCACCCACATCGATCACCATATCGATGACCTTATAAGACCACTTGTTGAAAGGCAGGAGACGTTCCATCACGTACGAGGTGAGGCACATGGGAAGGTCCTGGAATCCGCGCGAGTGTGGGTTGCATTGCTTGCCGAAGAGGCTCTTAGTTCCTCGGATGATCCAAACGTTTTCAGCTCCGGGAATCTTGTAAAATTCTTTCCGACCGAGTTTGAACACGCGTTGGGCTTCGATTTCTTTCCTCGCCTGCAATTCCTGCAAGAAAATTCGAAGTAAAAATTAGGGTAATTTGAAAAAGTGAGGTTATGTTTTCACACGTTTAATGTTCAGCAAAGTGTTTTAAAAGTGCTGCGCTCAAGTAGGGCCTAGGCATGAATTAATAAGTTAATTTACGCGGAGGGAAGCTGTGCCTGAAATTAATAGAATTTCTTTTTAGTAAGGTTATGTCTTTTACACTGGGATATTCATATTCTAGCGTTTAGTGAACGTATTTATATTTTAAAAGCACCGTAATACCAAGTGGGGCGTTAAATAAATTAATTTATGCGGATGGAAGCTGTGCTTGAAATTAATTAAGGTGTTCGGGAAAAGTGAGGTTATATTTCGTCTGCCGCAAAATCGAATTTGTTCAATAGGATGCGAATGCAAATGAATAATAAACATTGGGGGCGTTAAATATCAATAACTGAAGCCGAATTGAGTCTGTTTTAGCTTCATTATTGTGCATCGCAAAAAGTTAGGTTAGGGCGTTTACTCACGTTTCGGATTAACACGGCTTTATACATAGCTGATTTTAGGCGAATCTGCCTTATTTGTCGTCGATAATTAAGCTTCGAGTGAAATTTAAGCGTTTTTTCGCAAAAAATGTGCAGATTTTAAAAATAATTCAGAACCAGCGCTGTCAACGTAAAAAAAATTACGTTATTAAGTCCCAGTGTTGCCAATGGGCTTTCGCAAATGGTCTGGTCTGGACATTAGCTTAAATAATCACTAGCTTAAAGTCACTAGAAGCAGAGAATAATTCACTGAAAAGTTCACTAGAACAAATGCTGAAAAATCAAACTGTCAAATATACATACAGTTCTTTCGCTCGATCTTTGCAGTTACGTCAGAAAATTATCGACTCAAAATGACAAATTTATAAATTCTATCATTGTTTTAACATACGTATTAGATAAGGATAAAAGAATATGTTGATTTCGTTTCTCGAATCGGTAAAGTGTGACGTGACTGCAAAGATCGAGCGGAAGAACTGTATTTAATATTTCAATGTTCTACTTAAGTGTATTGGGTTTGGTGACACTGGTCTGAGTATTGAACAGGGTTGCCAATGTGCGGGCAATTACCCGAATTACGGGTAATTTAAGCAACCCTGCGGGTAAAAGAAAGGCGTGAGTAAAAATGGGTATTTTCAAGAAAAGAAAACATTAATTTTTAAATTTTTGACTGACGTCTTGTTAGTGATGTTGCAGCTTTACTATTGGCAACAAAGAAATCACTAAAGCCGGAAGTCGGCAAAAACTAAAATAACCGCCAAAACTAACCGCCAAATCCACATTGCCGGTCAGTGCTGCCAACTGTACACAATTGTCAAATTTTAATTTTAGAAAGCTTTGTTTATTTAATGAGAATTTTTTAATTTTTAAAAATTGTACAATTGTTAATTCTGAATTTTAGAAAGTCGAACCAGTTTTGTTTATTTGGAGATTTTTTTTAAATTTTTGCTATTTTTTTTAAAGTTTTATAATTTGTCGATCGTCTTTTGTTTTATTTCGCGCCAAGAATTGCGCAACTGTCAATCTTAATTTTAGAAAGTATTGTCTATTTAATGAGATTTTTTAAATCTGTGTTATTTGTTTTTATTTTTGTTATTTTTGTTAAATTTATAAATTTTCTTTATTTACGTCTTTTGTTTTATTTTGCGTCAATAATTGCACAATAACTGTCAAACGTTTAAAATAATTTGGGTCACCCAGTTTTGTTCATTTCATGAGAATTTTTTAAAATTTTCGTTCATTTTTTTAAATTTTACAAATTTGACGATCGTCTTTTGTTTTATTTTAATTGTTAATTCTGAATTTTAGTCGAACCAGTTTTGCTTATTTAATGAGAATTTTCTATTTTTGTTAGGAGTATTTTTTAAAATTTTATAAATTTGTCGATCGTCTTTTGTTTTATTTTACCAGAATTACGCAACAGTCAATTCTTAATTTTAGAAAGTTTTGTTTATTTAACGAGATTTTTTAAATCTTTGCTATTTTTTTTATTTTTGTCTCATTTTTTTAAATTTGTAAATTTTCTTTATTTATTTGTCGATCGTCTTTTGTTTTTACGACAAAAATCGCACAATAACTGTCCAACGTCTTAAAATAATTTGGACCCAGTTTTATTTCATGAGAATTTTTTTATTTTTATTTTTTAATCATGATTTTCAAAAATAAAAATCGCTTGAATAAAATCAGTGGTTTTAAACATAATTTTAATCAAGAGATTTAAATTAGCTCAACCCCAATTTAAACCATTTTAATAAATCTACAGAAATTCAGAGACATCTATCGAAATTGTTTACAACTATCGAAATGTACGCTTGTCGCTTGGTCGGTTGGCAGCACTGTTGCCGATTGCCGCCTACAGTCCCACAAATGATTTTAACCTAAAAAATCTGTCGTCCAACGTCCGAGTGTGTAAGGCATTTGAATAAAATGAATTTTGTACCATTTATTTTCTGTTTTGGGAGTGCGGGTAATTAAGTGAGTAATTTCATTACTCCATGTGAGTAAGAGCGGGTTTTTTGAAATTTGAAAAGGGTAATCGGCTTAGAGTGAATTGGCAACACTGGCTATTGAATGACCGTTAAATTAAAATTACGAAAGGGTCGCCGATTGGCGCAGCGGTAGCCTAGCCGACTTTGCAAGTCGTGTCTCTCGGCGGCGCAGGTTCGAATCCTGCTATTAACCATGGATGTTTGTGGTGTTTATGACTTTGACCCAGCTATAAAAATCTTCGTGACTGTCTGGAATGGCTTATATGCCGAAAGACAATAATTGCAGCATTGCTGCGCAAAGCAAAACAAACAAAACAAACAAAATTACGAAAGAAAACCGGAGTCGTTGGTTTTCGCTTTTCGTCAAAACACATAAACAAAAGACGACCGTCTGTTTAAATTAGTTCTTCCTGTTCTCATTTTGGCAGACACATAGGACAAACACTCAGGTAACACTCAAGGTAACACTCAAGTTACCAGTACTTGTTTTTTTTATGACGAAATTTATCACAAATTAAAAAAGAAAACTGAATTAGCTATTTTTAAATGAAGAAATCACTAGATCAAATCGGTCACAAAATCAATTTGCTAAAATTTCTTTGCAATTTCAACAGAAAGTCTCCAGATCTAGTGACAGAATCACTATGTTGGCAACAGTGCTCAGTCCGGCGATTATAGTGCTGCCTTCTTTAGGTCTGTTCGTTTGTATTGCTCGAAGTTATTCTAAAGGTTGTCAGATGTAGTTTTCAGTCAAATTCGAAGTTTTTTCGACGCGAGAGAAACGAATTTGACTGAAAACTACATCTGACAACTTTTAGAGTAACTCCGAGCAATACAAACGAACAGACCTTTTTGTTACCAGATATGCCACGCCAAATCCAAATTACTTTAAACTTTGTTTTATTGCAATTTTTCGCCACCTTTTTTCGGTATGTCATTTTTATATTAATTCTTAAATGTTTCAACATGTGATGAACTCATAAAAAACCATATTTTTTGCTTTAAACCAACCGTTTTAGTGTAAATTTTGAGATCACACCTGCGCATTCAAATACATTGTATTCTGTTTTTTGTTATTGCTTTGGTACGCCCAACTTTTAAAAGAGTTCCAAATTACTTACCAGTTCTCTTTGCTGCTTCTTCTGCGACGGCGTCACTGCTTTCGCCAGACCAGCACTTTTCAGCATCGGCGTGAGGGCCCTTTTCGGGATGGCAGAGATCGAGGGGATTTCCTTCTTCTTCTTCTTCTTCGTCCTCGACCTGGCTTTGCCCACGCACACGTCCACCGGAGTTATCTGGAACTCGCCGGCGGCAAAGTCCGGGATGAGCGACATAAAATGATCAGCCGCCAACTTGGCGGTGTCAAACATCAACGCGCACGCGGTGCCCCCTCCCGCCGGCATCCCCGTGGGCCCCCTCGGGTTAGGGTCGAACATAAAAATCCTCCTCTTAGGCTCCGTCTCTTCCCAAATGGCGAGGACGAGTTGGTCGGTTTCGATGACGCCGTGCGAGTTTTCCTCGAAGAACCTCTCAATACCTACCCAAAGAAATTAGAGGCGTGTGCGAAGCCAAAATTTAAATCTTACCCTGCCGCAAGTTCAAGACTTGCGAATCCCTGACGTTCATAACGCCAGATTCGTCGGGAGGCCTCAACTCGCAGTTCGCTCGAATACCGCCCACCTTAAAATCTGTGCGGGCCAAATCCAAGGTCAACTTCTGCTCCCAGGGGTTAAATTGGAACCCCAATTCCTCCAGCCGTTCGCCGTAAAGCCGGTCGCCGATGATGACGACCTCATCAACAATCGGCTTGGTCCAGAACAGGCATTTGTGTATCATCGTCATGGCCAGAGCGACCAAGGCGATGGGGGCGAACTGGACGTTCGGCCCGCGCGCAAACATCGGGTGCTCTTGGCTGATATTACCCCGAACCAGCACCTTCCCAGGCACGATCGGTACAAAGCCCGTGGCGGTAGTTTCTTGGCATGGTTTTGGTTTGGGCTTGCGCACCTCCTCCCTCGGGCAAGAATCCGCCTCGACGTTCACCAGATGCACGTAGAAGTTATTACTCCCGTCTTTGGTCAAGTTCCTCAAGAAAGTCTTCACTAGGTCTTCCAGTTCTTTAAATCGGGTGATGCAGGCCACGCCGTGAACACATCTCAACCCGCTGGGCCCCCGGGAATTCGGGTCGAACATGTAGAAAATATTCCCCTTGCGCCAGACGGCGACCAGGAGGTTCTTGGCGGTCAAAATCCCTAATTTGTTGTGGACGAAGAACAGTTCTAAACCCCGCTGGACGTCCGGGACTTTATCCCAATTCTTCGAGTTGATCTCTCCTATGACGTAGTCGTAAATCAAATCGACTTTCGCCTTGTCGTTTTCCATGCAAAAGTGCGTCGTCATTTCCCTGGGGCCGTAGCTCTCGTTCGCGAGGATCATGTCGATTTCCTCGTCGGAGAGTTCCAGGTCTTTATTTTCCTTCAGCTCGGATTTGCGCGCGTTTCTGTTGAACGTGAAGAGGCGATCGCCGTACATGAGTATATGGTCGACGGTGCGAGGGTTGAACTTGCTTAGGGCGTATAGCTTAGCGAAGGCCAAGGCCGTAAAACAATTGGCTGCGCACTGCTTCCCTCGATTGAGCTCCGGGAATATCTTATTCGTCTGGTCCATACCACCTAGAAACGACGAGGTTAGAGCGATTTGGACCTTAGGTCGTCGGACAAGTAAGGACTCACCTCTTAAAATCCAGTTTCCATAATCAACTTCCTTGAACTCGTACCAATCCCCTGCGATTTTGTCCACCGGGGGAAGACCGCTCTCAGGATCGTAGGTGTTTTTGGCGGCGGGCTTATTGGTGATCTTCACGGGAATCAGCTTAAAGTCGACGTCGCCCTTCAAGGGCGGGGTGTTGTTGATGACGTGCTCGATCATATACTCGGATTTGGTGAACCACATGACGCATGCCTTTCCATTCTTTTCAATCTCTCGCCAATAATGTGAGCTATGCTTCACCATGATCGTCCTCTCTTCCTCTTCGCCCCCTTGTCCGTATAACTCCATCTCCCTTTCCATGGCCTGCTCGAGTGTGTCCAATTTCTCTGTTTTGAGGATCGAAACGGCAACGGAGGTATCTTCGGCGGGTCTATAATAAATGAAAGGAAAGTAAGCAAACAGGACTTTTACGAGAAAACTTACTGTTGAATATTTTCTGATGCGACGTCATCACCCGCACTATCCGTGTCTGTTGTAACCTTCGATTTTTTGGATAATCTCTCTTCTTTGTCGGAGATGATTTCGACTTTTGCACTCGCTTCAGCGTTCTCCACAGGCTGCTCTGTGGCTTCTTCTGGTGGTGGTGCTGGTGGAAGAGTACTCCATTCATCTTTGCCGTAGACCTGCCCCAACTCATCACGTGGTTTAGGATCGAAAACGTAATACAACCCGTTTTCTTGCCACATCGCCACCGTCAGAAGACTGCATTCCAACAGCATCTCTTTCTTGTCGGTAATGTCTTCTTCCTCACCGTAAACGTTCTTCAGAGTGTCTTCCAAGTCGGAAAGCTGCCCGGTTAGGGCGTCGCCCAGCTCGATGTTAAAATCGTTGACTCCAAACTTGAATTGCTTGAGGACTTTGTCGGAGGTGATGTTGTCCGGGTCTTCTTCATCCTCCTCGTCCAGGACGACGGCCTGTTCTTCCTTTTTGGGCTCGCTTTCTTGGACTTTCTCTTGGGATTTTTTCGATTCCGACAGTTTTACTTCGGTCGGCCTCCTCGACTCGAGCTCCTTATCCAATTCTTTTTGCATGGCCTCTTCCATAGATTCCACGTACAATTTGTCGCCGACAGTCAGAATTTCGGCGAGGAAATCGCACGTCCATTCGGCCGGGGGACAGACCTGGGTCAACCCCAGTGCCACCAAGTTATTGGGGACAGTTTGTTTGCCCCGGTTGATCTGGAATTGAGGAGAGATTTCGGACATGTCGGCGCGGAGGATCGAGGTGTCGGCGTTGACGGCGGTGTAGGCGTTGAGGGGGGGCTTGGCAACGCCATCGCGGGCATCGTAGACCTTCACCGCTATACGACTTATGTTGTATAAGGCATCAGCCCCAGCACCAAGGTTTGCCAAGACCGCATCGATTAAGCATTCGATGGTTGTTGTTCTGATGACACAAGACGTCCCATAAGCTAAAGAAAAAAACATACTGTGATTTTGGTGGGGCTGGGTACTATTTGGTTAAGGGTTGAACTTACCACATGCGATTCCGTTCTCATCTCGACTATGCGAATCGAAATAATAAAACATTTCGTCGATTTTCCACGCCGCCATTGACAGACTGCGACATGTAAGTACGCAGTAATCAGAGTCTTCGAAAAATTGTTGCAGGCCCTATGGTAAAGGATCACCACCGTTACATCAAATCCTTTTAACCAGTTGTGTACTTACCACTTTCAAGTTGGGAAAGTCCTTCTCCTCATCAGGCGCGCTCAGGTTACCATTGATGAGGCAGTCATCAACTTCCAAGTTGATCTCTTTATTATCATCGATTTGGTACTTCGTCAGCAACTCGTCCGCCATCAAGAGTCGACTGGTGAATTTTCCCTTTTCCATCAGCGTATCGCAGCAAGTGGTATAGTACTTGTCGCCCTCATCCAAAATCTGCAGCAAAGGGTTTTAAGATTTCAAAACCAAGCGATTTGATGACCGGCCTACTTCATCCATGGTCTCACTGGTCCACGCCTTGACGGGGACCAAGGCCGCCATGATGATAGACATGGCGGCATTCGCTGTGCACTGGGTATTCCTGGTGTCCCTCAAGTATCTGCTGTTGTTCTGCGAAAAATTACCACGCAGAATCCATTTGTGCTGAGTAAGCGCTGGAAAACATTTGGTTGAGCTTTCTCTCTCTAACTTCATAGTGAACGTTACCTTGAAAGTTATTCCACGGTTCTGGCAACTGCACGTAATCCTTGATTTGGATTTTGCTCAGCGAAAAGCGATCCCTCCTATTCAGCTTGGCGACGTTGCTCATGTACAAATCGACCAGGTCTTTTAGGCTTTTGAACCAGGTGACGCAAGCAAATCCAGGCTCAACATCAAAGACCTTCTGGAACGACCCGATTTTCATCTCCCTCAAGAAGGCCAGTCCGTTTTTATCTCGCTCGTTGGGGTCGAACATGTAGTAATACTGGTCTTCGACCCAAACGGCCAGCTCTACGGGTCCGCATAAGATGCAAGCGTCGTTGTCGCTGAAGAAGATCTTGAGGGCCGGCAGTAAATCCAGGACGTCCGTGCGGAACGAGCCGAGCTTCCCCACGGCGGAAAACTCCTCGATTTCCGGCTCGTACACGTCCTCGTAAAGCGAGACCGTCTTGCAAATCGTGGTGACCTTGAGCGTTTGATCTCCCGTCAGGGCCTTCATGGAATCGTGGTAGACCATCTCGCCCAACCTGAGGATTTCGTCCAGAACGAAAGGTGTCCAGTGTTTCGCCTTGAACTTCCTTAGCATCGCGACGGCGGCGGTCGCGTTTGCCAGGCTCTGCTTGCCCAGGTATTTCGTAAAGTTGGGATCGCACTGGTGAGTGCTGGAGCGAAGGATGCCCACTTTTTCCGGAAGCAAGTCTGCAAGCAGGAAAAGTTAAGCAACGGTGGAAGGAAGGTGTGAGGGACTCGCCTTGGAAATACGTGATGCTCTGCGCCTTGGGTTTCTCGATTGGATCTTTAATGCCGAACCTCTTTCCTTCGGGGGGAATTTCAGAAGAGGTCCTCGGAGTTTCGGATGGGCGCTCTTCAGTTGGTGCTTCAGTGTCGATCTCTCCTGCGACTTTCGGCTCGGATTCTTTCTTGGTAATCTTCTGGATTGGCTTCGCCAGTATCTTCGATGGTACTGGCTTGGCTTCGAGCTGGGCGCTTTCCAAACATTTGGGGTAGTTAGTGTTCACTTCAAGCTTGCGCAGTATCGTGCAAGGCACCAGGACGAATTTGGGGTTCGCGATTGTATCGAAGTTTTCTTTGAAGAACTCGACGATGTGGTTGGTTGATGTAAATCTTATCAGAATACAGTATCCGGCACCGGGGAGTCCAATCCACGGGAAACCCTGCGCGTTATGTTCCGTGGGATCGAACACGTAAAACGCCGTCTTTCCCGTTGCATCTTTGGCGATCCAGAGGGCGAAGTACCGCTTTTGGATCACCAAAACCCCCGATTGGTTGCTCGCGAAGAATTCTGGCAGGACTTGCTTTAAGTATGGGGTGTCTTCATAATCATCCACGAGTTTTCCCGTCAGTCTCTTCCCTTTGACGTCCATGGTGACTTTAATGCGGTCAATGTAGAAGGTGTGGTAGACCTCCGATAGCTTGATGTCTCTTCTGTTTTTATCGGCGATGTACACGCTGCTCTCGATATACAGGCGATCGCCCAAACTCAAAATTCGATCCAACATCTGCTTCGACCAGAGGGGCATGTCGAATAACTTGGAGTAAGCGATCGCAGCGATGCAGTTGCACGGTGCTGGAAAACCGAACTTCATCTGGTGGAAATCAAAAGTGGAATGGGGATTTACCTTGGCGTCCATTGCTTTTGTATGAAAACTTCTTGTGCGTTTGGCTGGTGGTGCCCGTCAGAATCGCCCTGTCTCCAAAAATATCGAAGTTGTGCCAGATTTTCTTCAAGGACGAAAGCTGAAGCTTCTGGGTGAGCTCCGCCGGCCTATAAGGGGGCGGCCTCGGATGCTTTGGCCTCTCATCTGGAGGAATCCATGTTCTGGTCGGCACGGGGGGGTAGTTAATCACAGGTTTCGGCTTGGGCTTGGCCTTGTGTCGCTTCTTGAAGGGGGAACTGAAAGCAGACGCTCACCTTCGATGTCCACCAAAAAAAAAAGTACCACTGCGGAAACTTACACCATTTCGTTGGATTTTTGTCATGTATGTGGGGGGAGGTCTCTTCGTTCTGAATACACTGGAATTTTGTTGGCACCGAGAATTTTGAGCTTGGTCGAACGGTGAATGTGGAACTGTCAATAAGTTTTGTTTTGTTTCCATGGTCGGCGTTTCGCTTTTACGGGATTTAACCGTGATCTAGTAGTCGGAGATTTAGGTTTTGGGCAGATTTGGAGGAAACGCAAAGTTGCCCCAGAAATAGCAGAGCGCAAATTTTGATTGATTGTTGCCAAATCAAAAAGCCTCAGAATTTGGTAAAAGTGAAGAGGACCTCATTCTTTAGAAAAACGACAAATGAATCCAGTTGAATTATAGAGTGATGAAGGGGCTCCAAAATGTGTTAGAAGAATTGGTAGCAGGTCAAAGGACCGCCTATAAAGGAGCACGTAATGGAAAGCAATTTTGACTGTTGCCAAATCAACAAATCTTTGACTTTGAGCAACATGAAGATTTTTTGGGCCTCATTTATTGCAGAACAAATGAAACCAATTGAATTGTAGGGCGATGAAGGAACTCCAAAACGTGATAGAAGAATTTCTATTAAGCCAGAGGCATTCTGTAAAGGGAAACGTAAAGGGAAGCAAAAATGGGAAGTCGTTGAAGAAGTCAAAGACAAAAAATGAAATCTTGAAATCAGAAGAGCGCATAGGAAACCACAGAAGACCTGTGCCTGCAGTGAGCCAATGAAATAGGAACCTAATCATTAAGCTTCGAAATCAAGCCCAATTTAATACTTTCGAAAGAATGGGACGTTTGGAATAGTCCGAGATGAAGTGAATGGCGCAGGAACTACTTTACCAAGACCTGGCAAGCCCTGGGTACAATCAAAGTAATGCATAGGGATGAGGTTGATGACCATCAACTTAAGACGTCAATAAAAGAAGTAGAGTAGAACCGAGTGGTGAAAATTTTAAAGTAGGAACCGCACACAGAAATCTACCAAATTCGATTACTAGGTCAAAAAAGACGAGCCAATCCAAATAACAGAAGGCAAGGCCTTAGAACACGTCCCCTGGGGAAACAAAAGAAAAACCAAAAGCCTGCTCGTCTTATTCAACGTTTGAAGTTGACAGTTGTTCGACCTGCCAAAATTCCACGTGTGTTTAATACCCTTTTTCCGAGGCAAAATCTAGAAGTTGAAGTTTTCCGAATTCACAACCTATTGACACAGTTTATTACAAAGTCTTTGCGCCATGAGTCAGCAGAGGAAATTCGTCCGAGGCTTGAAAGTCGGGTAAGTCCCTGTGCTTCGACTAACATCGGCGTGTTTACCCCAAAGTCTCGTAGGGACGAGTTTCGACCGGACACTGGAATAATCTACGTCGCTAGGGAACCGGATGAAGTCGAAAGCGTCCAGGATGTTGACGTATTTCCTGCCAAGAAAGACCCGGTCGCTACCTACAATAGGAGTTTGAGGAAGAGGACTAAATCGCCGGCGATCGCGGAGAGGCCAAAGACCCCAGACACTTATCTAAATCCATCCATCAGGTATGGCCATCTTTTTTGCTCCTGCAAAACGCTTATGTTTGCTTTGGGGGTAGCACCCGGATTGGTGATGTTCACCCCCACCCTCCTCTGCTACGCGAGGTTGGGGCTCCACTCGTTAAATACGTGCCTCCCAAGATGAAAGGGGCAAGGAAGTTGATGCTGGAAAGAAGGCGAAAGGAAGAAGAGGGGCATATGGTGTGCGACTACGAAGTGCTTCGCATGCCCAGTCCTATTAACGTCGTTAAATTCAAAGGCAAACCTGTAAGTTCCTTCGAAGCAATTACCCTCCCCGCCCGGTCAATGTAAATCGCTTCCAGTTGGAGGTACCATCGCCGGAACCGAGCAAGGCTAAAGTGACGCCGAAAACTCCGTCGATTATTTCCGGATTCGAGTACCCCTACCCATCACCAACCCACAGCGAGCTGGAGCTGCACAAACCCAAGAGCGGTATAATAATCAACGAAAAACAGGAGTACATTTACGACAACGAACCCAGCTCTGAGGAGGAGGAGGAGGAAGAGGAACCCAAAAAGTAAGTGAGTTGTTGGAAGGTGTGATGGAGTAAACGCGCGTTTCTTGCAGGAAAGTGAGGAAGGTCTTCAAGCGCGAGCTTAAAGAAGGTAACTTCTCTCTCTATTTACCTTTCCTATCTAGATGGTAAGCGTAATTTTAAAACAGAAACGGAACGCTTGAGTACGATTATGGACGAAGACGAGCTCTTAGACGAGGACTTCGAAGGTTGGGAAATGGAAGGCGAGGAGGCCTTCATGAAGAACAAGAGCACGGCGTTCGACGAGGAGACCTTGCTGAGGCAAGTCAGGAGGAAGGTCTCACAGATGTCCAAATCGACTTCGCTGAATTCGAAAGAGCTGGGAGCCTTCGAAGACGTGAGCTGGGACCAGATCCCCGCCATAAACAAGCTCGTGCAGACCTTCAGGACCGAGCAGGAGGCGCGCAAGCCCCGCAAGAAAATCAAGAAGGGCACTCTCGAAAGCCACTCGTACACGAGAGTTAGGCAGAAGATCCTCGACGATTTTTGCTTCAAGTGCTTGCAGGGAACCATCGACCAAGGGAACGAAAATTTTTCGGTGATCAGCAGGAATAAGCAGGGGATTTGTGTTCCTATAGTCGCGTTCTGCTACGCCAAGCTGAGGAGGCCTAAGACTTGGACGGATAGGACGGTGGATGAAATCGTGGAGATTGGGGACAAGCTGTACTTGGACAGCGCGTGCGCTCTACACATGCACCAAAGCAAGAGAGAGCTCACCACCCAGGATGTCAATAAATTCTGTTACATAAGTAAATCGCTCTCTAAACCTTACATTAACGCCTTGCCTAGTTCGCCTTCGACTAGGTCAATCGTAAATAATTTCGGCAAACCATGAACTGTTTGTCCTATCTACGCCTTACAAGGTTTTTTGCCTAAATTTTGACGCGCTAGGCGATTAGGTTTGCCTAAGCCAAAGATCAATCTTAGATATTTTCGGTAATCATTTCCCTAGACAACCGGAAGTTCGAAATCGATGACCTGGGAATCCACTAGCAGTTCCTTGCCTAAATCTTGACGGGCTGGGCAATCGCCCTTGATGGGTTAGGCGTTTGCCTATTTTGCACAAGCCAAAGACCAATTCTAGATATTTTTAGTAATCAATGAACCATTTTCCCAGATAGTCGGAAGGTCAAGTTGATGTCCCGGTAATTCAAGTGTAAATCTTGACACCCTAGACGATTGCCTAAGCCGAGGGGCAATACTAAATCGTGTCAGCAACTGTTACATAAGTAAATTCTAACTGCGCCTTACACAGTTCTTGAAGCGCTAGACGATCGCCTCGTTTGCCTAAGCCAAAGGTCAATTTTAGCAATCAGTGTTTTTTTGTCTAAATTTTGACGTACTAGGCGATTAGGTTTGCCTCCGCCAAAGATCAATCTTCCGGTAATGATTTCCCTAGATAACCGAAAGTTCGAGATTGATGACTCGTCAATCCACTGGCAGTTGCTTGCCTAAATCTTGATGGGCTAGGTGTTTACCTATTTTGCCTAAGCCAAAGACCAATTCTAGATATTTCCAGTAATCAATGACCCCTTTTCCCAGATAGCCGGAAGGTCAAGTTGATGTCCTGGTAATCCAAATGCAAATTTTGATATCCTAGGCTATTGCCTAGGTTTGCCCAAGCCGAGCGGCAATTCTAAATCATGTCGGCATTTAATGAACTGTTACATAAGTAAACTTAGGTTTGCCTAAGTCGAGTGGCAATTCTAAATCATTTACAGAAGTAAATTTTAACTGCGCTTTACACAGTTTTTGACGCGCTAGGCGTTCGCCTGATTCGCCTAAGCCAAAGGCCAATTATTCTAGCAATCAATGAACCCCTTCTGCAGATAACTAGTAAATCAAATTCGAGATTGATGATATCAACATCATTGCAATCAACATGACAATGTTTCTGTCTAAATCTTGACGTGTCATACTATTACCTAGGTCTGCCTAAGCCAATGGCCATTCCTAAATAAAGTCAGTAATCAACTGTTTCATAAACAAATTCTAACTACGCCTTACACAGTTCCTTGCCAAAACCTTGATGTGCTAGACGATGTCCATTTTGCCTAAGCAGAAGGCCAATCCTAAATAATTTCAGTAAATTGCTGCATAACTAAATCCTAACTACGCGTTACACAATTATTTGCCTAGATTTTGATGCGCTAGGCGATCTCTTAGGTTTGCTTAAACCGAAGGCCGGTTCTAAAGAACTTCAGTAATTAGTGAATTCTAACTGCGCCTTACACAGTTCCCTGCCTTGCCTAATCTTGACTCGTTAGCCGATCGCTTGCTTTGCTTAAGCCGAAGGCCAATCCTGAATCATTTCAGAAAACTGTTACATAACTAAATCCTAACTATGCTTTGCACAGTTCCTTGCCTAAACCTTGACGAGTTTGTCTAAGCTAAATGACAATCCTAAATAATTTCAGCAATCATTGGACTGTTAGATAAGTAAGTCCTAATTTAGCTTACATGGTTCATTGTCTAAATCCTGACACGCTAGGCGATCTCCTATTTTGTCTAGGCCGAAGCCGAAGCCAATCCTAGAAACCAGATAACCAGAAGGTCCACTTCGCTATTGATGACTTTCCAAGCCTGATGGCAGTTATTTACCTAAATCTTGACGTGCTAAGCAATAGCTTAGGTTTGGCCGAGATAAAGGTAAAGGCATGCAGGTCTAGTTAGAGATTGGGAAGCCCGTGATCAACGTTGCAGTTCCCTACTTAAATCTTGACGCGCTAGGCAATCGTCCAGATATTTCCGTCTCAGATTGATGATCGTCCAATCCACATAGCAGTTCCTTGCCTAAATTCTGACGTATTAGGCAATCGCATAGGTTCGCCTAAGCTGAAAACCAAACCTAGGTGTTTCTGGCCATCAATTAACAATTTCCGTATATACCAGAAGGTCAAGTTCACGATTAATGATCTGGAAATCTATGTGCCAGTTATTTGCCTAAGATTTGACTTGCTAGGCGATTGCCTAGTTGGCCTAAGCTGAAAGCTAATGCTAAATAATTTCAATTTTAACATAAGTAACTGTTCCCTTGCCAAAATCTTGACGTGCTAGGCTAGGTTCACCTAAGCCGAAGGCCAATCCTAGATGTTTCCGGCAATCAATTACAAATTTCCACAGGTAACCAGAAGGTCAAGTTCGAGATCGATGATCCGGAAATCAACGGGCAAGTTCGTTCCACCGATAAGCTGATCTACAACATCAGCAAGGGCTTGAAGATCTACTTTCGCCGACATAAAGCCGCGCTATTCCAAGCTGGAAAGACGAACCTGGCGATTTGGAAGCAAAAGAAGTACTATTACCTGTTCGACGGGAATCCCCGGAGGAAAGACCTCTGCGAGGACCCCAGCGGAATGGCCGCCTTGATCTGCGTCAAGAACTTGAGGTCCGTCATTTCGATACTGTTAGATCGGAGCGACCTTGGAAATGAGACGTTCTTGCTGTCTTGGATTCGCGTCGTTCGGGTTTACTGCCCGAACGAGGAGGAAGAGGACGAGAACGTGATAGACCGGAAGAGTGAATATAATATACTAAGCGATAAGAAGGCGGTTGTTTTGGGATCGTTCAACCTTGCGGATAAGTGCTTTTGTTTCAGTAAGAACAAGCAGGCGTTGACCATGGGCGTGGTTAGTTTGGCGTATTCGCGAATCACGTCGCCGAACAGCTGGCATAAGCAGACCATCGATAAGATACTGATCATAGGCAATCAGCTTTACATCGAGTGCGTTCATAGTGAAGATACAATCGACATAACCCTGGAACATCTGCCTGCGTTGTTCACCATAGGTCCTTACATAGTCGAAATCTTCATTTACGCGAACGTTGCCGGTGACGTCATGTACAAGAAGTCTCAGTGTTGCTTCCAGGTGGAGCTTGAAGGCTTCTTCGAGAGGAACACGCACGCCATCGTTCAAATCGGGAAATACACCTTGGCCATCTGGTTGCAGAGGAACATGTTCTATTGTTTCGACCCTTACTCGCGCAACACCGAGGGGTTGAAGTGCAAGAACGGCTTCGCGTGCGTCTCCATGAACTCCGACTTGGAGACCCTCGTTAATACCGTCGTCACCAACTTCGAAGACAAAGACTCTCTGTTTTACATCCACGCGCTTAAAGTCCTCAAGATCAACAGAGACCCCGCCATGAATCGCCTATTCCCAAAAACCAAGTTGCTCAATGAAATCCCCATCGAGCACTTCAAGAGGTGCAAACTTCGTAGGAGCAAGAAGAAGGCCATCGAGAAGCCCATCACCGTCGACTTCACTGAGTACGCCATGAAGAAGTTGCTCGCCTTGGAAAGCCCCCATCCATCGATCATCGAAGTCGGCTCGAACATCGGCAGCATCAACAAGGCGTATCTACCCCCGTTCTTGCGGAAACTACCCCCGAAAATCGTCATCAGAACCAGGATTTCGCAGATGGCCGATGTGGCCGATTTGGACTCGCCCGCTCTATCCGAAACTCAAGTCGGTACTTCCCCCTGGAAGGCCGCCGTTTTATTTAAAAGTTTTGCTTGCAGATGTCGCCAGAGAAGCCGGCGCTGGTTAAGCCGGAAGAGGAAATCACGTTCATGGATTTGGACTCGTTCGATCTGACTCAAGAGGAACTCGAACTGCAAGCGGAATATGAGGGCGAGGGCTTCGATGTAGAAGAAGAGGAAGAACTGTTGATGGCCGCCGGGGATTTCGAGCAAGAAGAGGCCGAGGAGGAATACTACATGGGGAGGTCCCAGTATTCGCAGGTGGAATCGATTTCGTTGGAGAGTCTGCACTTGAAGGCGACTGAAGAAGTAAATTTGAAATTTAGTTATTTCTTGCAATTCGTTTTTGTTAGATATGTTTCGCGTTTGACTAACGTTTCAATTGTTTTTTTTTGCTACTCCAGGTCAACACCGATATCACTTATCAGTACAAGATCCTACCAGCCTTGGAGCAGCCCCTCAAGTCGAAGCAAGACCCCGACGTCCCTCTGGCCATCGACGAAGACCTACAAATTGCCGAACTAGAAAAGAAGACAAACTACAAGAACTTGCAGGACCAATCGCAGATCCTCCAGGGCGCCCAAAACGTAACCCAACTGGGCGAACCCGTCGACAACGTCGCCCCCTACGTTTGTATAATGGCCACGGCGTACGCTCAAGAGCAACCCGTCTATAAATGGAACGATCGCAGCGTCGATTTGGTCCTAAAATCGGGGATGGAGCTGTACCAGGCGTTCGAGGAGCCCTACCACAAGGTGGAGGACTTCCACCTGGAGTTCGCCAAACGCACTGTTGATCTTACCTTGGAAATTGTGATGGATACGTACGTGGGGCAACAACTTTTCAAAACGTAAGCGATAACCAATGGCGAACCATGATATAGTCACGTGGTGTCCTACATCGAATGAGCTTCATGATGGCGGTGAAGGAGTACGAGACAGGGCGACGCTTTGTTGCCACGTTTTCTTAGCGGCAAATTCAAACGTAACAATTTCGTTATATTTTGGACTTTCTGTTTTGCAGGGACGCCGGTCAGAAGGCTTTAGAAACCCTCCTCGAGCTGCAAATCTTCTCCAAGTCTTCCGTCGGCTTGATCATCCTCCCCGAGTACTGCTGTGCGGTCTTCTTCAAGCGCAACCTCCTCTACCTCTTCGACTGTTTCGGCTGCGACAAAACCGGAAGAAGCCTGGGCCAAGAGGGCGAGGGCACCGCCTGCATGGTGAGGTTCAAAGACCTCGAATCCCTCGCCGCAAGAATCTTGTACAACCGCAACGAGCGCATCGTCGAAGACCAAGTCCCCGAGTACACAAAATTCTTGCTTGCGATCCCCGATATTGTAGTAAAGCCGGAGAGGAAAAGGCCCGAGAAAAAACTGCAAGCCTTCGACGATGAGGGCGCCTTAATCGAGTTGGAAGTCACCCAATCAAAGGAATTGGCCAAGCCGCATAACTTCACCGACATGCCCGATGACACTCAGCTACTGCGAGCGACGACCGAAATCAAACACTTCGGGCAAGAATCGGAAATACTCGGGATGGCCCCGTTTATATGCATGATGGCCTCGGCGGTGGCCTACAAATACGCCATAGTCACGTGGTCACCGGAAATCCTCAACTATGTCATGCGCGCAGGCTCCGAACTCTACAAAAAAACAAACGTGCGTTTCGACCAGGTCTCCAAGCTAGAGATTCCCATGGTGTCCCTTGGGAAAATGAATTTTAGCCTCGAGGTTAACTACCTCTTCGACGCCCCCATGAAACACATCGTCCTCGAAGCCGCGTTGCAAAGAGTCTTGAGTCAGAATTCCGATTGGGTGATTATTGCGACGCAGGAGTTCGTCTGCGGGGCCCTCCTGAAAAACGAGGTTTATTACTTGTTCGATGGCTTCCCCACCAACGAGGTGGGTTTAAGCGAGGGCCCCAGAGCGGCCGGGCTTGCCAGCTTGGCGCGTTTTAAAGATTTGAGCTCCATGGTGAGCAGGATCATGTACAACAAGAATAAACGGGAGGAGCCGGAGAAGCTCGAGTACACCAGGTTCGTCCTTAGCTCCTGCAGAGCGAGGTTTATAAAGCCGGGCAAGGACGAGATGAAACCTTGCGAAAAGAAGAAGAGGAAGGCGGAGAAGGCCGAGAGGGAAGAGGCTGAAGAGGCGTTCGAAACCATGGACGACGAGGAGGAAGAGGAGGAAGAAGGGGAGGAGAGAAAGGAGCCGCCGAAAAACAAAGTTGGGTACGTGTTTTTGATTGGTTTGTATCGTTTAGGTATACCGATTGTATCGTTGAAACTTGAAAAAAGGCGGAGTTGGGACGTGAAACCTAAGTCATGCTTGCTTTGTCTTAATTCTTTCTAGGAGCACAGAGTTAATTAATTTGATTAGTCTAGTTAATTTTTCGTTACTTTCATTGCTTTGTTTCTTTATTATTTTTAGTTGTGTGCAAAATTTTGTCACTTTAAATTCTGTTTTAATTTTTTCTCTTGCTTTTTTTCCTTTAGTTTGCTTTATTTCTTTTAAATTTCATCAACAATATTATCATTTATTAGTTTTTGTTTCAGTTTTTCTTTACTTCAACATTGTCGCGTTAATCTTTACATTTTGTTCAATTTCACTCTTTAGAATTTTTATTAACTTTTGTCGTTTTCATTTTAATTGTTGCTTTTTGCGACGTTTTTCTTTTAAGTCTTGGTTTGTCTGTTTTGTTTTGCTTGTTTATTAACTTTTCGTTCCTCCGGAAGTGTATGAGCCAATCGCTTTCTGTTTTTCCTTTAATTTTTATGTTTATTAGTTCTTTCTTGTTTTTTAATTTCTATTAAGTTGTTCGCTGAGTTTCATTCATTCTTTTTTGTTTTTGCTTTTATTTTATCAACGTTTTTTTTTTAAATTTTTTTGATGTTCTTGCTTCATTTTTTCTCTGTCTCGACATTGTCGCCTTAATTTCTACGTTTATTCAATCTCTTTTTTTTTGTTAATTTGTACTAACTTTTGTTATTTCTTTTATTCTAGTGTTTATTTCCTTTTTGGTTTTGCGTTTTTTTCAGATGTTTGAGGAAGTGTAAAAGTCGATCGTCTTTTGTTTTCCCGTCTTTTTTGTATGATTAATTCTTTGTAGTTTTTCATTCTCGTTTCTCATAATTTTAATTTTTTGTTTTCACTGTCACGTTTTTATTTCCGCATTTTTATTTAAACGTATTTAGTTCCTTTAAATCTCTCAAGTTTATTCACCGACGCACCAAAAGAACTGAGTTACAACAACGTAAGGCCAGGTTTCACAGTGACGACTACGAGCTATTTATAATATTATCATTTCATTGCGGATTCCTGAGATTCCCGGTAGATTCTAGGTAGCAGGTAGTCGACCGTCTAGAGGATAGGATAGTGCATGCCTAATTGAAGTAATAAAACTTTGAGTGATCCTTGGGAACTCTTAGCAGGTAGACTTAGAGTTCAGTTAGCAATAAGTCGATTGTCTTTTGTTTCTTCTTTACTTTTCACGTTTGTATAATTCTTGGTTTTTCAGTTTCTTACTAATTTTAATATTGATTTAAAAAAAAGAAAAGAAAATTAACAGATAGACAGAAAAACTACAATTAATTAGTTGCAAACTGAAGTTTGGATTGATTGGCTCCATCTGCGCGCATTTACTGGAATTAACATAATGAGCGCCAAATTCAAACTTACAAATATTTTTTGAAGCGGAACATTTACTTCCCTGAAAATTTTTGGAGGAAATGGAAAGGAAAATTAATAAATAATTAAATAGAAAGAGACGTACAGTAGCGGACAATAAAATCCGGGCACGTCATTTGTACAATGTAAACCTTACTTTAATATTTTTGACTTTTAATACATATACAAAATGTCATCACTAATTCTGACGTTTAATACAAATTTTATTTTCTTATCTTGACAGATATATGACCTCAATGAAAGCCTGATTTCCCAAATTTGTTGAAATACGCACGACATGTCAAATTCTTGCCCGGATTTTATTGTGCGCTACTGTACTTTTGAAAAGAATTGACTCCAGTGACGGCATCTGTGTGCATTTACTCGAACTAAAATCATAAATGCCTAATTTAAGGTAAGATTTTAATTAATTTAAAGAAAATGGATTTAGTGGCGCCATCTGTGTACATTTACTCGAACTAAATTCGTAAACAATTGAAACTTTCTGAAAATATGATTTAAAACGAAACTTTCAATCCTCTGATGATGTTTATTTAGTTTTTTTTAGGACTCAAGATCTTTATCTTCAAAGTCAACAAACAAGGTGACACGTCGGCGTGTTACAGTCAGTCGATTGTCTTTTGTTTTTTTCTTTACTTTTCACGTTTGTATAATTCTTGGTTTTTCAGTTTCTTACTAATTTTAATATTGATTAAAAAAAAAAGGAAAGAAAATTAACAGGTAGACAGAAAAACTACAATTAATTAGTTGCAAACTAAAGTTTGGAATGATTGGCTTCATCTGCGCGCATTTACTGGAATTAACATCATAAGCGCCAAATTCAAACTTACAAATCTTTTTTGAAGCGGCACATTTACTTCCCTGAAAATTTTTGGAGGAAATGGAAAGGAAAATTAATAAATAATTAAATAGAAAGAGAAAAATTAATACATTTGTATAATGTAAACCTTACTTTAATATTTTTGACTTTTAATACATATACAAAATGTCATCACTAATTCTGACGTTTAATACAAATTTTATTTTCTTATCTTGACAGAAATATGACCTCAATAAAAGCCTGATTTACCAAATTTGTTGAAATACGCACGACATGTCAAATTCTTGCCCGGATTTTATTGTGCGCTACTGTACTTTTGAAAAGAATTGACTCCAGTGGCGGCATCTGTGTACATTTACTCGAACTAAAATCATAAATGGCTAATTTAAGGTAAATTTAAGATTTTAATTAATTTAAAGAAAATGGATTTAGTGGCGCCATCTGTGTACATTTACTCGAACTAAATTCGTAAACAATTGAAACTTTCTGAAAATATGATTTAAAACGAAACTTTCATTCCTCTGAAGATGTTTATTTAAAAGAAAAAGGGGAAGGAAAAAGAACAGATAGGAAAAGTAAAATTAATTAATTACAAAGTGAAGTTTCGAGTGGCTCCATCTGTGTGTCTTTACTGGAATTAAAATCGTAAGCGCCAAATTCAAACTTGAAAATATTATTTGAAGCAGAACTTCTCTGAAAATTTTTAGAGAAAATGGAAAGGAAAATTAATAAATAATGAAATTTTTATTTCATTTTTCTCTTTCTAGAGAAAAATATTAATTGTAAACCATGTATTATGAAAAAGAATTGGTTTCAGTGACGGCAACTGCGTACATTTACTCGAACTAAAATCATAAATGCCTAATTCAAGGTACATATTATCTGATTTTAATTAATTACAAATTAATTAATAAAAAAATGGATTTAGTGGCGCCATCTGAGTACATTTACTCGAACTAAAATCGTAAGCGCCAAATTCAAATTTTCTGAAAATATGATTTAAAATGAAACTTTCATTCCTCTGATGATGTTTATTAACAAAAAGAAAGGAAAATTAACAGAAAAAGTATAATTAATTAATTAATTACAAGGTGAAGTTTGGATTGAGTGACTCCATCTGTGTGCCTTTATTGGAATTAAAATCGTGATGTTTATTTTTGTTATCAACGTTTTCTTCTCCCTTTATTTTATCATATCTTGTTTATTTATGTTAATTATCAGGTTGTCTTGGAACTTGTTCATAAGTCTAGCAGTCGATTGTCTTTTGTTTTTTCTTTATTTTTCACGTTTGTATAATTCTTGGTTTTTTCAGTGTTTCATCGTTTTTTTTATATGTAATAATTTTCGTTGTTTTCTTTCCTGATTTTTTCTAACTCTTTTGTTTTACGTTTCATTTGTTCTTTTGACTTTTCGTTTCTTCAGGAAGTCTTTTATTATTTGTTTTTAAAGTAATTTTTATGTTTTGCGTCGTACCTTCTGTCTTGCTAATTCTTGTTGTTTTTTTTTTATTTTGTTTCTGACGTTTTGAGTTTGCATTTATTTTTACACTTTTCATGTTTTAGTCTTTTTTAAGTTTGTTGTTTTTCTTCCTTCAACTTTTACGTTTGTTGGTTCTTTTTTTTACTTTTGTAATTTCTGTCGCTTGTAATTTTCATTTTTTGTTTTCATCGCTTTTTCCTTTATTTGTTTTTTTTCCATTTATTTATTTTACATTTTCTGTCTATTTTCATTAATTATCAGCTTGTTTTAGGATCTGTTCATAGAGTCTGGCGGTCGACTGTCTTTTGTTTTCCTTTAATTTTACCATTGTGTCATTCTTATTTTGTTAATTTTACTAACTTTGTTAAAAGTACATAGTTTTCTTTTTTGCTTTTACCAACGTTTTTCTTTTTATATTTTCCTTTTTGTTTTGTTATTGTATTTTCTCGTTATTAAAGAAGTTGAAGGGCCGATCGTCTTTTGTTTTTCTCCTATTAGTTTTTGGGTTCATGTCGTCCTTTTTTGTTTTGTTAATTTTCGTTGTTTTTTATTATTTTTATTTCTTTTCTTGATAGCAACGTTTTCCATACATTTTTGACTTCGCGTTTTTATTTTTTATTTTATTTTTCCAGTTGTCAGATTTTTGACAGTTTGTCTTTTTTTTGTAAATAAATAAACAAAATGAAAATAAACAAGAAAGTAAAATACTAAACCTGACAAACATAAAGAAATAAAAACGTAAACTTAAAAATTGAAGGAAAACCAGAAACCCAAGTGGAAATCAAAAGAAATGAAGCTGAAACCGTTGAAAACAATTTAAAAAAGACAACAAAAATTAACAAAACAAAACCAGGATGACGTAAAACGCGGAAAATATTATCAGAGGAAAACAAAAGACGTTCGGCGCGGCTCTTCAACTTTTTGAAAAACGAAAGTCAAAATAAAAACAATAAACAAAACATGAAAATAGAAGCGTGCTAAAATTAAGGAACAAAAACAAAAATTGTTATAACAAAATTAAAAGAAAAAAAAACAAGAATGACGCAAAGGAAAAAAATCAAAGAAAAACAAAAAGCTAATCATAGATGTCACTAACAATAAGTGGCGCGGATGTCTAAAAACAGTAGAAACCAAAGGTTTTCTCCATAAATCATTTTTGAATTAATAAATGACTTAAGTATAGTAGCCCCCTGTATATGGGAACAATCCTAACAATCTATTTAAAGAAAAGTGCTCCCACACAATTAGAAGATTAAAATTGAACTTTCGACGTTTCTTAGCTTGCTTGGCTGCTTTATCAATCCAATTATTTTTTCTTTTCTAAACAGATTTCAAGTGAGAGACAAGTTCCGCGTGATCGAAGGCACTTCCTCCCTGAAAGACAGAAAGACGGCGTCCGAAGGCCTTAAAGAAGACCACTTCGTTTGCCTCTGCGCTTGCCTGCTGGTCATCAAGCGTCCGGTGAAGAAATGGGACACAAGACGAGTGGACAAGGCGATGGAACAAGGCAAGCACATCTTCTCGCACGCAGACAACTTGGAGCTGTCGGATAAGCGAACCATCAAAAACATCCTGGTCGGAAGACATTACTTCGACATCATCGTCAAGCCCATCAAGATCGACAACTGGGTGAGAAATAAGAACTTGGAAACAGGTAAATTAACGAGAGGGAAACGCAGAGATTTTTTTGATTCGTTTCCATCTATAGGCATTACGACGGTCATGGAGAAAAGAAAATTCTGCCTGGTCCAGTTCCCCAATTGTTGCATCGTTGTATACAAGGAGGAGGATGAAAAGTATTTCGTCTTCGACCCCTACTCGTGGGAATACAAGAAGAAAAAGGAAACCAAAACGGTACAAGCGGGATGGACCTTGTACGACAGTTTCAAGCGATTAAAACGGAAATTGAGGTCGTGTCAGTTGAGGGACGCCCAAAACAACTACGCCTTCTACTCATTCGAAGTGATTTCGGTTAGGAAGGCCCCCAAGAAGGTGGTGTTTCCCCAAAAATTAGAGCAGTACCAAGTAGATAAACCCCCCAAGCAAGAACTCACAGGTAAACCGATCACTTCCCCTCATTCTTGATCGGCACAATTTTTTATTTCAGGCAAACTGTTCTACGAGCAGGAAAGTTGGTTGGACATCCACCAGAGTCCTTGGTCTCGCATTAAACCCCTCACGGCCGATGGTAAAGCGCGTGAGGCCCGTGAGGCTAAATGGCATTACTGGGACATCGAGTACGCCCACGACCTCTACTCGTTAACCGGGAACCTACACCAGACCTCCAGGAGGTTCAAGCCTGAAAACCGGGGGAAGCAGACGTTGGCAAACATGATAACCGCCGTCGCAATGACCAACATCTACGAATTAAGCGAGTGGAAGCCCGCCATCCTAGACTCGATCCTCATCAGCGGCGACGCCTACTTCACCGACTGCATCAAAGACATCTCCGAAACAAACTACGAGTTGGCCTTGGAAGACCTCGTCGAAGACTGCGCCATTTTCCCCTACAACTTCAAGGTTTCGTACAAGCCGGTCGTTCAGGGCATGATGTTCTTGGTGAACAACAAGAAGTACAACCTGTATAAAGCGCTGCGTTATTTCTTTGAGAGCCACACGTGCCGCAGTGGGGTTATAATCGCCGTGAAGGGGGGCAACAAGCGGATGGTCTCGTTCGGAAAACTGGGGGACAACGAGTACTTCATGTACGATTGTCAGGCGATGGGGCCTCCGATGTTTCTCGAAAGGCAAGGCGTCTCTTACGTCCTCAGGTGCGTCACGATGGCGAGGCTGCTTCACTGTCTGGTCGTGACCTTGAAAGGGGGCGACTTCTTCATCTATGAGGTGGACGTTTACGACTTCGAGCCGGTCCAAGAGAAAGATGAGAAGGACGATGATGGCAAATAAGAAGAATTTTTTGAATCGTTGCTTATTCTTTGTTTATTATGATTGTCTAGAATTTTGTATTTTGCACTGTAATTGACATAAAAAGAAAAAAAGAAAGTCTCAGAATTCTCTAAAATCATTATTCTTCAAAGGGTAGGGGGGTAATTTTCAGGGGAAGTACAGAGGCAAAATTCAATTAAGCGTCATTTTTTATTGTCGAAATCTATTTTTTTTTAATTGATTAGTAGATGGCGCATGTGATTCTTTAGAGAATAACAAGGAATCTACTGCAAACATTTTTGCGTTTCTTTTTAACGATTTTTGCAACTTTTAATGGAAGGCAAAGTTTTCAGGGGCTTCACGGGGGTGTTTACAGCGAAATATTAAAAAAAGTTTTTCCATTTCATCGGCGAAAATCCATTTGGAATGTAGAAAATGAAAAGTAACTTGTTCAACAAAGATTTTTAAAATTCTCAAAATCTCAACTAGTTTCGGCAAGAAACCATCGAAATTTTTTTTAAATGCTCGTGAAAAAAACAAAACGATCCAAATTTCTAAAATTAAGACATTTGACAGTTATTGTACAATTGTTGACGCCTAAATAAAGTAAAAGACGGTCGAAAAATAAAGAAAATTTATAAAATTAAAAATTCTTAGTAAATAAATACAGAATAAAAGAATCTCGTTGAATAAAATTAGAAAAAAAATGATAAAAATAAAAGAAATCTCATTAAATAAAATTACAAAGAAATAAAAATTAAAAAATTCTCATTAAATAAACAATACTTTCTACTTTCTATAAAATTGCAAAAAATTATAAAAATTGCAAAGAAATCATAAAAATTAAAAAAAATTAAAATCTTTTTATTAAATAATTTTTGACTTAAAATAAAGTAAAAGCCGATCGACAGATTTATAAAATTTAAAAAAAATTAATATAAAAAAAATCTCATTGAATAAAATTAGAAAAAAAATAAAAATAAAAAAAATCTAAATAAAATTACAAAAAAATAAAGATTAAGAAATTCTCATTGAATAAACAATACTTTCTACTTTCTATAAAATTGCAAGAAATTATAAAAATTGCAAAATCATAAAAATTAAAAAAAATTAAAATCTTTTTATTAAATAATTTTTGACTTAAAATAAAGTAAAAGCCGATCGACAAATTTATAAAATTAAAAAAAAACAAATATAAAAAAAATCTCATTGAATAAAATTAGAAAAAAATAAAAATAAAAAAAATCTAAATAAAATTACAAAAAAATAAAGATTAAGAAATTCTCATTGAATAAACAATACTTTCTACTTTCTATAAAATTGCAAGAAATTATAAAAATTGCAAAAAAATCATTAAAATTTAAAAAAATTAAAATTTTTTTATTAAATAATTTTTGACGTAAAATAAAATAAAAGCCAATCCACAAATTTATAAAATAAAAAAAAAACTCATTGAATAAAATTAGAAAAAAATAAAAATAAAAAGAATCTCATTAAATAAAATTAGAAAAAAAATAAAAATAAAAAAAATCTAAATAAAATTACAGAAAAATAAAGATTAAGAAATTCTCATTGAATAAACAATACTTTCTACTTTCTATAAAATTGCAAGAAATTATAAAAATTGCAAAAAAATCATTAAAATTTAAAAAAATTAAAATTTTTTTATTAAATAATTTTTGACGTAAAATAAAATAAAAGCCAATCGACAAATTTATAAAATAAAAAAAAATCTCATTGAATAAAATTTAAAAAAATAAAAATAAAAAGAATCTCATTAAATAAAATTACAAAAAAATAAAAATTAAGAACTTCTCATTAAATAAACGATACTTTCTGCTTTCTATAAAATTACAAAAAAATTATAAAAATTAAAAGATTCTCATTAAATAAACAAAACTAAAATTAATACTAAAATTAATTTGATATTTGTGCATTTTTGACGAAAAATAAAACAAAAGACGATCGACAAATTTATAAAATTAAAGAAAAAATAGTAAATATGTATGTATAATCTCATAATGTATAATGTATGATCTCATTGAATAAAATTACAAAAAATTACAAAAATTAAAAAAAGTCTCATTAAATAAAATTACAAAAAATAAAAATTAAAAAATTCTCAATAAATAAACAAAACTTTCTAAAATTAAGATTTGACAATTGGGCACTTTTGACGAAAAACGAAACAAGAGACGATCGAGAAATCAACAAAATTTATAAAATTACAAAAAATAACGAAAATTAAAAAAATTCTCATTAAATAAACGAAACTTTCTAAAATTAAGATTTGAAATTTGTGCAATTTTTGAGGTAAAATAAAATAAAAGACGATCTAGAAATAAAGAAAATTGATAAAATTACAAAAGAAAGTAATTAAAAAAAAATCATCGGAGGAAAATGATCTACTACAAAATTTTTGAATTAAAATGGAACTTTTTTTTACGTTTTGATCAAACAACTTGAAAATTCTGATAAAGTTCAAATTTCTTAAACTTGGCGTTAAAAAAAGTTCCATTATTCACCGAGAGATGGCGTTGTTTATCAGCGAAAATTTAATTGTCTGACTTGCAGTAGTTGTTCTTAAATTGAACAGAGTTTAAAATTATTATTTTCCAAAAGGAAGGAGTAATTCACGCAGACAAAACTCAATAGTTTTTTTTTATTACTAACAAAACATAAAAAGAAAGTTTTTCTTTGAAACAATAGATGGCCTCTTGGTTCATTTAGAATAACAAGAAATCTGTTGAAAAAATTTACACGTTCTGATCTAACATCTTAAATCTTCTTCTTAGAAAAATTTTGTGCAAATCGGTTTTGATTACAGCAGATTCCTCGAGCATGCTCTGTACAACTGTTTCACGCCTAGTTGGGCCTTCGTCAGTTGAGAACCGTAACTCGAGAAATCCACTGCAAACCAAACCGATCTGTCCAGGTTATTCACCCTTGCGATGTGAAAGTAATAAACGATAATAAATAAATAAATAAATACATAAATCAAAACCGATTTGCACAAAATTTTTCTAAAATTCTCATATGTTTTGACAGCAAGCATGGCCGCCTCGCATGGGATGACTTATTATGTGGTGAACTATATAGCTTCAATTTGTCAATCCTACTGCGATGTTAGGTCAAAAAGCGATTGCAAGATGTCGCTACTTATATTGTTTGTAAATTTCTTAGTAAAACTGTAGTTTAAAAATGTCAGTTATTCACCGAGAGATGGCGCTGTTTACCCGTGAAAATTGTCTGATTTATCGCAGGCTATTAAATTGAATTTTTCTTATGTGTTAGGTTTACCGACTTTCATTAACATACGTCTTTTGTTTCACGGAGGTGAAACTCAATACTTTTTTAAATGTTTTAATGAAACAATAGATGGCGCCTTGGCCTTGGGATGTTGCAGGACACCAACTATTCCTTCGCAGAAAGAAACTTCTACACTTACAGTAACAAAATTTAGAACTAAATTGAAGAAATAATAATAACACAAATAAATAAAGGCACTCAAAATGAGATATTTACATTAAATGTTCAAACAAATTTCCATTTTGATTTGTACATAATTGCGATCGTTTGCTTAAACTTATAATGCAGCTCATCGAATGTTCAAAATTCGTTTTTCTTCATTGCTAAACATTATGCTATTGTTATTATGTTAATATTTAGCAACAAGTATGTATTAATATGACAGATTATATTGTTTTTGATCTGAATCCAAAGTCACCTTCCGTTAATTGCCAATTGTCTTGTCTCACAAAAATAAATTTTAATTTTGACATTATTTTAAGGAATTTTGATAACATGTGCTATATTAGCGTAATCAGCAGGAAAAGTAGATTATTTTCCAACCAAATTTCAATATGGCGCCCATAAGAAAAAATGATGATACATCAATTTGACGAAACGTGTTATAGTAAAATGGTATTCATCAGTATGTAGAGAATTCAAAAATGTTTTATTTTTTTGATACCTCTTCAAATAAAGAAGATAGAGGAAAAATAAGAAAATGACAATTTTTTATTTTTTACAATTATTTCAAATAATAGTTAACATAGAAGTTATTTCTTTGCGGATTATTAATGCTCATAAAATTTAGCAACTTTGCCAAATTTAAACCTACCGTCTATCTCTTCAAATAAGCGAGATCCCAATGGTGGGGTCGAATTTGAAACAGCCTGTACATTTCGTTCCAAACAAAAAAAAAAAAAAATAGAAATATATCGTGCGTTCAAAGAAATCCGTTATCGAGGATGCTCTGAATCTGAACTTGCTTTCATTTTATGACGGCACGTCGTAGCTTAGTTCGTATGTTGCGACCTTTTTATTTACATATTCGGAGGTATTTGTAATAAAATAAATATTTTTTATTTCATTAAGGCACGGTTTTTCAATCACAAGTTTATTAAGTTAAGTGGTTAAGTAGTTAAGTGGTTAAGTGGTTAAGTGGTTTATTCCCACAAGAATATTAATTATGAAAACAATCGTTCTTATGGCAATAAACTTGCAAAATTTACAAACGTCTGATAAACATTATTCTTAGAATAACGTGACGTAGGTGTGACGTAGATATGGAAGAACGTTAAAGGATATTCGGCGAACAGTTATTCCGTCCTTATTCCACGATTGTAAAACTGAGCAAGAGTTAGAAATGCGGGTATTGTGTTGTTGTTTGTTCAGATTTGAACAATGTTGTTTTACGTAAAACGCCGACTACCGTTTGTAATTTTTTAACTGACCGCGGTTTTTTATTCGGACAAAAAAACGGTCAAAAACGATAAAAGATTTTTTTGATTTTATTGTGATCTCGTATTGCGCTATTTATTCTGATCATTTTAATACCAAACACTTATGTCTTTGCTCAAATTTTAATTAAAATAATTGAGACAGTCACGTAGATAGAAACTTGTTTTTTTTTTGGGGGGAGGGGCGAACAAAAAAATCTAATGAGTACGGACTACTTAACATTTTATTTATGAAATGTAAAAAAGTGAACAAAAAATAACGCCATACGAAAAACTTCTTTTGTATGAATTACGCGGAACATTATACTTTAAAAAAATTTGGGGGGGGGGGCTCGGGCCACAGACCACCCCTATATTCATCGCATTTGAACAAAACCATTAAAATAATGAAAAATTTATGATTTTAAACTTTCATTAAAAAAAATTAAGAAAACCATTAAAAGAAAAATAATAAATAACATATAATAAATAATGCATATTTTTTTGAATGTATGGAATAAAACAAATTGCGATTTTTTTAAATACATAAAAGTTTAAAATTGTCAATTTTTGTTATTTCAATATTTTTGTTCAAATGAATGAATTTTGGGATAGCTATGGCCATAATTTCGAATTTAGAACATTTTGTGTAAAAGCAACAGAAAAGCCACTTTACCTACAATGCTTTATGGTTTTCTTAGAATAACTATGCCAAGTAGATACCATTTGCACTAATATTTGATGAAAATCCATTCTCAGTCAAGCAAAACTTGTTTGTAAAAATTTTTTTGTCGTTATACCTATTCCGAAGTCAATCCTGGGACACACTGTATACAGTGAGTATTCCTTCACATAGAGCATATTTATGCATCCTGACTACAATAGTGACTCTATACTTACATACCTGATAAAAACATTGTTGGTATAGCATCTCTTCTAAGTCCTCGTTTAGTACCAGGCACTATGTATTTTTGGGAAAAATGTTTGTCACAAACATAATATGTTCCATAAATTTGTTGAGATGTTAGTTGAATAAAACGAGGATGAGCAATATTTTCAATCCATACTTTCATCAGTTTTTCATTGTAACAAGTGTCTAAATAAAAACCTGGTCAAGTGGGTTGTGATCGAGAATTTATCCATTGCATTTACATAGCAGAATTACTAAATGTAGCCTACTTGACCAGGTTTTTATTTAGACACGAGTTACTTAGGAAAACGGTGCCTTTTATTCACCCGATCTTTACATCCAGGCACACAACATGGACATTTTGGTCTACTTTCCATTGCAAATTACAGCTGCTGTGAAACAATAAGTCATTTGTTAATTAAATTAATTTAGCCGGTCCTATTTGTGTTGTTAAAACTCAAGACATGCATTACACGCTCGTTAGGTGTGGCCCGGAGTACAAGATAACGAACTTACCTAATTAACAAAGACGCAAAGGTAGTCCACAAAAACAAGAGAAGCAGTTTATAAAACACTATAATCACAGGAACACCAAATTTAATCTGAATTTCTAAAGCTGAAAACAGAAATCTGTGATAAACTGTTAGGCAAGTCAGGTGAATTATTCAAAACTCACGCAGATTGACCAACTTGACATTTGACACTTTTGCATCAGTTCCAACAACCTTTAAAATTTCTTGTACCAGCGTCATACAATGGATGACGAGAGAACTATAGTTTAATAGATTTCTGTATAAATTAAGTACCACTTCCTCCCATTTAAGTTACTACCCCTGGCTCGAGCCCCCCGCCTCCTCTTATCTACGCCACTGAAATGAGAGGATGTCTTTTTTAATTTAAAAATTTTACATTGCTTCGTTTTGTATTTGATTGTTGGAGTTTATTATGTTATAATGAAAAATAATATTATCCCGTGATTTTAATTAAGAAAATATGTAAAATATTTTCTCTAAACTCTTTAAATAAACTGAGACAATAGGCAACCTGTATCAAGAAGTAAAGAAATCTGTTCTCTGTTTACGAAAACTTTTTTTAAAAACGTTATTCATTTTCTGCATCATTCTCGTTAAACATAACGTAAATAACTTCATCTTGAAACTCAAAATGTAATGATCAATATCAATTCTTCTAATTTCTTGAAATCAGTAGCCGGTAGGCTCAGAACCGCATGCGTCCAAAACATAAAAAAGCAGTAAATTCAAATTTTTTTAGCCCGGCTAAAAATCATACTTTACTTAGCCAGTTTTTTAGCATAATTTAAATTTTTTACTTCGGTAAAGAACTACCTGACATCACTAATTAATTTACTGCATTGTGTTGTAAAATTGATTTTCTTTCGTTTTTATTGTTTTCAAAAAAAAAAATTTTGTTTTTATTATTTTTTTAATTTGATTATTGTTGAATGTTTATCTTTTCAAATTGTTTTTAAATTTATTGTTAAAAGTACTGAATTACACAATTACACAATGTAAAAACGAAACAAAAATAAAAGACGACCTTCGGTTTTTGTTTTCTTTTTTGTATTCGTTTTTTACATCGAAATGATCTAATATTTTTAGATAAAATAATAAATGAGAAGTTGTAAGAATGAAAAAGCTTTTAATTAAATGAACGAGTCTTGGCTTGGTTCATTGTTTTCTTTTTTGTATTCGTTTTTTAAATTTTATTAAGTATTTCGTATTTTTTAAAAGTTCTACATTACATAAATATTTCATTTTCTTTGCTTTCTTCTCGTTCTTTTTACTTAAAAAAATTATTAATCTATTAAATTGGTATTGTCAAACCAATTACCTTTTGTTTTTCTTATTATTAGTTTTCGAGTTGATTATTTTTGAATTTTTATTATTTTGTGTTGTCACGATTCATTTCAAATTGATTTTTCTTCTAAACTTATTATTGTTATTGATCTACTGAATTGCACGGTAAAATCGACCGTCTTTTATTTCTGTTTAACTTCTGTCTTTTTAATGATTTTTTACCTTTTTTTTTAAATTTATTGATAGCTTCGTTCGTCACTAGTAACGATACCTACTATCAACCGATAGTGAAACGTTGTGAGATTTTTAATGTGCTCCTTAAAGGTTATTATAACGAAGCGTTTGGTACGCTTAAAATTAATAAATAAATTGCCTTTAATAAAATTGCGACACAAGATTTACGACTTTTTTCCATTTTCATACAATAACAATAACAACCTTCCCATTTTTTTCGCCTACTCACACAAATTATTTTTAACATGGTACATAAATACAAACACTACACTTAAAAATATGTACTCCTAATTTATTATGGAAATTTATCGACAAATGACGTACGGAAAACTGCTTATTAAGTACAAATACACTGTTGTTAGGCGTAAATTAATCTTCGCCGTCTTAAAATTTTTAGGGAGTAAGCTATAAGGTTGAAAACACATTGATCATCAAAAATAAAACATGTTAGTGAGTATCGATGACATAGTGTGCATTCGGCCTCAATACATCGATTGCTTCGAGTACTTGCAGATAAAATGACAAACGCGTTAAGTTGTTAAAACGAAAAGACCAAGAAAAATTATCCTTAAGGAAATAGTTAATTTGTTTCATTAATCGTCGAGTTTTTAACCCAAGGTTTAGCTCCAGTGCGCGGACTCCCTAATTTAATAGAGTATTTTATGCTATTTTTTTTCTATTCTAGCTCTAAAATCTGAATGGTTTTGTAATTTAAATATATTAGGAAAATTCCGTTTTGTTATGTGGCCGTTGGTGACATTGGTTGGCGCTTAAAATGATTTCAAACAAATGTCAATTTGGAGGTTATTTTTGTAAACTCTGTTCACAAATTAAAAGACCACTGGCGATGCAACCGGCAATAGTGGCCTAGTTAGAAATTTGGTAACATTTTAGCATTTAAAATATTTTTCTGCTTTCGAGGCATTGGCCGCGTTCATCAGAACAATCGCTCAAGTAGGATTCATCTGTGATTGGTGGATTTTTTGAATTTTTTTGAAATAAGCCAATCACAGATGAATGCTGCGTGAGCGCTTGGTTGTGGTGAACGCAGCCATTGAAATGGCTTGTTAAAATGAATATAAATGTAAACAACATAGATTTGACAAATTACTTTCACATCAAACTTCAAATACCTTACCAACTTTGCTATTTTGATAATATTTTATAGGGGACTTATGTTTTATACCAACATAGTGCAGCAGGTGGTGGTTTCTTAATTTGTGAACAACGCATAATTTGAATTGAACATCTCAAGTATCACCAAATATCGCTGCATGCGCTGTCGCCAACCTAATAAAATTAAATTAAATTTCGGGTGCCAGTTTATGCAATCCAAATGAATTTCATTAAGCGGTCATAAAAAAAACCAAAATAGAAAAAAACTGGTTTTTGGAATCGGCAAAAAACACATTGACGTTGGAAGTGTACTTTGATACACATTGATTACAATTTATTTCAAATGTTAATTAAGTACAAGAATATATTACTGTTCGGTGAAAAATTTCCGCTGTCCGCATTTTTGAACGTAAGGCCGGATATACATTTGACCAACGTAACCTTTAAGAAATTAGCGAAGTATGTTAAAGGACAGTGATGATTAGGTGTGCCTACGGCTTTATTACGTCGAAATGATTTAATTATATTTAGATAAAATAATAAATGAGAAGTTGTAAGAATGAAAAAGCTTTTAATTAAATGAATGAGTCTTGGCTTGGTTCATTGTTTGAAAATAATTAAATATACCTACTGTAAATTGGTTAAAATTACGTTGTCAGAATTTTTGGATATTAAGTTTTAAGGCCGGACACACTCGGCGTATTTTTTTTAATTAAGGGAAAAAAAAATAAAAATAACGTAGGTGACGACCAGGTGTGTGTTCGGCCTTAATACATCGCAGCCTCCAGACGAGTTGCATATCAATTCATCAATTGATATTTTTTGTTAACAAAGTATCGAACCTCTTTTTTCTCCAGTTATGCGTACGTTAGAAAAAAACAGTATATTATTAGAAATGACTGGTAATTTTGAACGAAATTAACATAATTATTTCATAACTAGTTAATGACAGTGCGCGTTGCGCGTACGTTTCCAGAAAACTCGTGTTATTCGCGCGAGAAAAATCATCGTCGACGGCCTCGCATTTTCATTTTATTGCAGTGCTGGATGTGATTGCACAAATTAGCATTAATTTGATGAGATTTCTCTGCGGAAATTAGAATTTTTTAATGTGATTTTATTACGTTTTATTTGATTGAGGCAAAGTAATTAATTCGTTTGGAACTTTCCATGAAACAAAACCTGGCGTACGCGTTTTGTCTCTTGATCGGCCCATCGTCAAACATTTCGTCAGGCAACGCATCGAACATTTAGGCACATTCGTGGACCGCAAATTAATAAATAATTGAATTGAATTGGCGAGAAACAAGACGGACGCATCGAGCATGTTGTCGAACATCATGCCAGACATCTAGAGACGTTCGTGTGCTCCTTTTATTATTATTAATAACTAAAGCACGGATTCAGGTGCATTTTTAGATCTGACTGAAAATATGACTCATGAGCAAAGATACATCTAAACCCGTGCTTTGGTAATAACTGTAATAAGTTGCTGTTTACGTGATCGTAAGTTTGATTTGTTTGTGCGAAGGATGTGCCGATTTATTATTATGCACACCTTGACAGTTCAAACTAGGCCGAATAATCATTTATTAAAACAAGGCAAAAATGAAAAATGACGATTTTCAATAACAAACATAATCGTTGTTTAACGTAAATGCGACGCGTGAAACTTAAGCGTGACAGACACACAGACACAAATACAAAATTAGAAGACATAGGAATAAAAGCAAATGAAACTTTCAAATGTTGGATTGATTCGGCCTTTACTTGATGAAAATTTATATCCATATTGATTAATTAATTAAACAAAATGTGTTTAGATTTTCACAGTTTATTACTTAACAGATAACAATTGTTTCAGTACACAGTACCTTCGTCAGATGTGAGCTTAAACTAACTAAAATATAAAACAACATGCCTATATGGGTACCTGCTTCGAAAATGTGTTAAGTAATAAACTGTGAAAATCTAAACACATTTTGTTTAATTAATTAATCAATATGGATATAAATTTTCATCAAGTAAAGGCCGAATCAATCCAACATTTGAAAGAAGCTTCTACGAAGTTCTTGGCCCTATGGTATTTTAAATTAATCTTAAGATGTAAAACAACAACGCAGAACATCTGTTTTTCAACAACTGCATCAAGAATGAAGTTTTCCCACGGTATATAGCTGAAAACCGCCAATACAAGTACTGCAGCCCAAAGAGGTAGGACATTAGGCAAGAAGAGATGGCTAATTGAAGACAGAAAAACACAATACATGAAACGGGATATATACAACATATACCTTAAGGTAATACATGCAGAATTAACTTATAGACTCAATTACATCGAATTTGATGTATTAGACAACAAAGTCAGATTACAAGTCAAAGATATAATACACAAAAAAATTTTACAGCAAAATAAAAAAACTAAATTCATTAATTTCTAAGAAACCTAAACCTAACACTATTCAAACTTGTTACACGAGCCACTCATTTTTTAATAGATTTGTTAATTTAAGTAATACTAACTTCACTGAGAAAGAATTAAATTTGATCAACAAAGGTTTCAATTACAATTTAAAAGTGAATGTAAATCAAAGTAAGTTAGAATATTTAGGTGTAGAAACCGAAATAGCTTTATCTGATGTTCCTAACCATTTAAAATACACAATGAGCAATATAATTAAACAAAATAAAAATATAAAATCGACAGTCATTAACGAAGAAAAATACATTATTAAAGATATCCGAAAAAAATCGGAAGACAACAACATTATTTTTACAAGGGCAGATAAAGGAAAAACAGTCATTGCTATAAACAAAATAGATTACATTAACAAAACTAAAAATTTTATTGAGACAGAAAAATATAATCTATTAAAGAAAGATCCTACCAATAAATACCAACTTGAAACTAAAAATGTCATACAGAATTCTTGCGCTTTATTTAATGAATACGAAAAACGTAAATTAATAACAATGAACCCCGAATCCCCCAAATTATATTCACTGATAAAATTACACAAAGATAATTACCCCATAAGACCGGTAGTCTCATATGTTACAGCCCCATCAGCTAAACTTTCTAGAAAACTCATTGATATTATATATGATTACACTAAATTTAAACCAAAATACAGTATTAAAAATTCGTATGAATTAATAGATAAAATTAAAGATATCAAACTACCTGATAATGCAAAAATAATTTCATTTGATGTAAAAAACTTATTCCCGAGTATACCACCAGCAGAAACTCTAGTTTTAATTAATAACCTTTTAGAACAAAATAATACAAATCCAGTAATCAAAAAAGAAATTATAGATACACTGAATATATGCCTAAAGCAAAATTATTTCTCATTCAATAATGTATTTTATACCACTAATGAAGGTTTAATTATGGGAAATCCTTTAAGCCCTTTACTCGCAGAAATATTCATGGACAATTTAGAATCTATTATTTTCAACAACCCCTTAAGCAAGAATGTTTTATTTTGGCATAGATATGTTGATGATATTTTAGTTAGTTTTATAGGTACAATTAGACAACAGAACACATTCTTAGATTACATTAATTCATTACATAACAGGATTAAATTTACAATCGAAACAGAAACTAACAATAGCATTAACTTCTTAGATTTAACTATAAAAAGAATCAATAATAAATTTGACTTTTCAATTTATCGCAAAGAAACATACACAGATATTACGATACACAATAGTTCTACACATCCGTACCAACATAAAATAGCAGCATATAATAGTATGATCCATAGATTAATTAACATTCCAATGAAAAAAGAAAATTTTGAGATAGAACTAAATGTGATAAAACAAATAGCATACAACAATAACTACAACCCATTAATTATAGATAATATTTTATCCAAAAAGTTATTCCAGAGAGCTATTTCGAATGTCTACCCTATTATAAAATGCAATATTTCTAATAAATTTAAAACTATCACATATATTGGACAGCCTACACTTAAAATTAACAAATTTCTAAAGAAACAAAACATTCAAGTAGCGTTCAAGACTAACAATACTATATCAAGATATATCAAAAATAATAAAGACAAAGTGGCAACCAGTAATAAATCAGGAGTATATAAGTTATTCTGCAATACGTGCCCTAAGGTATATATAGGTCAAACAGGAAGATCATTTAAAAAGCGTATAACCGAACACAGAAATTCATTCATTAACAATAAAGTAGACTCGACTTTTGCAAATCATTTAATAGACAATAACCACCTCTCTAATTTTGAATTCAAAACAATGCACATAGAAAATAAAGGTAAAAGATTAAATTTGCTCGAATCATTGGAAATCAATAAACTTAAAAATTCTAACTTTTTGCTTAATGATCAAACCGAAACAAATAGTTCACCCTTGTTAAATTTATTCTACTAGTAAACATCTGTTTTTTCTCATTCACACATTTCACAGAATTTAGTCGGTTATTTTCGAAGCAGGTACCCATATAGGCATGTTGTTTTATATTTTAGTTAGTTTAAGCTCACATCTGACGAAGGTACTGTGTACTGAAACAATTGTTATGTGTTAAGTAATAAACTGTGAAAATCTAAACACATTTTGTTTAATTAATTAATCAATAAATGAAACTTTGTTCTACTTTATGAATATAAAAAAAATTGATTGGTTATGTAACTGAAAAAGAAAATAAACCAACGATCATTGAATAAAAATGAAACAAAAGAAATTAACAAAATACGTATTAATTTAACTAATAAAAAATAAATTGCTGAGAAATAAAATTATATGAAAGATCAATTTTTTGAGATACCTTAACAAAAAAATCGCGAAATTCTATTTATTCGGTGCTATTAAAAAATTATTAACCAAAACCAATTAGACGAGAAACATTTAACAAAAAATTGATCAAAGGTGAAGGCAAAACAAAAGTCGATTGAGTACTTTGAAAACTCAAACAATTGATAGTAAATGAAAACTTTTATAAAATTTTAAAAAATCAGAAAATGTTTACACAAGAACACATGAAACATACATGAAAAACAATTGCGCAACAACGTTTAAAATGGACCATGAAGGAAAACAAAAGAATGTTAAGTGTTTAGATAAATAAAATAAAAAAAAGTGACAGATAAATGACCAATATAAAGAGGGAGGAAGACTTTTACATATTTTCATTCGCTACGTTGCAGCACTATAAGGAAAATTAAAAACAAACAATTGTTAGATGTTTAGAAAGGAACGACGGCTTAGATTTAAAAAAAATCGAACATGAAGAAAAAAGAAAGAAAAGAAGATCAAGTGATTTGAAAAATATAAGCAGCCGACAAATGAAAACGAAAAAATATACAGGGTGATTCACGGAATCCGTTCGTTAGAAGTTTAGGGACTTAGCTTCATTATTTTTCTCTGAAAACTTGCAGTCACCCACAGCCGCCAGTGTGCTTTTTAACTAAAATATTTTCAAAGTGTTTGAACTTCCGGTTGTACCGGAAGTCGCTGTCAACTTCATTATTTTAAATGGAATTATATAATTTTTATTGCGATTTTGAATTGTCTGGGTAATTTTGAATAGAAAATTATAAGATTTCCCCTATATCTAAATGCAACCGTTTTTGAAATATTGTTCGTTTTGTTAGTTTTTATATTTTAGAACCATTTCCTTTTTAAACTTATATTATTTATGTAACAAAAATATGGAAGATCTAATCTACGCCATTTTAAAGTGGAACCTTCTAATAATGCGCTGATGTATAAATAGGGTCATAAAAACTTACGGCTTACCCAACAGGGGCCTATTGCATAAAAGTACAAGTTACAATTGTACAAGTTTACAATTACAGGTACTTGTATTGCACTATGCACCATTACAGGTGTTGCACAAATAATTATTACAAATGTAAAACATTTTTACAATTTTACATGTATTAATCATCATTTGTACAGGTTTTTGTTGCTAACCTCAAAATTGTAACTTAAGGTATGAGTTTGCAAATCAAAATTTAATTTTATGTAATAGAACAATGTATACGTGTTATTCTAATTATAAACGTTATTTTTAGGCAGCATTTACTTTTGGTACTTTTACTTCTACAGGGCGCCACCCTCCTTGCATACGTCGATATAATGAGCTATTTTTGAGAATTCTACTGTCATGAACGCTCCCTGGCCATTTAGCGCTAATATGTATAATAGAATGTACAGTCTGGCCCACAAACAACCATACAATTCAAGGAATGGTTTCCATGTCGATTAACAAACTGTGGTTTGCGTTCGTTGACCTCAAAATTACTTGGAAATGTACAATTAATTCTTTCCCTAAATGTTCGTGCTCTGCGTTGAATAATGTTTCTCGCTCTGTGTTGCTGTAGATCATCATCTTCATCAGAAGAACTGCTCCACATATTCTCTAATGGAATGAAATGGAACTTTGTAAAAAACACCTAACGAAGTACGTTCAATGCATAAAAGTACGTAAACAAGTTACAGGTGATTTTTCATTACAATTTGTAAAAATTTGTGTTACAGGTGTTATAAATAAAATATAAATAAAAAGTACAAACTTGTAAGTTCCAATGAATTTTACAATTTTACAGGCGAATTTTTATTATTTTTGCGAGCGTTTCCGAAGAGACTTTACAGGTCATAAATTACAGTTTTACACACAACTGTAAAATTATGATACACATTGAACGTACCTCGTTAGGTGTGTAATTTTTTTACAAAGTTCCATTTAATCCCATTAGAGCAGCGATTCTCAACCAAGAATATTTAAAGGGCTACGTAAAGATAACGTATATAATTAGAATAATACAGGGTGCTGTAAAAATATAAAAAAAAATTATTTTTACAAATTTATATTTTCATTTACGTCCGTTTTAAACTGTAATAATTCAGTGGTTCATTTTATTGCATAGAAGTGTACATCGTTTAATTATGTACAGGGTTTTTGTTTATTTTTATTAATACATAGACGTATTATTATTAGACATACCAAAATATGTTAAATACAAAAGTTTTAGGGATTTACCCGAACCGCCAGAATTTACTAAAAACAAAAAGAAATGACGATCTAAAACCCAAAAAGTGAGTATCAACTTTGTTATGTTAAATGGAACATTTAACAGTATATTTTCTCAAATTATGAAAGATATTTTGTTGCTAATTCCAAAAATATGTAGTTTGTATATATTTTATATTATATAGTACGTTTGTTTGTTTTAGTTGTTAGTGTTTTGTCTTATAAAATGTCCCAGATGAACAGTCTTTTAATTATAATTAACACTTGTTACATAATAACATTTTTATTAATCAAAGTAAATTAATTTTTTTTAATGTCAAACTTAAATATAGCAAAAAGTATGAAACCAAATATAGACAAACTACATATTTTTGGAATTAGCAACAAAATATCTTTCACAATTTGAGAAAATATACTGAGTGTTCCATTTAAAATAATAAAGTTGATACTCATTTATTAGGTGTCCGATCGTCATTTGTTTCTTTTTTAGCAAATTGTGGCGGTTTAGGTAAATCCCTAAAACTTTTGTATGTATAATTTTTTTGTATATCTAATAACAAAATGTGTAGGTACCGTTCAAAATATAAACAAAATCCCTGTACATAAAAATGAATTTAGATTTTTAACACATAACTTACAATTTTGAGATTAGCTTTCTCAACTTCGAAACTGTACATTTTTTGCAAGATGTAACCGAGAGTTTCTTACTTTTACAAAAACCTGTAGAATTGAGATTAATGTGTCGAGTAGACCTGTAAAATTGTAAAAATGTTTTACATTTGTAATAATTATTTGTGCAACGCCTGTAATGGTACATAGTGCAATATAAGTGTCTGTAATTGTAAACTTGTACTTTTACGCAATAGGTACCAATATGTATTACAATTTTACTGTTGTGTGTAAAACTGTAATTTGTGACCTGTAAAATCTCTTCGGAAACGCTTGTAAAATAATAAAAATTCTGTAAAATTGTAAAATTCTTTGGAACTTACAAGTTTGTACTTTTTATTTATGCAACGCCTGTAACACAAATTTTTACAAATTGTAATGAAGAATCACCTGTAACTTGTAACTGTACTTTTATGCAATAGGCCCCTGATGGCGTTTGCTTAAGCTAACTTCCAGACACCAAAACTTAATTATTTTAAGTGGGACACTCAGTATATTTTTACTTTATCGGATGCAGAATTTAATTGTGCATTGATTTATATTAGCATACCCTATACTTAAATCTATTACATAGTTATTTAATTATAAAATTCTTTAAAAAATATGTTAACATCGCAATTTCTTATATTATTATAATTTTTTACGAAATTTGATAAGAGTTGCGTTGTATAAAAGGTTTAAGCCAGGATTAACTTTAATCCTAGCTAGAATGTGACACACAAAATGCTGTACGTCATAACAAGTGTCACATTCTAACTTAGGATTAAAGTTAATCCTGGCTTAAACCTTTTATACAACGCAGCCTTAATTCATCAAAATTTACTTAAATCTAAGTAGGCAGTGAAAACAAATTACTATTTTGAACCGCCGTCAGTTAAATTTTGCAGTATGTTGAGTGAGCTTAAAAAATGGAAAACTATGCAAACGAACAGATTTTGGATTTATTTTATATTCATGGGGAATGTCAAAGAATTACTTGCAGCACATGCAGAACGTTTAACGAGAAGTATCCAAATTTACCACCTATGACAGTAGGCAAATTTTCCAGAATTGAGCAGAATTGGCAACTACATTGATTGCAAACTCATGCGTTGATGTATATCATAACCTCACTTTTTTATTTGGGACGCACTGAGTGTATTCTTATCTCTTTTGAACTTTATATATTAATACGTACAAGATAGAGAGATGTACTTTGCTTAACATCCGCACTGTCAAACTGATAGTATGTTGGCATCACTGCACACTTGTGACATTTCCTGTTTCATTTAACAGTTAAATTCATTAATAATAAATTTAATATACAAAGTGGTCAAGAATCACTGTTTGAGTTGGCAGTGATGAATTTTGTTTTTAAATGGTACAACTGGAGTAATTTACTGTTGTTGATGGCTTGACACTGACAGCCGTCACTTGACATTTCAAATTCAAATTAACACGCTAATTTTTATTCACATAACCTATAATCTTGTCGCTGTTCAGGTTACGTCAAATGAACCAACAAAACATATATCCGGTTGCAAATAATTGAATAAAAAAATGCTCCTAATGGTATTGTCAACTCAAACAGTTATTCTTGACCATTTTGTATTTTAGAGCGGCGTCCTTAATTTTTCTATTTTCTAACGTCTATACGCCATATCTTACCTAATCGGACTTTTATCCATTGACATGTTAGTAACGGAATATACAAGTATTTACACAATCATGAATTTTTTCAAATTTTGACATTGACAGTGCGGATCAGTGTTGCCACGACACTGTTTAATACTATACTAACATTCGAACAAGAAAAGTACTAGACTTTTGACAAAAAGTACTAACTATTAAATAAATCAATTACGTTATTGATTTTTTGTTTCATTACTTTTATTTATTATGAAACGAATGCGAAAGCAAACATACATAAAATATTTATCTACTTAAACATCTAACAAAATAACAAGTAAAACATATTATGATACACTCATATCATTTTCTACTTCTGCTTGTTTCTCATCTCATTACGTAACGAAGCTTCATCATTACTAGTGACATTGACATTCAGGGTTGCCAATGTGCGGGCAATCACCCGAATTACGGGTAATTTAAGCAACCTCGCGGGTAAAAAAAATACGTGGGTAAAAATGGGTATTTTTAAGGAAGAAAAAAAAAAGATTAATTTTTAAATTTTTGATTGACGACTTGTTAGTGATGTTTCAGCTTTACTATTGGCAATAATGAAATCACTACAGCCGGAAGCCAACAAAAACTACATAAAGTAACTAACTAACAGCCAAATCCACAGTGCTGCCAACTCTACCGATAATTCGGTAGGTCTACCGATTTTGAACTCAACTTTTTTTTTAATTTTAATTTTTCAGTAATTTTATCAATTTTCTTTATTTCTAGATCGTCTTTTCGTTTATTTTACGTTAAAAATTGCACAAATGTCAAATTTTAATATTAAAAAGTTGAAAGAGTTTTGTTTATTTAATGAAAATTGTCTTATTTTTGTTACTTTTTTTAATTTTATGAGTTTGTCGATCGTTTTGTTTTATTTTACGTCAAAAATTGCACAAATGTCATATCTTTATTTTAGAAAGTTTCATTCATTTAATGAGAATTTTTTTATTTTCGTTATTTTTTGTAATTTTATAAATTTGCTTTGTTTCTCGATCGTCTTTTGTTTTATTTTACGTCAAAAATTGCACAAATGTCATATATTTATTTTAGAAAGTTTTGTTTATTTAATGAGAATTTTTTAATTTTCATTCTTTTAAAATTTTATTTAATGAGATTTTTTTTATATTTACATATATTTTTTTTAATTTTATAAATTTGTAGATCGTTTTATTTTTCGTCAAAAATTGCACAAATATCAAATCTTAATTTTAGAAAGTTTTGTTTAATGAGAATTTTTAAATTTTTATAATTTTTTTGTAATTTTATTTTAAACAAGAAAAAATGAAAATCCAAAAAAATTAGAGACAAAAAAATTCGTCGGAGGATTTGGGAATTTCCTTTTCATCTACGCAGAGAATTTTGAAAAAGCACAAAATGCATAATTATTCGATCCAGAAGCTTCAAGAACTGTGCCCAAAACCGCATGGAATTTTGTCAGACATTAATGACTCTTAAAGAAGATCCGTTTATTTTTGAAAAAATTGTCTGGACAGATGAATCTAAGTTTTGCCAAAGAAGGTATTTATTAATACCAAAAATTACCATTTTTGGGCATCAGAAAATCCACATTTTATCCGCCATAAAAATTTTCAGCAGAAATTTAGTTTTAATGTTTTTGGTTTACTGACGACTGGCCAAATTTTTTATAGTATCTACGTTGAAAATTTAAATTCTCAAAAGTATTTGCAAATATTAAGAGAAAAAGTTTCGAATTTTATAGATAATTTACCACTACAAGTACTCCAAACATGCTGGTATCAAATAAGGTGCATTCGACATCACGCTCGGAGCGCTCGGGGTCTACCTTTGTCTCACTCTTACATACACTGAATCTCATTCGCTCTCCCTCACACTTCTGCTCAGAGCGTGTCCCGAGCATAATGTCGAACGCATCCATGGATGGTGCTCCAGCTCATTGCAGTCACATTGTGTCCCAAGAAATGCAACATAAATGTTTGGCGATCGCTGGATGGGACGTTTGGGACCATTAAGATGGCCTGCAAGGTCACCGGATTTGACGCAGTTGGACTTCTTTGTTTGGGGCTGTATTACAAGTAAAGTTTATGACAAACCAGCAGCTACGAAACAAGAATTAATGGACAGAGTTAGAAACACATTTGCAGGAAGGGATAGGAATCAACTTCGCAAAGTAAATAGAAGAATTTTACTGTATCTACAGCAGATGTCGTGTGTTTTTGTAAAGGTGTTTATCCGGCCTTATCAGTTGCATGGAGTTGATGTAATGAAAGGTAGTTTTTAGTCTAAATGAAGGACTTTCCTCTCTTTCTTATTAACTATTTTTGTTATTTCATTAAGTTTGCTGAGAAACTCCAGCACATGCCATGCGATTTTGCGATGGTGATTAACCGGCCTTATAATTTGCCTGGTTTTGCTTATGAAGTTGTTGATATTTCATTATTTTTGATTTTGCGATGGTGTTTATCCGGCCTTATCAGTCTTTGTTCATGGACTTGATGGAATTTTTAAACTTAGCTTGAGCGCATTTGTTATTATTTTTTCATTTCACTTAGGCCCAGTTGTACAGTTTCAGCTTAACTTTAATTCAAAGCTTAAACCCTTAACAACAATCATTGTATTGGCTTTAAGCTTCAACTTAAATTTAAATTGGCAATGTAACTGGTGTCTAAATAAAAACCTGGTCAAGTAGGCTACATTTAGTAATTCTGCTATGTAAATGCAATGGATAAATTCTCGATCACAAGCCACTTGACCAGGTTTTTATTTAGACACTTGTTACAACTGGGCCTTAGAAACTTTTGAATGTTCGCCTGGCGTTCATCTGACCTTACCAATTGCTTGAGGAAAAAAAAAACTTCTGTGACGCGATCACACCCACGACATTATAGCCCGGGGAGCAATTCCACCCAGATTATCAATTCGAATATCTCGCAAAGACGCCACCTGCAGAACAGCGCAGCAGCTTTGCTCTTTTTTTCTTTGAGTCTTTGGCCGTCTTTGACGTCAGGGAATATTACCGACGATAAATTCTTCTTCGTCTGCACGAATTCAAAATTCGATACAGCATGTTCCACTGCAGTTTAATTGCATTCTACGCCATTAAAATTGGAGCCCTGATGGCAACCATTTTGCAAGCATGTTATGTTTTATTTTCCTGCCTGGGATTTCCAGATTATATTACAGATTTTAAGTACAGCGATGCCCACGAGTGATGTGACACATATTTGGAATACATGAATTTATCGGAAAGTACGTAATAAAGAAACCTACCAACTTGCATTGGCTAACAAATGGCTGAAACTATTTGACAATAACAAAAGAAAGAGAGAAAAACGGAAACGAGGAAACTTACGCGCGTCTCATCACTTGTGTCTATCGCTGTATACCTACCTACCTACTTCAGCACAAATGCAGGATTGATTTCGGATGCAAACCGGTGTAGTGGTTTTTGTTCTTCTTTCCTTTCTAGGACATCTCTGACGTCAGGGAATTTTACCACCGGCGAATTCATCCCCAACAAATAAACTTAATCTTCAGATATGCAAAGAGAAAAACCAGGACGCATTTTTATTTTAGTTGCACCAGCGTCGTTAACTAATCCTAGACTTCTTTCGCTGCTTTAATTAAAGATTAACTTTAATTAACGACGTTGCATCTGGACATTAGCAAAGTACTTATAAACGTAAATCTCTTTTAATGTTAATTGCAATGGTGAAATCCTTGGCATATTTTTCTTCAATTTCCCGGTCGCTTTGCATCGGATTAAGGCTTTTAATGCGCTTCCGCGTTTCCGAAGCAAATTAATTATTTATTTATTATAAAAAAGCGATGTTTTCCTGCGGCCTTGAACTTAAGCCCGGCCAAAATTTGACATATTCGTCGGAGGTCCTTCCTGGTGTTGTACGGTTTCCAAGGTTTCCACCAGCGCAATTTTCTCGTTGTTTGATTGACCTTCCCGGTTCGAGAAAACCGCAAAATATGGTACGAGCATTTGATGTATATGAGAAGGAATTTTTATGTCGAATTCTAAATAGACTCGATTGTGGGGATTTCTGTTTTTAAACGTTTTCTTCATGTTATACATATATCAAGCGACGTCGTAACATTTCCATCTTATAAGCTTGAAAATGGCGAGTGGAATTTTTATGGGGCAAGATTCATTCACGGGCTAAAAATAGGATATAAAGTTGTTTTGAATTTGTTTGATCGACCACCTTTTTATCGTTTCTAAACTCGAACTATTTAAGCTACCACCGCAGCTTCCATATCTCAGACTCTCAGGTATATTTCTGATACGAGTGGGCCATGAAAAACCAAACTTTTGTCTCATTGTCAGATTTATTCAATTGAATTGACAACTTGACAGTTTGATTTAACCTATTGTTCAATTTCTGCAGTTTTTATTTCCGAACAAAATCTTTGCTGTCAAATTTGTTTTTGAATAACCTGAACCTGAATACAAAGGGTTGTAAGTTACGACATACGAATTGAAAGGAGACAGCAAAGAACCACATGAATTTCAAAAAGAAAATGTCAAGAAACTAGAGGGGGGGAATGAAGAACGAACGGAACTATCACAGATGCAGATTGGAGTACTCAAAAAGAAGAAGAAACAAACTTTCCAGAGGATGCGAAATGGAAGTAAATGCATTTGAAGAGTAAGTGGGTTAGGCCATGGTTGCAGCTTTCCAAAAGAGCCAAAAAGATTTGAAAAGTTGGAGAACCAGGAAAACGCAAAGACTTAGGTGATTGGAAAAAGTGAACCAAGATTGGAGGTCACAAGATGAAAGGAGACAGCAAATTGCAAGAAAAAGTTCGAAAGCTGACGGGGAGATTAAGAACAGACAGAACCTTCCTTCTTTCCAGAGATTGTGAAAAGGAAATGTATCTATCTTGAAGAGTAAATGGATAAGACCATGTCGCAGTCTTCCAAAAAGGCCAGAAAGACTTCGAAAGGAAAACAATCGAAAGGTTGGAGAACGGGGAAAGCATAAAGACTTAAGTGGTTGGAAAGAGTGAACCAAGATTGGATGAAAGGAGACAGCAAGAAACCACACGAATCGCAAAATAAAAATTATAAGAGAGAGTCAAAAAGTGGAGGGGAATGACCCATCACAAGAACAATGAGGATTCGAGAACTAAGAAGAGGAAATTAGAGGAATTACTGTGCCTTGAAAAAAGTCAATGACTTGTGAATTAAGAAGTAAAAAATTGGTGGTCACAGAATGGAAACAAAGCGAGCAAAGAACCACATGAATTGCAAGAAGAAAAAGGAAAAATTGAGGGGGGGGGATGAAGAATCAACAGAACCATCACAGATGCAGATTCGAGAACCGCGAAGAAGAAACAATTCTTTCCAGAGGATGTCAGAAGCAAGTAAATGCATTTGAAGAGTAAATGGACAAGGCCACGGTTGCAGTCTTCCAAAAATGACAAAAAAACTTGCAAAGGAAAAGTTGGAGTATCAGGAAAACCACAATGATTTAAGTGGTTGGAAGTAAGATTTGCAAAATGAAAATTGTAAAAGAAATCCGAAAACTGAAAAGCGAATGAAGAACAGATAGAACCGTCATAGATGAAAAGCAAGTGAAGAGTAAATGGGTAAGGTAATGTTGCAGTCTTCCAAAAGAGCTAAGAAGGTTCGAAAAGGAAAACAATAGATAGGTCGAAGGACCAGGAAACCACAAACACCAAGGTGGTTGAAAGGAGTAAACCAAAGTTGGAGGCCACAGCTTGAAATGAGATAGCAACGAACCGTATGAACTGCAAAATGAAAGTTATAAGGGAAACTTGAAAACTGAAGAGGGAATGACCCATCACCATAACGATGTGGATTCGAGAACTAAGAAAAGGAAACGAAAAAATGAAATCTACAAATTTACAGAGCCAAGAAGACCTGAGGAGGTCTAAAGATCGAAGAATTAGGTAAACACAAGAACTCAGGTGGTCGGTGAAAGTTTTTTAGATTCCGGAATTTTATTTTTCCTTAAGGTGATGGAATAAGACGTCCTAATTTCCTAGAGGAATTCAGAAATAGGACGAAATTGAACGATAAGATAAGGAAAATCGAAAATCAGCATAAAAACGAAGACCTGAGTGTAATACCGAAAGGGGGAGAGGAAATGGGAAGTTGGTTAGAAAAACTGATTGATTCCTTTATAAAAGCAAGAAGGAAAATGACATTGCTTTACATTTTAGATTCTTAACATCAAATAATAAAAATAACTTTGCCCTATTTTTTCCTCTTCTTCCAATGGAACACCATCGTCAAGGGTGACGATTTCTTTGTTTTAGTAAAAGAAGAAACAAAGGGAGAACGAAGCTGAAACAAGACGAGAGTGATTTTGTAAAGTTCTTCCTGGTAAAGAAAGCTCGTCTTTTAACTTTTGGGAAAGACTTTCCACGGATGACAGGAAACAGTTAAGTTCTTCTTCTTGTCGCACCTCAGATATTGGATTTTTGATTCCGTGCCCTTCATCTACTCCTTTTTTGCATAATATTTTATTCCGCCCAGTATCTTCTGGCCACCCTTCCTGACTCTACCATTTGGCCCATCCAAATCTTCCTAGGTTATCCCCTTCTTCTTTTCTCAGTTTGCAGGACTCGAAAGCTTCCTGCCATGTCTCTTTTCTTGGAGCAAAACAGATAAAGGTTTGTAAAAAAAATGTTTTCTTTTCCCCAGACCTTAGATTTTGAACCTCGTACTCTTTATCTATTGCTTTTATTCCTTCCCATTTTTGCACATTATTTTTCCTTTCGTCCGGTGCTTTCTCGCACGAGCTTCCAACTCCATCATTTGATCCATCCAAAATTTTCCCCTTTATTTACCAAAGAAAAGATTTTCCATAGGAAAGAGTGATCTTCCTCTTCATATTAATAATAAAAGTAATAATAAACTTGAAATTAATTTTGTACTGGCGATAAAAATTATCAATCAATTAATTGTATAAAAAGAGACTGTTCAATGAAAATACTCAGAAAAACAAAAGACGATCAAATATGATACAGAGTACGCGAACAGTAAACAAGTGAATCAGTTTTAACAACATTTAAGAACATTTTGGGAATTACGCGAATATTAAAACTATTGAATTAAAAAGAGCGTAGATTGCATATTTTCCTTCTTTCTTTAATACAAAAGCGAATACATATTAATAAATCAAATATTTGTTTTAATTTTCGTTTTAATCTATAAGAAAATTTTGGCAGCTACATGATTCTTAAAACTATTGACATAAAAAAATGTAGATCGCATTTTGTATTTTGCATTCGCTTTGATTTGAAATAAAAGAAATTTTAAAAAATTGATTGGGCTGATTGTTCCAGACATTTTGATTGGACCAACCGGTTACCAGCAAAATGAGCACATGAAAACCATTGACTTAAAAAAAATGTAGATCGCAATTAGTAGTTTACATTCGTTTTGAAAAAAAAAGGAAATTCCTGGGAAATTTTGAATAGGCCGTTTGTCTCTGAGAGATTTTGATTGGACCAATTGGTTATAAGTAGATAAACAATTGACATAACGGTTGACAGGTGTAATGGAACGAAATTTAAGTTTTAATTAATTCTTAATTTTCGTTTTAATTTATGAGGAAATTCTGTGAATTGCACAATTCTTAAAACTATTGACTTAAGAAAATGTAGGTCGCGATTTAAATTTTACTTTCGTCTTTAAAAAGAAAAAAGAAAACTCCTGGAATCGTTTTGATTAGGCCAATTAACCCAGAGGAATTTTTATTAGAGCAGACGATTATGAGCCAATTGACATAACGGTTGACAGGTGTAATGGAACGAAATTTATTTTTTAAATAAATCCTGCTTTTTTATACAAAAGCGAATATTAATAATTTATAACATTTATTTTAATTTTCGTTTTAATTTATGAGAAGATTTTGGCAATTACGCGAGTCTTAAAACTACTGACTTAAAAAAATGTAGATCGCAATTTTTGCTTCTTTTTTTGAACAAAAGGAAATATTAATAACATAACATTTATTTTAATATTCTTTTTAATTTATGAGAAAATTTCGGGAATTAGGCGAGTCTTAAAATTATTGACTTAAAAAAATGTAGATCGCAATTTTTGCTTCTTTTTTTGAACAAAAGGAAATATTAATAACATAACATTTATTTTAATATTCTTTTTAATTTATGAGAAAATTTCGGGAATTAGGCGAGTCTTAAAATTATTGACTTAAAAAAATGTAGATCGCAATTTTTGCTTCTTTTTTTGAACAAAAGGAAATATTAATAACATAACATTTATTTTAATATTCTTTTTAATTTATGAGAAAATTTCGGGAATTAGGCGAGTCTTAAAATTATTGACTTAAAAAAATGTAGATCGCAATTTTTGCTTCTTTTTTTATACAAACGCGAATATTAATAAATAAAATAGTAGCATTTGTTTTAATTTTCGTTTTAATTCGTGAGAAAATTTTGGCAATTACGCGATTCTTAAAACTATTGACCTAGAAATAATGTAGATTGCATTTTGTATTTTACATCCGCTTTGATTTAAAACAAACGAAATTCCTGGAAACTTTTGATTGGGCCGATTGTTTCAGAAACATTTTAATGGGACCAATCGGTGATGAGCAAAATGAACAATTGACACTACGGTTGGTAGAGACGAATTTTGATTTTTAATTAATTCTTGTTCCTTTCTAGTCTATGCGAAAGGGAATATGAATAAAGTAGCAATCATTTTTTTTATTTTCGTTTTAATTAAAAAAAAAAAACTTTGAAAATACGCGATTCTTAAAATTATTGATTTAAAAAAATGTAGATTGCGATTTAAATTTTACATTAGTTTTGAAAAAGAAGAAAATTCCTGGAAATTTTTTATTAGGGCGATTGACCTCTTTTTCTTATTCTCTATTTCTTATTCGTTTTTGTATATTTATTTAAAGATCAAATTATTAAATTTCATTACACCTGTCAACCGTTATGCCAATTGGCTCATAATAACTTGAAATTAATTTTGTACTGGCGATAAAAATTATCAATCAATTAATTGTATAAAAAGAGACTGTTCAATGAAAATACTCAGAAAAACAAAAGATGATCAAATATGATACAGAGTCGGCGAACAGTAAACAACTTAACAGTTCAATGCGAAGAAAAATGACGATCGAAAGCGAATAAAAATGAAGCAAATGTAAATAAACAGTTCGACGAATAGAAAATAAAAGATTATATTTGAACTTGATATTTATCAAGTGACAGTTCAATGAGAATGCGAAGATAAACGAAAAAGTCAAAGTAAGTAAACAGTTCGATGAATAAAAAATTGAATATTAAACTTGACAACAAGTAAAATGAAAATATATTAAAAAAAAAACAACAATAATCGAAATTAAAAAAAAAATAACGCCTTTACTGAAGCTATCCAATGCATGTAATTCTTAGATTATTTTCCGAATTCGTTTTGTTTTGTCTTTTAAATGTTTCTTTGCAATTAATGAATTTGCAATTTTTCTGAGCAACAGCTTAAGAGTTTCAACAAAGCAATTTCACATTTGGCTGGAAACTGTAACATACAGGGTGCTACAGAAAGACGTACACTTCCAGTAGCGTATTTTATTTCAGCTTCAGGCGAGAAATATTAGTCAATAGAAACCCACGATTGTAATAGAATTCGAAGAAGAAATTTATTTCTGACAGCGCGACTTATTGAATTATTTTGTATTTTAACATCGTTAAATGTTACATTATTGCTGTCACTATTTATCATCATTGCAACCACAGACACAAACAGCTTTGCAAAATATCATATTTACAAGGCCATGCCTCTGTATTTCTTAACAATTCCAAAAAACTATTAGGCCCAACCCACCGCGTGTTGTAAAATGAATTACGTAAGCAAATGAATGGTATTAATTAGGCAATTACTTTGAGACCGCACAGATTCACAGAGGGAGCCGCCGATTCTATTTTCGGTCTTAAGGCCGGCGAGATTTTTCGGTAATAATTAATGATAATCGATTGACGTCAGCGATCAGATAAAATCTTCTGGTTTCTGACAATTAACGAAATGCACTGACGCTAAACAAAAGACATAAAAACTAAAACACGCAAACTCTGACAAAAAAGTAAATTGGGAAGAACCGGACCTTATACGTCTGTCTCGACATTTTACAAAAAGAAAAAACAAAATGTTTTTGCTTTGCAATTTGTTGCTGCGTGATGGACGCTCTTGGACTTTAAATTCAAATGGTTTTGCTTGAACAGTCAGAAGATGGCGTTGATTTTACTGCAATATTGGAAGGCCTTTGGCCAATATGCTATGGTGCTAAAGGTGTCCCAAATTACAGTGTTCATCGACACAACCAGATTAATTGAACGCTCCCTGACGTTTCGACATCGTCGCCGCAATATTTTTTTGTTTATCTTGCCTGACCTACATATTCACTATCACAACCTCGGGCTGTAATGTTAAAAACGAGATTTTCCGAGGGATTTCAGACTTGGGTCACATCATTTAGGTGCGACCCACCATTCACAATCAAAAGAGCCGAGAAATAAGTTTTTTTCCTTCGGCGCGGGACGCTATCTCGCGCATAACGGCTTCGATTCATTGTTTATCGCGCAAGAAGCGCACCGCGAAACAACAAAAGCCAAAGATCAATTAAGATTCGAACGCGTCTTCATTCTTCACGCACAGAAAGTAAGGGGCCAGTGATAAATGACATCGCACACTTTCCCAACGCAATCCGTAAATAATATGAACGAATTTGTTAAAGCCGGAACTTAAAAGGGGGGAACGGTGTGCGGAAATCACCACTAAAGATTAAGAGGACAAGAAGAAGAAGAAGAAGAAATGTATTTCTTGGTGAAAATCAAAGGTGAGAAACTGCAAAGTTGGGTAAGCGAGTTTTTCTTTTGCCCTGGAATATCTTTGTGGACACCTGTATATGACGGGGAAACGGAAGCAACGGAAATTCCTGTTTCGCGGGAATTTGAAATGGTGAGAAACAAAGAAAAAATTCTTACAATCTTTTCGAGTACGTGTTATACAGTTTTTTTTACACAATTTTTTTAATTTGCAAAATTCCGTGAGTTTTTTACCGCAATCGATACAATTTCTATTTGCCCATTCTTGTAAAACTTTTTTTCTTCGTTTGTTTACTCTGTCACCATAGCAACCAGCAAATGTCACTGTATTAGTGCATTAAAAGAAAATGCAAAGAAAAACTTAAATGTCGAAAAAATTATTAACGATAAATACCTATGTATAGTTAATTGTCATTTTTGCATTTTAGCGAGTTTATTAAATTGTTTATAAAAATGGAATTTTCGTTAACGGTGTGTGACGTTTTTAAATTAATATTGTAACAAATTTGAAAGATTTGCTCACAGATGGGGCCACTATGAAATTCATTTAAATCGAGTCGGGTTAGTTTGAAACGTCGGCAGAAGTGATGATGATGAGAGATTCAGTTTTTGTTACGGATAGTACGCATTATAATCAATAGGTGGCGATGTAATATCCATTATTGATGATATGATGATAGATGGCGCGCTTTAGAATTTAATCAAGCCATCAAGTGAACTAAAAATAAATAAACAGTGGCTACAAATTTAATAGTATTTAACAAAGTTGAAATTTAATAAAATAGAAAATACGTGACGTTTTCAAATTGATTTTGTAACAGAGTTTGAAAGATTTTCTCACAGATGGCGTCACTATGAAATTCATTTGAATCCAGTTAGCTTAGTTTGAACTATTTTACGTAGATTGTGAAATGGACGCCGTCTATTAAAAAACGTAGTTGTCAAAATTTAACCAGAGATGGCGCTCTCTAAACATCGACCAAACTCAGTGCGTCATCTTTGAAAAAAATAACTAATTGTTAGCCTTTTGCATTGATCGAGTTGGCGCTCCAATATTCTCAAATATTGTGATTTTTTAAGCCATGAAAAAAAAGTTGTCGCCTCATCCAAGAGATGGCGCCGCAAATCCTGGAGCTACAAATCAGCGTTGCATTTGTTTCTTACTCGTTAAAAATGAAACAGTTGAATCGTGAAATGGATGCCTTTAAATTAAAAGAAAAAATCATCGCTTTCAAAACTTAAAAAAGAAGATCAAAGATGGCGCTTCCTGAACTCTCATGAAATTATTGTTTTTTTTATCTTTCTCAGTTTTTCAAAAACGTGATTCTTAATGATTGTGATTTTTTAAACGAAAATATGGTGTGGAAAAAGTTGTCGCCGTCACTCAAGAGATGGCGCTGCAGATTCTGAAACTACGAGTCAGTACTGCATGTGATTTTCACTTTTTCAAAATGAATCGTAAAATTAATTTAATTAAAAAAAAAACATCAGTTTCGAAACTTAAAAAAAAGAAGAACAAAGATGGCGTTTGTCTTGTCAGTTTTTTTAAAAAAAGGGCTTTTGCATTGATTCACTTGGCATTCAAACATTTTTTATTATTGCAGTTTTTTAAACCAAAATACGGAGTAAAAAGAAAAAATTTGGTCATCATCCAAGAGATGGCGCCGCTGGTACTAGAACTACAAGTCAGTGCTGCACTTGTTTTTTTGAAAATCTAACAGTAGAATCGTGAAGTGAATGAATAAAAGAAAAACAAACAAAAAACTTAAAAAAAAGATCAAAGATGGCGCTTCTTGAATTCTCATCAAATCATTGTTTTTTTTTTAGTTTTTAATAAGATTATGCAGTTGGAATTCAAATATTTTTAATTATCGTAATTTTTTGAGCCAAAATACGAAGTGAAAAGGAAAAGTTTTTGGCCACCATTCAAGAGATGGCGCTGCAAATGCTGAAACTACAAGTCAGTACTGCACTTTTTAAAAATGAAATATGTAATTGAATCGTGAAGTGGATGCCTTTAATTAAGAAAAAACACTACTTTCAAAATAAAAAAGGATCAAAGGTGGCGCTCCTGAACCCTCATCAAATTATTGTTTTTTTTAATTTAAATTTTTAAGAAAAAGTTTCTGCACTGATTCAGTTGGCATTCAACTACCTACTCTTAATTATTGTAATTTTTTGAGCCAAAATACGAAGTGGAAAGAGAAAACTTCCCCGCCATGCAAGAGATGGCGCTGCAGATACTGAAACTACAAAAAGTCAGTACTGCACGTTTTAAAAACGAAACAGTTGAATCGTGAAGTGGATGACTTTAATTAAAAAAAAAACACATCGCTTTCAAAATTTAAAACTTAAATGAAAGATCACAGATGGCGCTTTCTGAACTCTAATCAAAAAGAATTTTTTTTTTTTTAGTTTTAAAACCTGGTAATTTCTATAAACCAAAACACAAAGTGAAAAGAAAAGTTGGCGCCGCATATGCTGAAACTACATATCAGTTCAGCACTTGTTTTTCTCACTTGTTAAAAATAAAGCAATTGAGTCGAGGAATGGAAAATTAAAATTTAAATAAAAGATCAGAGAGGGCGCTCCCTGAACTCTAATCAAAGTATCATTTTTTTAATTTTTAAAAGGTTGTAATTTTTTACGCAAAACAAAGCGATAAAGCAATAGCTGTTTCACTGCGTCGCGTCGCTTTCAAAATGTAACGAAAGGTTTTCGATCAAAGATGGCGCTTCCTAAACATAACATTCATCAAAATTATCGCTTCAATTTTAAAAGAACTCACGATTACGCTTTCGAATATCGAAGGCGGGCACAAAAGAAGAAACTGAAAAAGCGTCAATGAAATATGAAAGTGTCCCCCACTGAAACCCTTGCAAAAAAAACCTTCACATTTCTAATGTCATTTGTTCGAAATATATTTGCATTTGTTTGAAGTACTGCAATGGGGACAATTTTTTTAAAAAAGTTGATTAACCCGAAAGCGCTTTGCTTTAGAGCCCGCGCACACTTGCAGACTTTCTTTCTATCGGCCGATAGTTTGTTCTGAATCAAGTTACGAGAAGTATGATTACGAGGCCTCGAATAATTTAATGTACAGCCACGTATCACATTTCTCGTAGCTTGATGCAGAATAAACTATCGGCCGATAGAAAGAAAGTCTGCAAGTGTGCGCGGGCTCTAAGTGTCTGCGTATGGTTTAAAAAGTTATGTTAAAATTCGGCCCGGAATCCGAAAATGTAAAAATATGCAGGCTGTTCCGTTTAAAATAACGGAAAAAAAAAACGGAACGCTCTGTATGTAACAAACTGTTTTTTTTACATGTGCTCCACATGATGTAGTGAAACTTTCATTTGAAACGTTCTCTTGTAAAATGAGTAACTGGCGAGGTATGAAATAAATCATTTTAAGTGGAACATCCTGTAGGATTTAAATATCCTTCCGACTTTGAATTTTTACACTTACATTTTTTTTTGTAGAACGTCGGGTAAATTTTGAAACAGTTTTTCATAAATAATTTTTTAAAAAGTTCAAAGAATTGTATTTTACAAAATTTATTCTAAGTTGCCGTGTACAGTGATGACTTAAAGAAATTACAACTTTATTATTTTGTGGGCGGGAAATTTACGGAAAAAACGGCATTTTTTTTTAGTCATTCAAAGGAACAATAGAGGTTTTTGATGGTTGGCAACATTGAAGTGAAGAGAACTAGAAATTGTGAATTTTCGGAATTCCTTGCGGAAAAAGTCTTCATCAGCTGATAAATAGATGGCGACATCATTCATGAAATGCAAAATCTGAGGAATGATAAGAGAAGTTGAAAGTTCACCTCGATCATTTTAATTGAAATGTTTCCATGACATTCGAAGATCTGTTAAAACCCCGTCCCCTTAGATGTTACGTGTTTTTTTTATTAGTAGAGGGGCTTATTCTTTGGGGGAATTTTGAGCACGATGATCTTTGAATAGTTTTGTGGTAATTTAAATAAAATTTAACATTTACAGGTAGATAAACTCACTGTAATCGCCTTTTGTTTTGATATACTTTATATAGACACTCATGTGTGTAGAACTCGCTATTCCCTTAAAAAAAATGGGGCTAAGATAGAGACTTTAATTTCTCGAAATTCTTTTCGAAAAATGTGTTGCAAGAAATTGCGCCAATCAATGAAGAGATGGTTAAGTAATGTATTGGTAATGCAAACAAAATATTAGCTTCAAATATACGGCAAATGAATTCAACAAACATTTCATCTCCTGTTCGCAGGAACTCATAGCAGATTTACCAGTGACGGATGCTCACGAGAGTAAAATAAGTAATAATAATATTTTTTTATCCAACGACAGAAAACGAAATTGTAGAAATAGCCAGGAAACTAAAAAACAAAAAAGTTCTGAATAAGATGAATTTCCAACAATATTACAAAAACAAACAATAGGTTATTTATCAAAGTCGTTATGTAAAATATGCTAACTGGCATTTTTCCTGACAAACTAAAAGTCGCTGTAGTAAGACCATTCAAACATTCCTTACTTATCTAATTTTTGGGTTTGTAAGCAGCATGTTTTGTTAAATAAAGTATATTATTATTAGGGCACCCCTTTGTGGACACCTCTGCTTGGCGACTGACAAAGAAAACTCACTTTTCCAAATTCTCTTTGAACAATTTTCTGCAAGAAACTTCACCGATCGATGAAAAGATGGCGGCAAGAATCAATAGATGGCGATACACTCGCTTTACAGTTTAGCTTTTGTTGCAAATTTTCTCTTTCTGGCCCCACGTTGGTGAAGCCAATTTTATGCAATGTTATTGTATCTCAGGTTATTTTTTTTCTGCTTCTTATTTGTTTTCTTACTTCATTGTTTACTTGCGTAGTCTCCTGCTGCGATTGCACTGTATCTTGTAAACTGATTCTTGCTTGTAGAGTGTGTTTGTTGTGTGATAAATTTTGGATGTAGATGGCACTCGCAAGCCTTCACATTCAAAATTATCTGTGTCGGGGTGTGTGTGTGGGTGAATAATAAAGAAGATATTTCGTAGAATAAAACGTAATAATCGACAATTTATTGGTCCAACTTAAAAGAGTTGCACAAGGAAATTTATCCCGTGAAGAAGTTCGGAGTTTTAAAGAAGTTTTATTCGTTTGGGACGAGTTTTTCACAAAACCGCCCTTATATTTTACTTACATAAAGTTCCGAATCGGTCGCTTGACTTCTCCATGATTCGGGCCTTGCTGTTATAACTCGTGTCTAAATAAAAACCTGGTCAAGTAGGCTACATTTAGTAATTCTGCTGTGTAAATGCAATGCATAAATTCAAAATCACAACCCACTTGACCAGGTTTTTATTTAGACGCTCGTTATTACAAAGCGCGAACGGAGGTCTTCACCGTTACCTAAGGTAGCTATACGGCGCCCTCACTTGTTCATTTTCCGAACTCCTGACTACCTACAGTTTCCTTCTAACATCCGGATTGTCTTGACATTATTAAATTAATTATTCTAATATTTACAATTCTAAGCTTAAATCCTACGTATTTACATTTCAAAAATTCTAAATAATTTAATAAATAATAATAATAAACATTGAATTTTAAATTGCCTATTTCTAAAAATATTTACATAAACTTAAAATATTCGAACAACACACTTGAATTCAACAATTTCACAAACAATTCCCGTAATACACATCCAATACATTAAGCTAGCTGCGGACGGAGAGCGATAATATAATATACATTAGCAATTTTTTTATTAGATGTAATATACAGGGTGCCCGTTTTTCGAGCCTAACCATGGGGATCTCAGTTATTTGAAGAGATACAAAGTCGGTTAAATTAGGGCAAAGTTGCGTATTTTTATGCTGATTAATGAGCTGAAAAGAAAAGTCACATATTTTTTACGGTTTTCAAGATATTTGAAGAGAACGAAAAATCGTGATTTTAGTTTTCAATTTTTTTGACAAAAACCGTTAAAGATATGTATTTCTAAGTTCGACATTATTAAGGCACTTTTTACAAGGAATTTAATCCTGTCATCGCCTTTATCATTACGACAAAATTTGCAGGAAAACGACATTCACCTTTTTTTTCTGATGGGCGCCATCTTGGATTTTTATATTTTTAAATAATGTTTTTCTTTCTGATTACAATGATGTAGCATACTTGATGATTTATAGTTGCAATTTGGATAGAATACCAAAGACGTCTTTTTGCAAAGAGTGCCTTGGAAAATAAAACAATAATTTTGTTTCTTAAAAATTTTTGACATTACAATTCAACTTGCCCTAAACAAAGCACTCTTTGCAAAAAGACGTCTTTGGTGTTCTCTCCAAATAGACTTGACCAATTGATGGCAAAGATTTTTACGAGCCAACGAATCCGATACAATCACTTTCTCGTTTGGTTGCATCTTTGTAGGCACCTCTATTAGTCTGTCGATGAGGAATTCGCTATTTTCTCGGGAGAAACGTAGGGAAGATAGAGATTTTCATTTTTTCGGATTCTTTTCAAACATTGTTTTGCTGCAAGAAGATCAAGACAAAACTATTTTGTGAGAAGATGAACACGATACGATCGCTTTCTTGTTTGGATACATGTACTTTTTGTGGACACTTCTGTATATGAAAATTGCCATTCGCTCGGAGAAAATAGAGAAAATATAGAAATTGCCACTCTTCCAGATTTTCTTCGAAAAATTTGCTTCAAAAACTTCACCAATAGAACTAGAGGTGGCGTCAAAAATCTTTTGCAAGCAGGTGAACCCCTTTTCTTGTTTGGATATAGCTTCGTGGGTACCTTTGCTTGATCGCCTACGTGAGATTTGTCATTTTTTCGAAGAAAACAGTGGAAAAATTCTTTTGGATAAATTTAGTCCGAGAAATTTCACCCGTCGATCAAGAGATGGCGACAAAGATCTTTTGAAGGCAGACGAATAGATATACTTTCGTGGACACAGGACACTCTATGTCTATGTCTCTCGGAAAAGACAGGAAAGATAGGGATTTTGCTTTTCCGAATTCTCTTCGAACAATCTACCACAAAAGAACTTCAATCGATCAAAAAATCATTTGTAAGCAGAGGGATTCGATACATTGGCTTTCTTGTTTGGACATGTCTTTGCCTGTTTAATGCGGACCATACACACGCATGCAAGTGCTAACTAACACTTGCCTGCACAGTTCTAAGCTCGCGAGCCAAGTGCGTGTGTGTATGGGGCAAAACTGACGGCGCGTTCAGTTCCAGGCACGGCTCGAAGCGAATCCGTCCGCGTCTGATTTTTCGAGCAAGTGCGAAGGTAAGTGCGTCTGTGTGTGCCCAATTCGCGCTTACGCTCGTGCTTGTGATGACTAGTGTTTTCTGTTTTGTAGACAAGTATATTTTTGTATTAATTTTCAAAGTTATGTTGCTTTTATTTCGTAAAGTTTTTAACAAGAATCTGTGGTTTTGGTGGGAAGTAGAGAAAATAGCTTTTTCTACTTGTTAGATATTAGATTAATTTTATATTTAGCTTAGTTTTTAAGTCATATATTGTTACGGTAATATTTGAAGTAACATAAAATTAGGGACATAGCTTAATATAACAACAGATTTATTATTAACTAATTAACTAACAATCATTACAACTTACATTTTGTGTATTGGGGCACTAAAAGACAACTAGACTACATGACACTCTGAAGAGATTTGTTCTAATACTCTCTCTAGCGTTGGCTTTGTGGCCTTTTTATAGGGGCTTCGTTTCCGGGGTGTGACGTCAATTGTTGCCTTGACATTTTTGTATACGTCATTCCGCGCTGATCTGTGCCTGCAGATGAGTCATTAGATTTTGCGCACGGCCCGTACGAGTGCAGCTGCATCGGGGGTGAGTCATACGTTATATAATTGCGACGGAGGCATCTTTTGTTTATGTTATCGTTTTATGTTTATGTTATGCTTGACTTAATCTCAGCTGTACATCTTTGCTGGTTCTCTTATCCTAGTTACAATATTGTATTTTAAGTTCGTATAATTATTTTTTGTACTCATTTATTCCGCATGTTAATTTAGCCACGACGTCAGGTAAGACTCGTAATTATTCATTTCGCGTCTTAAATGCCGGAGGTTTCCTAATCTGCAAGTGCTAACACTTACCTGAATAGTGTGTGGTCAAAATTTGATTCGTACTTGCTTGCGCGCTTATCTGAACGCACTTGCGCGCGGATTTGCATGCGTGTGTATGGCCCGCATAACCTCCAATATGGAACCTGTTGTTGAGATAGCATTCGGCATACTAGATGATTTATTGTTGTCAAGTAAAACAAGAGGTAAATAAAAGAATACACATATATGCTGTCACATAATAATTTGTTCTTACCATTAATAAAGTTTTTCTTTCTTTGAAATACATTGCTCATTCACGGTTCCATCATTGCCTGTCATTTCCTCGGAGAAAACAGGGAAAAGATATAGACTTTCATTTTTCCGGAATCTTCAAAAACAATTCAAAAAATTTCACTAAATCTATCCAGAGATGGCGTCAACGATTGACTCTTTTGTAGCCAGATGAACGTGTTACAATCGCTTTCTTGTTTGGACATAGGTACCTTTTTGGTTTGAACGCCAATGTGGAACTCGAAAAAATGAAAGAAGAGATTTTTATTTTATCGAATTCTTTCAGAAAACTTCATTCTGTCAATAGAGAGATGGCGATACCGTCCTCGAAAATAGCAAGAGATGCTGAGTGTAATGTGGTCTGTGTCCTTTGACTCGTTCAGTTGAAGTGATCGAGGTATTGAGTAGTATCGCCATCTATTGGTTAGTCGAGGAGGTTTTTTAAAACATTTTCATTAAACGAGTTCCGAGGGGTTAATTGCAGAGGTTTTTTCTTCTCTTCTTTTTAGGCCATAGGAACATTGGATGTGGTCTATGTCTTTTTTTATTCAATTTTTTTTTAATTTCCTTTAATTTATTTTATTTACCACAGCCATGTTTTACGTGGTTTTCCCCTTGTTTCCTTATTCATTTTTCTTATCTCATAATAAAAGTTTCCGCCAATATAAACAACGTAATTTATTGAATTTGTTACGTGCGACGTTTAATTTATTTGCATTTATTTACTAGCATTTGTCTGCGCCGGCAAATAATGTGGGAAGAACCAATCTCTAGGTCAAAGGCATCGCTTGCGTTAGTTTTCATCATCGTTTCCGCATTTATTATTCAATTAGGAACCGGGCTGTAAATAAGGATATTTTTGCTTTTTCTTGTGGCAAACGATGAGATAGGAAAATGGCGAGTTTACACCTTAAGTTATTCCAATGTTGACCTTGATGGAAAAAAAAAGAAATTGTAAACATTATAAACTAATGGAGAAATGCCGCTTGGTTCGCTCTTAAGCAAAGTAGGTACTACTTTGGTCGCTTGTTTTGATAAACTTCATTTAATATTCAGGTGATTCAAAGTAAAAAATGAATTATTAATTTTTTTTAGAGAGCAAAAATAGAACGTTTAAATTTTGACCTTTACATTGGAAATACTTTTAGTACATTGTCGCCATTTTACCCTTACTTCTTTTTCATTTGATCTTTGATCACTTGGCATTTGCAATGGTTTTTTTCTTTAATGATTTTAATAATTTTCTTTTTTTATTACTTAATTGCCTTTTGTTTTCCAACTGCATTTTAACTGTCTCTTAATTTTGTTTGTATATACAGGGTCATATACGGCAGTTGGCTTTTAACAGTCGATATTCTTCGGGTATAATCTTTTTCTTAACTTGTACTTTTATCATTTTTTTTTGTTCTTCAAGTTTTTGATAGTTTAATTGGCCTTTTGTTCGTGTTAAGTGTTTCTGATTTTTTTTGTACAGGGTCACTCACGGTGTTCGGCTTTTAGTGCATAATAGATTACTTCTTTTATACCCAGTGGTAACACAAGATGAGCTATCCAAATGTTTTGTTAATCGCGACGGAAACTTTGAAAAGGCTGCAATGTGCAAACCTGATGGGAAAAATATAAACCCACAAAAAATAAGTACAAATGATGATAAAAATAATAAAACTGTCAGTAACCAAATCAATAAAAAAACAGTGTCAGGAGCCCTTATGGAAGCTAAAACCAAACTACTATGTGATAATGTTATAAACCTAGGAGACTCAAGCAAAAAAATTGGTGAACCTATGAAGGAATCCTGGTCGACTGTGACCAAGAAAAAGAAGAAAAAGGAAATTCTACTTGGCAAAAAAATTGATAATAAATGTAATATAAAAACGGTTCCAAGGAAAGTACATTTCAAGGTTGGATCCTGGAACAGAAGCAACTACAATCGAAAATTATTTAAAGTCCACCTGTCCAGAGGTAACCTGTGAATCCCTAAAGTCAAAGCATCCTGAATCTTACGCTTCTTTTAAAGTAACTGTTGATAGGAACAACCAAGAAAAAATTATGAACGAAGACGAGTGGCCCCAAGGCGTCCTAATCTCCCAGTTTTTTCAGAAGAGACCAAAACCTCCACTTGTGCGGTAACTAATATTTTTCATATCAATATTCAATCGTTGAGATCAAAGGTAAACGAACTTGAATCATTTTTTCTTGCTTCCGGTTTAAATATTGATATTATGTGTATAAATGAACATTGGATGGAGGAGGAGGCATTGCAGTGTCTAAAAATTCTTAATTTACACAATGCCTCATCTTTTTCTAGGAAACAATTTAAACATGGCGGTGTCGCAATCTTTGTAAATAGTAGTATTCACTATAATGTTTTGACAAAGGTGAACAATTTATCAATTGAATTACATTGCGAAGTTTGTGCAGTGGAAATACCTCATCTAAATCTAGTCATTGTATCCTTGTATAGATCACCTTCCAACGGTGATATTAATATTTTTTGTAATGTCATTGCTTCCGTTATGTTAAACATTAGCTCCCTTAAAAGAATTATTGTATGTGGTGATTTTAATGTTCATTTTGATACGCTACACAGACATACAAGTACTATACTGGACCTTTTTTGCGGCTATGGTCTTAAACCCATTTTTAATTGTGCTACTAGGGCAAATAATTGTTTAGACAACTTTTTTACAAATTGTCAGAATTTGATAGCAAATAGGGGGGTGGTTGATACTTGTATGTCTGATCATCAGGGACTTTTTGTGAATTGTAATTTTACTACTAATTATCATGATGCTGGAACGTTCAAAAAAATTCGGCCCTTTACCCAAGTAGGAAAGATGGTATTTTTTAATTACTTTAGCAGTATTGATTGGTTGTTCCTCGATGATCTGAACTTAAGTACTAATGATAAATTCGGGAGAATCATAAGTTTATTTCAGGAGGCTGTGGAGTTATCTTTTCCGGAACACCTAATAAAAACTAGCAACGTGAAGCATGTTGATATTAGATGGTTTGATGAGGAGTTACGTCAAATGCGTGAAACTTTGATTTTCTTAAAGAATGCTTATTATCAGAATCCCACGACAGATCAAATGAATATGTTTAAATCTTTCAGAAATAAGTATAAAACTACACTTAAACAAAAAAAGGTTATGGCCCATGAAAATTATATTCGAAACAACAGTCCACAGTCTATGTGGAAGATTATCAAATCTAACAGAAACGCTTCACTAAATAAACCTGTTGAAGACGATACTTTACAAGCGGATGAGTTTAATGAATTTTTTGTAAATGATGTGCAAAACATACTGGATGGTCTAAAAAATAACGTAAAAAAGGCGCTTCTTCTAGCTCGGGCTCTTGCAATGTCTCCTTAGTATCTCCTTGCGATAATTTTCAATTTAAAGCAATCTCAATCGTGCAAATGAGGGACGCAATAAGAGCGCTCAAGAGCAGTAAGAGTAGGGATGCGTATGGTCTAACTTCCGAATTACTGAAGTGTGTTATTGATATCATCGTCTCACCACTTACAAAATTGGTAAATGAATGTTTCAAAAATAGTATATTTCCTGATTCCCTAAAAATTGCAAAGGTAATTCCAGTTTTTAAAAAAGGTAATTCATCTCTCATGGAAAATTATAGACCTATATCTTACTTATTATATTACCTATATTCTCAAAAATATTAGAAGCAATTATGAAAAAGCTGCTCTCAGAATTTATTGAGGCTCGGGGGGCATTTAATCCTAAACAGTACGGTTTCCGTGAAAATCTATCTACTAAAGATGCTTTATGCGATCTTGTTTTTTCTATCTTAGATGCTTTTGAAAATAGAGAATACTTCCTTTCAATATTTTGTGATCTGCGGAAAGCTTTCGATTGCGTCAATCATAATTTAATTCTTAAGAAACTTGAATTATTTCATATTGATAGTAAAGCTATTGAATTAGTTAGTTCTTACCTACACAACAGAGTCCAGTTTGTATGTTACAACAATAACCTGTCAGATAAACTTCAGGTTTTACATGGAGTACCGCAGGGGTCTATTTTGGGCCCCCTGCTTTTCTTAATACATATTAAAGATCTCCAGCCTATGTTAAATGGTTCTCATATCATACATACAATACGCCGATGATACCACAGTCTCCCACACAAGTAAAAATCTACCGGATGTTCTAGAACTCTCAAATGATGCCTTCTTAAATCTCAAAAACTGGTTTGTTGAAAATAAGCTAAGCCTAAATGAATCAAAAACCTCGAAAGTTATTTTTAGTATAAAAAAGACAACTGATGGTAACAAAGTTAACCCCGCAAAATTTCTAGGTATTACCTTAGAGCCCTCACTGAACTGGGATCTACATATCGACTCTATCTCGAAGAAAATTTGCAGCGGTATATTCTTAATTTCTTCTTTAAAACATTCCGTATCTTCTAAAGTTTTAAAAACAGCCTATTTTTCCTTTTGTCATTCTCATATTAGCTATTGTATTCTGGTGTTCGGCAGCACAGAGAATATTTGGTTTGCAAAGAAGAGCTATGAGATTAGTGGGGAATTTAAATTATAGAGATGATTGCCGTTTCCTATTCGTCAAATTTAAAATTTTAACCTTACCGAGTATCTTCATTCTCGAATGTGTAATTTATGTTAAAAAGCATCTCAGTGAATTATCGGTACAAGGAGAAATCCATCATTATCAAACCCGAAATACTAATGACATTAGGTCACGTTTTTTAAGACTAAGTAAAAGTCATAATGGGCCAAATTTTATTGCCGTCAAATTATTTAACCATATGCCTACAGCTGTAAGGAATTTATCTCTGACTGACTTTAAAGTGACTGTAAAAAACTTCTTAATAAATAAAGCATTCTATTCTTGGAATGAATTTTTGAACGTTCCTTTTTCGGCGCCGTAACTTCACTGTTTAGTGTATAATATAATTTGTCTTTTTAATGTGTTTTATATGGATTTATATTTTAGATCTATACGTACTTGGACGATTGTAACTCTTACACTGAGTCTTGACTTCTAATTTTAAAATTAAAATTGTATTTAATATGTTTTGTGTATGTGTATTTAGGCTAGTTAATAGCATTTGTGACGACTGTAAACACCATGTGATACTTAACAGAATAAATTTATTATTATTATTATTATTATTATAATCTTTGTTTTAATTTGTACTCTTTTCTATTTCTTGTCCTGTTCTAGTGCTCAAATGTGATTTTAATTTTGAAATCGAGTTTCGTTGAAACAAGAAATCAAATGCAATTAAATACGAAAATCATAAAATTTTTAATCGTTCTGTAAATGTCATGGAATTAAAAAAAAATTGTAAAATTTATTGCGCGCACACGTGATTCGCAAATGCACTTCTGACGCGAAAACCAATAATTTTCTTCGATGAGTCGAAATAGAATTGACGTTAAAATGAAAATAATTGCGTGTAGTTATTTTATTTATTTACTTTTTTCTTTCAAAGTACATAATTGCAGCCACAATTGAAAAAATTACACGTTTCGATTTCAACGACGAAATCTCGTTAGACCGGAAAAGTGAATAATTTTCTCGTAAATTGCCTTGTTTTTAATTTTTCAATTTATACGTAAATAAAAGGAAAAAAATATTTTCTGTTTGCTTATTAGATAGGTATTATTTATTTTTTCGTACATTAAATTTGTAAATTGTTCAGTTTTCTAATAGTAATAATTACTTCGGGCGATTATGAATGAATGAATTGCCGTTTTTGTTGTCGTTTGTTGTAAATAATTACCTCCTTACGGTCTCATTAAATTAATAAAAATAAATTACTATTTTCACGTTTTTAATTTGTTCGGATCTGTTTTTTATTGAAATTGTTTACTGACGGAAAACGTCCCGTTAAACATTATTTATTGAGAGATTAATTTTTTAACGACGGCGCAAATTGACTAATTTTTCTAATATTTTCCTTAACTGTTTGCACACTTTGATATTCAGTTTTGTTTTTCTTTTCTTTTAATTATTTCACATTTCTTCTTCGTCCTCGATCTCAAATTCCCTTTCAGTTATTTATTAATTTATTTTTTTAGCATAATAATTCCAAGAAACACTATTTTTAGCCTAGTATGACGTTTCTCATCGCCTATTTTTGTTTATTTCTCTCGTTTCTATTTGAGTCTAAATTAAAACAGAAATTAACGCCACATAAAGCTGTCAATTTGTGGCGTAAGTGTTTCTTCGCACTCACAATGAGTCGGCAGAATTTTTTTCTAAATGAACATAGAAATTTACATACAACCAAAAGTGCAAGGTTAAATATTAAGTTTGACCGCAGGATTTATGTACACTCTCACTAAAAAGTGCACTACTTATTCACTGATTGACGTCATCAAATACTCGGGTAAAACCGCGCAAAAAATTGGTATGCGAAAGTTTTTTCCTTTTAGTTTCATTGCGACAACTTATCATCAAACGGAAAATAGATCTAGAAGAACGCCATCTGTTATTAGTTTTTGTTAAAAAAGAAGGTTGAAGACCTTTTAAAACGGATATAAACGGATGCAATGAAATTATGACAAATTTTGCTGGGGTTAATAATAAAAAAAAAACAACGAACGAAAATCTAGATCATTTGCAAGTTCGTGGCGGAATTAAGAGATGGCGCTTCAAAATGCGTAAAAGTCAAAGGAACTGTACTACTAATTTATATTTTTTTGCCTTTCGCAATTGAATAAAAAGTAGCAGCACTCTTTGCTATCGTGCATTTTCGATTTGAAAACAATTTAAAAAAATAACTCGCTAATGACACTCTTACGTCACGACGACTTCCTCTAATGACCTTTTAATTAGGAGATAACCATATTGGTACGTGTTTGCACCACTGGGGTGTCAACAATGTCGGTGGACGCTAGGAAGACTGTTATTTATCGAGTTGTTGCTAATACGTCCATTTTGCGCGCAATTTTCCGCAATTACACTAATTGATAATTGATGTTTGATTTTTTTAATCGTCCAAGAGATGGCTCAATTTGCATAGGCATTGAGCGGACGCGGTGATTCACTGCGTGTCTAAAAAAAAATAGCACGCGATGAAGATGTTGAAATGTGTTGCAACTTTGCGAGGTGCAAGTCATCGCTAAATGTTATTTTGGAGAAAAAAAAACTTTTAGACAAACTTTTTGAGAAATCTCCAGAAGAAACGTGAAAACAACCCATGCATATCGAACGTACGAGAATTCCAAAAGGACGAACAGACCAAAACCTCAGTAAAAGTTTCACGATCATCCTATTGTGTTTTTTTAAAGTAAAACTAAAAACCGTGACTTCTCAAAATATGGTTCTTGGTCTGTTCGTCGTTTTTTGGAATAACAGGGTGGATATGTCATCATTCAAAAGATATCGACCCCCAAATCTATTTTGGCATTTCGTCAAACTCTCTTATTGAAGATTTCTTCTTCAAAGAAATAACGGCAACATTCGAAAGAAATTGAACCAAGAAATGTGGAAAACATTCTTCGAATTTGGACAAATTTCTTGAAACTTTCCACGTGATAAATTCACTCGTGATTTGTTCCCGTGATAATTATGGAAACAAATCACGAATTTCAATTAATTTCTTTGTCGCTAAAATATTCCGCCGTAAACAAGCGAATTCGATCCCTCAGGCGAAATAAATAATTAGACCACATTAATTAAGACACGTAAAACGCAAACAACAAGCGTTCGATTTTTTTTTTGTCGCCGCAAATATTTATTTCTCGCTTTCGTGCCACCGCAAAAGTCGTTTGTTTAACGTGTGCACTAAATTTGTCGTTATTTCATTGCGAGCGATAACAACAAAAAGCAAAAAATTGTGAATTTTTAAAATAATTTCCAATTTCTATTGTTTTTTTTCTTTAGAAAATTTTGAGTCCGTCGGTTTCTCTCTTTTAATTATATCTTTGATGATTTTTCAAAAATCGCTTCGTTTCAAAGATACAGGGTTAGGATAGATTGCTGGATTGGTCGATTCATCCAGGGCCTGCTCGATCTCCGGACTTGAATCCCATGAATTTTTTCCTATGGGAATATTTGAAATCTTAGTTTCCTTGTCACTTCAAATTATCATAAACAGTTTTGGGATATGCCTGATCAATGGCATTTTCTTTAAATAAGAATTTAAATGATTGAAATATACAAAATAGAATTTTATTTCCCCTCTTAACCGGTGTCTTCAACCGTAAATGGTTCTGACAGTGGTGGAGTACAGGGTGTCCCATTTTCGATGGTATTCGAAACATTAGTTGTGGTTATATCTCGGTTATTATGAACTTTTGATGCGATTCGATTAAAGAATCATGATCTACGTTAAAAGTAGAATAAAAAATGCCTTTGTCATTTTTCGATACCTTTAAAAATAAAAAAAATATGCGTTTTAAAATTTGATGACTTTTTCGTTTTTCAACTGTATCGCGAATATGGCAAGGAACAGCAAATTTTTAAGTTGGCCATTCAAATTAGCATAAAAAGTTGACCCTTAGAGCGTTTTCACACACAC